>JAUBNY010000568.1:245689-258268 GCA_032275445.1 Crypturellus soui | reverse complement strand
CATCCCAGGATGCCATTGGCCTTCTTGGCCACGAGGGCACACTGCTGCCTCATGGTCAACCTGTCGTCCACCATGACACCAGGTCCTTCTCTGCAGAGCTGCTCTCCAGCAGGTCGGTCCCCAGCCTGTACTGGTGTCTGGGGTTATTTCTCTCCAGGAGCAGGACCTTGCACTTAGCCTTGATGAATTTCATAAGGTTTTTCAACACCCAGTTGTCCAGTCTGTAAAGTAGTTATCAGTAGTTACCAGGGAATTGTGCCTTTCTCCTCATCATGCAGAAGTTAAGGGCCCCTAAGTAAGGTGGGTGTTGAAGCATTTGCTTTAGGTCACATCTGAGAGGTTGTAGAGAAGCTGGACTTGTGCTGCACGGCAATCTAGTATGGGAAGACTTTTTTTCTCCATCCTGACCAGCTCTCTGGTCCCATTCAACACAATGATGAACTTGGTGCTGACGTCCTGCAAACCCTAGCCTTAGTTTTCAAGACAATTCCATTCTTTTGGGCTAAGTTGACAAATAATTTGGACTTTCAAAGAAGGCTCACTTCGAAGCCAAGCAGTTCCCAACAATTACTGCAGTTACTGACCTACATCATTATTTCAGTTTTTGGCTTTGGTTTTGTGCCTGAAATCCACCATAGTGTGAATTCTGTCTTTCTCGGATATAATTTCTTCACAATGAAAGAGAATGCAATGCCTCTTCATAGCTAGGAATAAGCAATTAGCGTGCATTCTAATTAATACTGATGATTTTCTCCAGCTACGCAGTTTATAATCATCTGAGAAGCAAGCCACTTAGTACTGCATAGAGTGATACTCCTGCTGCTTGGTTGGGAGCATTTTCTGTCTGTTTGGTTGGGAGCATTTCCTGAAATAAAAGCCAGCAAATTACTTGATAGTCTTCAATGCTTCCAGATTTTTTTTCTTCTTTTAAAAGACTCAAAGTTTATTACTTTATTGGACTGGATTAGCTTTCAGATTTGTCTGGTTTTGATACTAATATTTCAGCGTCAAGTATCATTACAAAATACATTTACAATCTTAAGGTAAGTGATGAGGGGCTTTCTGAACAACTGTTACCACCGCTTGTTAGGAGCAGAAAACATACTCTATTTTCTATGTATTAAGTAAGGAGACTGGATGTTAACAGTTCTTCCTGATATCATCTGAACATTGAATCTGTGAACAGAGTAGGACACTGCCCTATATATTTTTTTATAACCATGACCCGCTAAGATTTTTGAACTGAAATGAATAATAGAAAAGAACAGCAAGCTTTCCCATAGTTTAGAATTGACATCTACTGCTATTTGTCTCATCTAAATGGAAAATAAAATAAAGAGTTACTAAGAGTCACTACTGTTACTGCAGACTCGTGAATTAAACCACATACTGGAATTTTCAGATGAACACCTCAAAATATATATGGAGGACTATTAAGCATCTGATAAATTGCCCTATACAATAAAATGAATTAATGGCTATACTTTCCTATATACTTGCCCTATGCTATCATTTAGCAGTATAAATGAAGCCATGGAATGGCCATTATTTTGCATTAGCATTTGAATGAAATAAAAATGAAAGGACCTATGAATAAATGTAATGGAAACACACATCACTAAGGCTTACTCACACGATGTATTTGTCTCTACTTCTCGTAGAGTATCAGCTGAGGAAATCAGAATATGCAGAAAACAAAAACAAAATTTCAGTCTGTCTTCAAACTACCTTACTTCTTATTGCAATTAACGTCACTAAAGATTTTCTAGAGCAGTATGGCATATATTGAAGAAATAGAATAGTTTCATTCTAGAGTATAATATTTTTTCTTCAATTAATTCTACAAGGTAACTTAAGAGACAGACCATAACTTAAAGATCTAAAGGTAAACATAATAGTGTTCAGAATTAATATTATTTAGATATCACTTTTTCTAGCAGTGATTTTTTCCTTTAATAAACACATTTCACATGCAAAATGGAAACATGTCTATTTATGAGATCATTTGCTCCTCTTCTAGCGTGTTCCTCCTGAAACCACAATTTTTCTACTGCCTTTCAAATGCATCAACAATTTATTTTGTCAAAAACAGTTTATATCTAATGCTTTTATCTAACTGCATTTTGAGCATTTTTCTTCATTTCAAAAATAATGGAATTTAATATCTTTTAATCTTCCTTTTACAAACCATCTTCTCCAGAAGTTCTTTCAAAAGAAAGGCAAAATTCCTTGGCTAACAAAAACCAGACAGGCAGACAAGTAGGCAGTATGTTTGGGCTATTTGAATAAAAAAAAATATAAAAATTAAAAATCATTACTCTAAAACCTGTATTTTAGGATCAGACTAAACAGCTCTATAACAGTAATCAAAACAATTGAGTTTTAAATGCAAAACCATTGAATTTTAAATGCAGAGAAAAGGTGCCTATACATTCTGTGTAGTTTCACGGAGAAAGAAGAGGCCACCAACCTAATGCTTTTCATTGCTTTGCTCAAACTCTCTAGGACAGCTTTAGTTTGACTACGTGGGGCTACTGTATAGTTTTTCCTAGTTTTAAAACTACAGAAAGACCTATAATATTGTACCACCCAAAGAAAGAAAGAAAATTATGTTACTTCTGTGCTATCAGTTCGCTTTGTAAGAATCTGTAACACTGCTACCAACTCGGATGACAAAGCTCATTTTTTGCCTTTTAATTCAGTTGCTTTAAACTGCCAATACTGTAAGAGAAAGGAAAAATCACTCAGGACATCAGAATCATACGGAAATACGGATCTTTTTAGGCGTAGCTTTTAATGTAGTTAAAAAGGTGAAGTTTAGCACTAATCCAATCTATGTAGGAGGAAGGAAGCTCTCCGAGATTGGTACCAGTCTGTATTTACTTTGAAACATCCTCCCCACTGTTCACATTGAAGCCCTTGATTACTCCTTTTTGCTGGCTAGCTTTTTCCACTGGCTAAATTTCTTTGAAAACAAAGGTAACTACAAGCATATTCAGGAGGAAAAGCAAACACTTATTTAATTTTCTTTTAACTACTTATATTTTATTACAGGTTAAGAAGAAATCATCTCATATTCATACTTAAATTATTTCAATTACTCATGAACAAACTTAAATGAGTCTTGAATTTTAAATTTATTGCAAGCAGATTCATGTCTCCTGCTTATGTATTCTACATAAAGATTCAAAATGTGACTGAATATAAACAAATTATATGTGGTTATCTACAGAAATGAAAGGTAAAAATAGCACTGAAAATAAATTTTACAGCAATGTATTCACACACTGACTTCACTCAAATAAATGAAGTGGTATAGGATAATATAAACATGAGATTTGAAGTCTGATTTATTTTCAAATAAATGCACCTATCTTTGTTTAATTAAAAATAAATGTCAGTATTTGGTGCTGATGACTACAGACATTTTTAATGTTTAATGCACAGATAACTACCCCCAGCCCCCAAAAAGCACTTCTGCAGATTCTACTTTACATGAGATCATGTAAGGACATTTAAAATGCAATGTATACATACCACAGAATTGGTGTCAGAGACAACACATATTAAAATTCTGCGTATCTTCATAAGGTAAAAAAAATTAAAGCTCTATAAAATGTTTTTTAGATTATTCTGCAAAGTAGAATCACACACATTTTCACTTCCATAATACTTTCGCAAATGTCCATTAAAGCTTTTTGAACAGAGACAGCAGCATGAGCACAATGATCCCACCGGCTTCCAAACGAAAAGTAATGCAGGTGCTTAATTAAACTCCTTTTTTCCTTTCACATTTGCAAGCCAGTTGGATCAAGACAGACAGGCTAATGCTAGCAAGAAAGTAAACTGTAAGCTTTTATATTAAGTGGCTGAACAAACAATATTAATTATTGTACATCATGAAACAAAAAAGATCTAAGTCTTTTGCCACAAACCACTGCAGCAATACATGAGCTTCAGTGGCTGAAAAGCTTGAAATACTTTCTAAGTCTTCACATACATTTGGTTAGTGCTTACCAGTTTCAAGACATTTATAGAAGCAGTTATGGAGACACTATGCTGTTAAAGCTGCAACAATTTAAACAAGGCAAGTTAGGAAGATATATAGATTTTTGTAATTTTCCCCTTTAATTCTTTTTTTTTTCCTTATATATAAAAACCTGTCTCCTTTCAGTGTCTCATCCATAATAAAACTTTCTAAGGCATTTTGATCTAACTTTTACTTTTTAATCTTTGTATTGTCTAATCCATATATAATAAGACTCCAAGTTAACACCTGCTGCAGTGGACTAGGTTTGCATGGCAACAGTAGCAAGGGCTGAAGCAAAGATGCATCAAGTGAAACTGAGTTATTTGCCTGTTCCTTTAAATGGTCTATTTTAACAAACAAGCAGTACCAGCTTTTCAAGGTAAAAGTATTGCTAAATCAAAGCAGAAACTTCCATTTAAATTCTATCATCCTTCCTCTTCCATGGAATGACACATTTAACTAAAATTCTCTAAGCACTTTTATAGGTGTTTCACCCTGCATAATAGTTTCAATAATTTCTAAGTGTTGGGTCACAAGAAGTTTGCAACGAACTACTTTGTTAGTAGGCAAAACAGGATTGCAGCATTTACAAAAATATCAAACAAGATTTTCCTTATTTAAGGCTACAAGATGGAAATCAGCATAAAGTAAAAAAGCAGGAGGCTTTATAGACTAAAAAGCAATATAGCACAGAAAGTGGACCACTCTGAGCACTGCGATCACAAGCAACAAGAAAACATGAGTAGCTTGGGCGAGACTGACAGAGCAACAGACCTATATTTCTAACTTAACATTCATCAAAATTTTAACATTCAGCCACAGTTCCACCGTAAGCTGGGTTTAGGTGGCCAAAACTCAAAAGTATAAAAAAAGCCTTCAAAACTTAAAAAAAAATAGAAACGGTGTGTTAACAAATGTATGCGTAAAACAGATTTATAAATAGCTACAGTATGAAAAATATTTCAGTGCAAAGGCAATTTTAAGATTTCTAAAAAATACATTACAAATAATTTGTTAACTACACACAAGAAATTTGTCACTGCTACTGGTATAAAATTTATACCCATATTAATTTTTTTAAAAATATATACACCAGTGTTTTATGTAGGGGACGGTTCTAACTGACCAACATTCAAGTATGCAATGGCAAATACATATACAATACACACCCACACCCATATACACATTTATGCATTTCAGATTGTTACTGCTATGATGACATTCTTTGAAACTGAAAAGTGCTACATATTAAATGGTAAAAAATACCTTCATACCATTTTAAAGGACAACAAATGCATTTGTGGTGCTCTCTGTTAGACATTTTAAAATTCATTCCTTTATCTTTGGTATAATAAAAATTTCACAACCCACTTTACAGTATGTCTATTTGTCCCAGGGCATGTTGAATACACTTCACTGTTTTGTAATTGGAAATTCACTAGGAATATTGCAAGGAACATTTCCCAGTAAGTTGATTTTTCTTTTATTAAAAATTGAATTAAGTAAATTATTCTGTTTCTGCCTTTTTTTTTTTTTAATCACAAAGGGAAATTATTTTCCCTACCATCCTACTCCACTAAAAAGAAAAAAAACAACTAACAATGTCTTGGTCTTATCTTCCAATAAAGACTATAGCTCTGATTTCAGATATTTTGCTTTCATATAGAAATCAATTCTTAGCTATCAGTCTCCCAGAATTATGTAATGATTATGGTTAATTATACCAGTTATAAACACCAGCTTTACTGAAATTGATCAGAATCAAATTCATCCTTCAGATATTTTTGCACCCCAAAATAAAACACTGGACTAAAGAAACAAGACAAGGATAGAGCTAATAGTAAAATTAGTGCAAGGTAACATAAGTGCGGCAGATATAACATGTTCAAGTTGGCTGTCATTGTCATACTTAAAATAACCCAAACGATCCCTGTCAAGGCAATTTCTGTCTGGATTACGGGTTGGTAGTGAACAGCAGGTGGTTCCGTTGCCCAAGGTCACCGTTGTGCACTCCTGGCTTCGCAAGCAATAACCTCTGCTGAGCCAGTTAGCCCGTGGTTAACCCCACAATTAAAAATGAAAAAATTAAAAGGATGAGATACAGACAGTAAAAGACTCGCATCTGGGTGGGGGAAATAGCCTTTTGTCTTCCTATTTTTTTAAAAAAAAAAGGCTGTACAGGGGAAAAAAAAAAAGGTTGTTTTTTACTATAGATACTTTAAAATCACCAAGATAGGTAAGAAGTGGGAGCGCTGGCTAATTTTTCTCTTTGACAAATCCACAAAGACATTTTAGGCAAAATGCTTACATTCAGTTTTTGGGTAGACACTGACGCTGACCATAATTACTTATTTAACAGCCAACTTGACTTGGTACAGTGCATATGCTTCGCAGGAATTATTTTGCCTATCTTTCTACAGGGGAAAGCTAACTCAAAACCATACAAAGCCCTGATTTGGCCACTTACAAGGAAGTGAGCATTAGAGAGTGTTTCTTGAAAGCAGATTTGCACAGAGGAAACACCAGTTTGTTCTACAGAAAGAGCAAAGAAAGAAAAAGAACAGAGCAAAATCAGAAACTTAACTTGTTAAATACGCTTTAGGAGACTTTCATTGGAGATAACTGAGGTCATTGCTTCTGGCTGAAAATTAAAACTGCTGATCTCAAAGTGTAGGTCATTGACTGAAACTTTAACTTCAAGTGACAAAACAGAACAAAAAGACTAAAGATGACAGAAGCAATAATGCTCAAAAGTCTTGACAGAGAATGAAGAATTTTTAGTGCTATCAGTCTCACAGTACCAGACTGTGCAGATCGTTCATTGCTCCAGTAGTTTGAAACACAGAAGAGGCCAAGTGGCCTGGAAGGTTTCATACTTATAGCTCTTGATCCTGTTAGTCTGAACATATACTTCAGACAGCAAAAGCCAAGTATAGTTTAATATATTTCTCTGACATGTTTGTTTCCTGTTTTTGCAAAATAGAAATAAACAAAAACAGTTTTTAAAGGCTTGAATTGGTGTTCTGTCATACGGACGTTTCCAAACCTGACCCACTGTAGCAGTAGCCTGCACTGGAACGACAATGCTTATTAGAGTAGCCAAAGACAGATGGAAGTACTGAATAATCAATGCCTCTCCAGTGCGTAAACATCATTTTTTTAGAATGAGAATTAGACCTTCTTGCTGGGGAATTGCTGCAGTCACTGCTCCTGTATCTTGGGCTTTTCAGACAGGCAAGAGGTGTGAATTCTGAGATGTGGTCCTGACAGTGCCTTGATGCATTCTGTTAAGAAAAAACAGATACACAGTAAATAAATCATTTGAAAACCAGAAGTCTAAAATCATATCCTTTCATATGGCTATTATGTTCCTGACATATTAATGCTTTTCACTAGATCACTACTCTGACTATTTGTTTCAAGTGAAAGTATAATCCCTCTGTGATGTTGAGCAATCAATCACTTTCAACACTTTAATTTTACATTAAGACCTAGAGAATCAGGCATAATTTTACACACAATTTCTAAAGCTGGTAATGTGTTTTTAGAGAATAGATGAAGATACAGATGACTCTTCGATTTTTTAAATTAGGTTTGTATAGCACTTTGCACTGATTACTGGTAATACCTTTTTACCTTGGACCTTTTACAGTCAGGAATTTTGGGGGGCATTTTAAGAAGACAGAAAAAAAAACCCAACTACTTTGCCCTCTACTTCTGAAGACAGTGAATTCTCTACAACTGGTTTGTGATAATATATGAAAGCGTCAGTGATTTAATGTATTGGTTTTTACTTTTAAGTAAGATCTAGTTTTGCATTTGCTTAGCCTACATGCAGTATCTCTACAGGCAATTTATACTATACATCACAGTACTCTCTGGGTCTAATTATCAGTTAACATTTTAACTGATGTTAACATCAGTTAACATATCAGACTACATGGTCACCCAATATTCTGGCAGAAACAAGACTAAAATAATAGCATAGCTGCATGACAAGACTTTGGAACACGTGCACAGATTGAAAGAAAATTGGCACGATACCTTCCCTAATCAGGTTTACCTATTCTCCTTGCTAACTGTACATACAATTTCCAGGTACAGGTTTATGGAGGTAATGTGGCCATCTTTAAGATTATACCCATTATATTTAAGAAATTTTAGGCATTAATGCCTACTTTATAGGCATTATTCGAAACAGTGGTATTAATCAGGCTCCTCATTAATACTATATATACCCGTAACAATATCAGTCATCCACTTTCTCTTTCCCTGCTAACATCAACAAAATCACAAAAAAGGAGGATTAGGGTGGGAGAAGGAATATTAATGATGCAAGTTTATAGAAATTGGCCTGAGACTTAATATTACCTTTTTTTAATGCCAATCACAAACTCAAAATATTACTCTCATACCTAAGATCACGCAGGAAGCTGTCTTAACAACAGTTACTCTGGGAAGAGAGAGTGAGTCAACTGTACCAAACTATTCACTATCAGTGTTGCCTGGCTTCTTTGAAAACATATATAGACCAAATACAAACACAAATAACTGCTAATTTTCTAGTCCTCCAGCTACAAAGTAAACCATTTATTTACCATAAGAATCTCTAAAAAAAAATGCATTTTTTCCACGCACAAAATGCTGGTTTCCAAGATATGTTATTTTTTAATCTCCTGTGCTTAACAGTATTCAAAGAAGGAGCATTCTACAACTTCTCATCTAGCAGATTTTAAAAATAAGTTAAAAGAACCTCTTCACCTACCTTTAAGACCTATAGTTCTCTTTCTATCACAGTAGCTCATTACATTGCATTTGTCCTCTTCACGTATGGGCACTGTGTTGCTTTTAGGGTCAAGAGAGTGTGAAGGGACTGCAGCACACATGGCAACCAGACGGAAATGTATTTGAGTAAAAAGTGTTAACTTTTAACTTACACTTGCTAGTGTAACCAGCGTTACGTCACGAAGATAATGTAACTTCTTTCTCTAATATTCTTATGTCTTCATCCCCTAATACTGTCAGGCTTTAGGAGTTCACCCCTCAGGCTCTCATTTCAGATGTTTGGCAAGACTACCATGCTATCCTGTTACCTGAGGGAGCAAGGCATCGATGCACTGATCTAGGGAGACCATACTGTTTTGGTGAATGCTGTGAGATATAGAGCCTCAGTCTCCTGAAACAAGGTCCTACTCTCATGTAACTTGCCTCCCTTCATATAATTATCTTCCTGTTAGATCTTGCTCTTACTGTCTCTATTTGGTCTATGTATGTATTCAAGAAGTTGAGCTATGACAGATAAAGTGCTAATGAGGGAGAACTACTTCTGACTTTATATATTCCATACTTTGGTGTAATGTGAATGCATTCTGCAACAATGGCTGCAGTTCCATAAAACAGATGTCACACAAAACCCAATGTATAAGAAGACTTTAATACAGGTATATTGATTCATGCAGATCCATTGTTTTGTATTACACTAGTAAGTGTCTGAGACAGAAATATCTTACCTGAGATATGGATTACCTCTTGCAAAAACTAGGCTCTTCAAGTAAAATACAGTAATTTTATATCAACATTGGTAAAGTACAGCAAAAACTCTGGAGGAAACAGATGATTTGTAAAAAAGCACAGTTCACCAATAGAAATTAATCCAAACTGGCAACACGTACAGTACTGTTACCTAGTTTTGATCTAATTATGCCTCGGAAGCTGAAAGATTTCCTTCAAGAAGTGGCCCATCGCTGCTCGCCAGTGCATTTAGGGTTGTTTTATGTCTCATACTCTTCTGCAAGGATGAGGAAAAACACTGAGACTCTTGCTGAATACATGAGGGAAATGTGAATGAACTTAACCATTTGGTACAAATTTAACTACTGTACCAACTCCTTGTAAAGTGACAGATTTTCTCATAGATTTAAAAATAAAAAGGTTATTCAGTGTAAAACTAAGTTTCTGTTTCTCAAGCCTGACGTTAATCCTTTGAGCTTCTTTAAGAATGTTTCTGATTCCATTCCAAACTTTATTTAAGAAAATATATTTAATTACTCCCTAAAGTATTTAAATTGCACCACAACCAGGTACCGTGGGCTGTGTGTTCTCCCCACTGACAATGACCTGTACTGAGAGCTCCCCTTGATTTGATAAAGCCATGTACAAGTGCTGTACCTACAGCAGGACCCTGCAGGGCATTTGGGCAGCCACAGTGGCCCACTACTTCTTCTAAGGTGCTCTTACCTGGGCAGCCCAGGGATTGCAAGTTAAAGAGGGGATGTCCTGCTTCATTACAGCCCAGGCTTATGGCAGAGTGAGGAGCGCACTGCAGGTGAAGGTAATGAAATGAGGCCTCACTGAAGGCAATGAAATGAGAGCTGACTTGCAGCTTATTCATTACAGTATGGTGAAAGAGGGCAGGGCAGCTGCCAAGGCAACTTCTTTCAGGGGACTCACACATGAAAACAGCAGGATCCCGCTTTGCTTTCCAAAGAAGAGGAGCCCAACACATGACAAAGGCAATACTTTACTAGTCACTAGTTTGCTAAGAGCACACTTGTTCAAAAGAAGCTAAGCCCTGTGAGAAACCGAAGAATGGCAAGCCTGAAGAGAGGCTTCAGAAGGCAGAAGGGCCGCTCTTGGTTTTCCCAAGAGCCACAAAGGGTAGAGATTTCCTAACAAGGCTGATGGTCTGAGCTTGTGACTACAGTGAAAGTAAAGTCAAAAACCGTCAATCATAAGCCAAGAGAAAAAGAAAAAATATTCCTTAAAAAGGAATTAAAACACAGAAGTTATTTACAGCTCACGATCAAAACAGCTGGTATTTCACTTCAAAAATATTTGGGATTACTGAGGCACTGTTATTTGAAGGGACAATAACACATGAAGAGAGGGTAATTTATATTTTCCAAAACCAATTGATGTGGTTTGAATCCATTAAAAAAAAATACTACCATTTATTAAAATTAAAGGCTGAAATCCCATGTCCTGGTCTTTTCTTCCAGCTAAAGAACAAAATTCAGATTGATGCATTGGGTCAAATAGTCACGTGTATGAGACATGAGCAGGTTTTGGCCTGCATTAGACATCAGATTCCTCCAAAGCTTTTGCAAAACCAATGTTCTAGCCTAACAAAAGCTAGCTTTTAGCTAGTCTTGTGTTTTATTTGATAACTCTTCCAGAAGTTCTTTATTATAAAGAAGGTTTTGTACTTTAAGTTTAAAAAAGTTTAAAAAAGGTCTTAAAAGTTTAAAAACAATTGGTTAAAAGCCCATTTGAACTAATCCTAAGGAATCTACAAGACAGTTTTATCCAAAATATTCAATATTGAAAACTACTTTGTGTATTTTCCAAGTGATTTATGTAGTTTGTCATTTTATTGACTATACATTTTTGAAGGGAGAAACAGAGAGAAAATATATGAAAATGTGAATATATAACTAGATAAAAAAACGAGGATATAAATTTTGCAGTGGAAACCAATAGTGTCCTACTACTCAGTTAAAAAGAACTTTCTTATTAAGTTCAGTGAAGCCAAAATTTACTAGTTTTTTTTTTCTATTTTTTTATTAAATTACTTTTGGATCATGGGCTATTTTCTTTCTATAAAGAATCATACAGTTTCATAAAATGGAATACCAGGAAATCTTGGTCTGAAAATGTGTGCTAGAAATAGCTTGCACCCAAAAGCTGCATATTCTTCCATAACAGCAGAGGAAATACATCTATATATTTGAAGGATCGATTCAGTATCTCCCAGTAAGGCACTTTCTGTACTAAGCCAGGAACATTGACATAGCCAGTATTATCATTTCTTTGTGTGGTGAATATTCCATTTAGCCACAACATGCACTCACCTATAGATATACCAATGATTAAAAAGGCAATCTAAGAATCCTAGATTCTTGAGGCAGAAACATTATGTAAAATTCAGTAATAACAGTGGCAAAAATGAGTAGTGATAGTGAGGGATTGTGACAATGATACACAGGTTCTTTGGGAAAAATAAATAGAAGAAGGAAAAATCTATATGAAAAGTAATCTTCTTTAAAGTATAGTTGACATGTGAATCACAAATGGAGACAATGAGTATGGTAAATAACTTCTGATGATAAACTTTCTACTGTCCTTTGAATGAAATGGCCAAGCATGCAGAAAGGCAGAAAAAAGTCACCTTTTTTTTCCATTAGAAACTTAGACTGCTTGAAGTCTGAGAAAGCATAAAGATGGTGGACTGCTCAACAGAAAGGCACTGATGTTTAGTCTGATTTTCCCAGAAGATTGTAGGAAGTAACCGTGCACATCATTTATGATTAAAGCAAGGTAGCAGTTATTTAGACAGAACGGATTGGAAGACAGGAGGAAAGAGAGAGAGAGAGGAAGAAGAAACACAAGGGATATATCTCGTTAAAAGCCAAAGATTCACTGCTATATTAAAAAAAAAGAAAAAACATTGCCAGTGTTAAGGCAAAAAGTCTGCTACACTGAGCAACTTCTTCTGCAAGTAGCATATATACCATACAGGCATCTATTAAAGCTATTTAAATAGAAAAAAA
>JAUBNY010000568.1:179542-245589 GCA_032275445.1 Crypturellus soui | reverse complement strand
CTACACTGAGCAACTTCTTCTGCAAGTAGCATATATACCATACAGGCATCTATTAAAGCTATTTAAATAGAAAAAAAATGCTAAATGCGGATCAGCCTGGAAATGCTATGTTCTTGTATAAAGTAGGGCATTTTATAATTCTATATATTCAAGGAATGCAAAACAACATAAATGGTTTTATTTTACAGATGTTAGAACATCTTTTTTTTACCTTTGCCAAAGAGAAAATTTTATTTTTCCTTAAAGGTGAAGTTCCTTTATTCCTTTCCTCTTAATGTCAAATATCTTTTTTAAGAGAAATTAAAATACTAACTAATTCCAACACACAGTCACCAGTTTCTCATTAACTTAAACTATCATTGGCACTTGATGTGCTGAAAAGAGCAAAGGGAATAACACAAGTTTCAAGTTCATCATTTATACATCTTTTAGCATATGCAATATATCAAAGTTTGCTGAAGCCAGAAATGCAGGTAAAACCTTCAGATGGGGGTTAATCTGATGGACAAGTACTATTCTTCCTACAGAAGACTTCCTACAGTAGACATCCTACAGAACTTGTGTTTTCCCTTCTAGCTTCAGCATGGATGACCTCTACTTATGCAACAGTTTATCTTGTTGGGTGGATCGGAAGAAAACTGACAGCAGATTTAAAAATACTACTCTCGTGGAGACAACGAGGCTTACAAAATTTACTATGACAAACATATTTGATTTTTTTCTAGATATAATGCCTCTAAACAGGCAAAATAAATATAATTTGAAATGTAAAAGAGGAAAAACATTTAAGAGAATATAAATAAAGTTAAAATACTCATTTTTATAACAGGCATAACATCAATATAAAATAGTTTACTAAGGATGTATTATATTGCAAGGATTAATCAATACAATTGAACGCTGGCATGAGTTCACTACATACTCCTTACCAACACAATGTATATTCATTACATTTATTTTAAGCATATAAATTATAGGTTTTGTTCAGTAATAAACACACACACAAGTGCAGAGTTCCACTGCTATAGAATTGCAAATGCTTGTTCAACTCTACTTTAATATGGATTTCAATAATGCTCCTTTGCTATTATTGGGTTTTAATTTGGATTTAACTTATTTAGCTTAGCTAACAACTATGTCATGTTCGGACAACAAATGCTAAAATGCCCATATTAAATGCTATATTAAGTTTCCTTAATGCAGTGGATTAATTGCAATTTTTTTTTGCGAGGGTGAGAAATAATTACTTCAAATCATGGGTGTAGACAGCACTCCTGAATACTCTAAAGCAACAGGATCAACTCAAGGCTCTGCTTAGGCCTACTTCTCCTCCCTGACTTCCTATTGCATACCTCAAATTATTCAGGCCATGTCCCTACTTTCTCCCTCATTCCTCCTATCTATCCAAAATGAAACCTCTTTGCCCTTGCCCTTTTTATTTTCTTAGATAAAGAATCATGTTCAGCTGTATACCTATCTCCCACCATCTTTATCATCTGATTTCCCAATGGTTACTGGTAAGAAGGCACAGGGCTTGGCCCAGGGTCTAGGTCAATATAATAAATACCTTTATTTACCATATCATTTGGAAGTGGTTAGTAAACAACCAATAACATACATTATACATCAGGAACCCTTGTTCTGAGCTTTTTTCTAAACCTTTGAGAAGTCTATTAAAAACCTGCGGTACAAAAAAACTGACAGAACGAAAACAACAATAATTTTTACCTGGATTCTTTCTGTTGCTGTAGGCCACAACTGTCTGCATAAAACCTTCTTAAGAACATCTGGAAGAAGGCTGACAGTTATGAGTAGAATTATAGCCAGCCACGCAGGACCACTAGACAGCATTTGCATGAACACATAATACATCCTCTGATAATTGAGAAAAGGCCTAGTGGGAAAGATTAAACAGAAACTCAGTATACAAGAGAAAGGCTTGGCAAAATTACATATAAATGAAATATAAATATTATGGCAGTCATAATATGCAACAGGTTCACCTTCTCACTTTGTGCAAATTTGTTCATCCCAATTTTCTCAAAGTGAGATCTGGACATTGACTAACTAGAGAGGCTTCCTGTTAATCTATTTACCACATTATTTTTCTTTCTCTACTCTTACTGCTTTCACCTGCACATATCCCTGTATCTTGATGGCAATTCTATGGTCACTAAAATCTTCTTACTGTTTTCAATAATGAAGGTTCAAGGTATATGCCAGTCATCTGTATTTACAGTAATTGGAACTAGAGGCCATGCCTACCGAAAACAAACATTAATGGACAGTTTATAGCAATATTGCAATGTAATGCCCAATTGCCAATGATTAAATACTGTATTAGACATCTCTTTAAATGGAAGAGATAACCCTCCAAATACATAAGTATACAAAATAAGAATATTTATTTACAAGAATAGTCCCAATATTTCCATACCAGTATAACAGTATTTCAGTTTGTTTCCAAAAATTTGATAAAAGTTTTTGCACTGTAAAAGTGAACAACTTAAAATACAGTGCTCTGTGTAAATAGTGACATCTCTAATACAAAGCAAGACTCTGTCAGTTTCAGGAAAAATACCATTTCTGCAAACTAGTCATTTTGATGCTGAAGAAACTGAGACCTGATTTTACTGAAAAAAAGTGGCTACTGGCTATCTAACAATTGATAGTTGGTTACTCATTTGGAAAATAATTATTGTAATTCAAATCTCACTCCAAGTTAAATAACAACTCAGTTGTCATGCAACAAGTAGCCAGTGTTTTATCTAGGGTCCCTCAATATGTTATTTTATGCATACAAAGTAGAACAAGCTCCTCCAGAAGAGATAAAAAGAGAGGACCCTGTGCCTAGGAACTCTCTGCAGGTGAGAGACATGAATTCAAATTCCTGATGGCAATCACGCATAATAAGAACTTGAACCTGTATTTCCTTCAAACAATTTCAATTTCAAGTATGTAGATTTAAAAAAAAAAGAAAGAAAAAAAGGTTTTAACATTTTTAATCAGCTATGGACAGGAGTTATATTGTTTCTTAAAAATTTTATTTTCTTACCAGAAAGAAAAGATGCTCAAATATTTAGGGTAAATCTATTTCACTAAACAAAAGAGGTCAAGGAATGACCTCAGATACATGGTCCCTGGACACCCACATGGTTTCACTGTTAATTTATTCCGTGGCTCTAGTTGAGACTGTTACAAAGAGCTCCTCAAGACACTTGCTGAGTGGCTAGCCCCAGCAGCAGAGATTTGACCTACTCTGTGACATTTTGCTTCAGATAACTGAGATGAGCTTGACTGTGTCAGTGTCAGTCTGAGGTGTGATATTCTTCTTCTCCTAGTCCTCTCTAAGAATGCTTTTAGTAGCCTATTCTCTAAGAATATTTTTCAATGAAAGAAGAGCTGAACATTCTGTTACCAGTATTACTCATGTGTTTAAAAAGTGACTGCTTTTGGAAGTTCTGAAGCTAAGCTGAACTCTATTTGGGGGGAAAAGTATCTAACAGATGTTAAATTTCTGAAATAATATTTGCAATGTAGTTTATACTTGAGTTCATACCAAATAATTCCTCCCCAGAGCAGAGAAAAGATAATGTAGAATAGCAGTGATCCCCAGATCATGAAGTGATTTATCCATGTCCAATATTGTGTATCTAGTGCAAGCTGAAAAAACAACAGATTTGTTATTACTATCAAGAAGTAACAGAATACTCAGTAGGAGTGAACTAAAATTACACATACTGAAAAAGGTAAGGATTCTACACAGAATTAGTTAATAAAAAAAGCTTTTTATTTTTGAGCACAGTTAAGAAGGCACAGATGGCAAAACTTACAAATTAAACTCAAAAGGGAAAATTGTAAAGTGAAACTAATCTTAATAAACAGCAAGGAGAAAACAACCACTCAGGAAGTTTCAACTGAAAAAATATAGCATACCTTACCTTCAATGTAACTGTGAATACGAGCACAGTAAACACCAACGTTCCAAAGGTCCAGTTTCCAAACATCTGTAAAAGATGGGCATAGGCTATATTTTACACTGTAATATCAGTTACAGGCTATATCTTACACTGTATCATGAACTGTCTAGAAACAAACACTTAAAGCTCATGTATTCCCTTGTATCATGAACTGAAACTAAGCAACAATCTTTAATTCCTATATGTTCTATTGTGCTCTTGTGTGTACACAGCACACTAAAAACACACAATATTTGCATTTAACCCCAAGGTCATAGAAATACTCCTTAAAAAAAAAGTGTAGCACACTTAATTAGTTACTGAGATTTCCAAATGAACTGCAGTAATTTCATGAATCTTCTTGTCTATCATCTTTTCTCTGATCTCACTTCTCTGCTCTCTTTGGATAATCAACGAAGAAAACAGATTTGTGCAAATCCAGTCATAGAGTTACATGCAAGTGTCTTATCAATTGAAAAGATGACAGCATTCAGGAACATCTGTAGGCACGACAGCACTGGTACATTGCCAGTGTTGCTGCTGCCAGTTTTTCCTGTATCCCTACCAATCCTGATTCTACTGATGCTTTTTTGACAGGAACACCTGTCTATCATTCCTTTCACATACGTCACCCAGTTGAGAAATGGCAACTTTTGATCCCTACAACGTTTCTGTCAGAACCAAAAGTTTCAGCTACCAGTGAAATATATTCTTTCCTGCTCTTCAAAGCTGTTCAGTCTCCATTCTTCATTTCATTTTTATTAACGTTCTAAAAAACATTATCTGTAAATATTCACTGTCTTTATAGTTTCAGTTATTAGGCCACTTGAATTAACCTTTTATCCTGTTTTTCATACTTATGACAAGACTACTTTTGCTAGCTTTTCTATAAATGAGTTTCTCTAGATATGCCCAACACAGTAATTCTTCAGTGCCTCCAGTAAAAGTCTACAAGACTTTTCAACACAGACTTTCATAGCATTGTTATAGTCAACTTGATGATGTATTTTTAGGGTATGTGTACTACATGGTGAATGGAAAATTGCCTGGGTTGTCAGGCAGAGATGTCACCAAACCACAAAGATGTGATCAGAAGTACAAAGTCCAACTAGTTGCTGGTACCTAGCAATACTCTTCCAGGGTTGATCCTAGCACAAACATTGTCTAATGACTTTTATCTTCAATAAGTTTGCGGATGATACTGTGTTCCAGGGAAGCAGTTGAAATGATTGAAAGCAGGGGTGCTACGAGAGAACCTGAACAGGTTGGTGATATAAGCTGACAGAATCTCAAGAAGTTCAGCCAATGCAAGATCCTGCACTTCGAACAAAATACCCTGATGAGCTAGTACAGGCTGCCCCTCTGGCTGGAAAGTGAATTTGCAGAAAACACTAAAGGATTTGCGTGTCCTGATGGACAAGTTTAACATGAGCTAGCAATACATCCTTGTGGCAAAGAAAGTCAATCTTGTAAAGTTTTGGTAAGCCAGCAGGTCAAGCGAAGTGACTCCTTGTCGTAAGGCCACATTCTGGAGAACTGTCTTCAGTTTGGGGCTCCCAGGTACATGAAAGGCATTGACGTATGGCGGCAACTACAGTGGAAGGCCATCAAGACAGCAGATGGTCAAGGAGCTGAAGCATACAGCGTGAAGGTTAGGGAACTCCATTTATTTATTCATTATTTTAAACATGTAATCAAGTGTTCGGAAAACATGCTGAACTGCAGAATATCTTCAGGTTTCTGATCTGAGTTCTACTTTGGTATAATTTGATTTTGACAGGGTCACGACTATGCTACTCTGTTTTGTGTGCCCTTAAAAAAACAGTGTACTCAAAATGTGGCAGGAATCTGGTTTAGGAACTTCAAATTATGCCAATACTAATTGACTTTCTTCTTTCAGTTAAATCTTCTAGTACAATCATGCTGTATCAGGCATCTCTTTGACAGCCTCATCAGTTTGAGTTTCTGGATACTGAACAATGGGTCCATATTTCCAGTAAAACCTGCTAGATAAAAAAATTGAGACAATTCTCTTGTGTCTTTAGGTGTCAGGCAAGATGGGAAACATTAGGCTGCAACTAAACCCTTCACCTAGATGTCTTCGGCTCAGGCTACCAGGTCACAGCACAAGGCCTGCAGGCTCCATGAGGCTGCTAATTTAGACACACAGAAGGGTAAGCAGAGTAATATGGAATGAAATAATTTAAAAAGCTGATGGTGCTTTCAGTATCTCAAGATATTATTCATGTCCTTAGGTTCTAAACTGTGCTTTTATATGTTTGCTTGTTTACATCTAGCATACTAACAACTATTTTCTGTGACCTGCTCCCAGCCTATCCCAGTCACAGAAGGAGACAGAAGTCTTCATTGTATTTTCCATGTTCCTACAGATCATTTTTCTCACTTATCATCCTGCTGTTTTGAATTTCCCGTTCTGTTACTCATTTTAACTTAATTTCTCCTACCTTTCTCTGAATCCAACTTAATTATATTTAAACCACTGTGCATCAAATGTTAAAATTAAAAATCACAGATGAAGTATGTTTTATTACATGGGTAAACTAAGATGACATTTAAAATCTGCAATCACTTCTACAATGCCTTGTTTTCCTCTTACCTTCCTCATGTAATCGGTTTCTGGCTATATTTTATACAACACGAATTCTGATGTTAAAGCCAAACTGGATCATTGTGCACCAAGCACTTACACAAATTTGTAACAACTAGTAAGACCAATCCTTGTCATCTTAGTTTTGTTAACCAGGAAATGAGTGAAGCAGGCATTTATGGAGTAAATTTCAGCAATTAAAAATACACTTTTCTGGTATTTGAATACTATCACTCTTCAGACAGTTTCAACCAAATTTCTAAGTACTGAAAAAAGCACTGGGGGCTTATGTGGAAGTGACCTGAATGATACGCCAGTTCTGGTTTGACACAGGAGGTAATCCAAGTAGAAGACATTCACTTGTTTGATTTCTACTAGTTTTGCAAAAATGATGACTCGTTCACTTCAACAAAGAAAAAAATTTACAAAATTTTGATTCAACACCCATTTTAATCATGTAGAACATAACTTGGATCATCTTGTATCATTTACAGTATTAGTGTTCCCCTAACTCTTTTATCTCTTTACCTGTGTTTTACCTTCTGCCTATATTGTTGCAGTAAAGTTTTCAAATTAAAGCTTTCACTGACTTTTTCCAGACATAAATGTAATTTAAGTACTTAAAAATAAAGACCAACACCAACTAGCATTCATGTATGTACATGAATATATTCATGTATGTACAATGGATGCATGTATCTCTGACTATTCCTGAACAGTAACTTCAGGTTTTTAAAAATGCAACTCAATATTTGTATTTCTTATACACATTTATATGTTTTTACAAACACACACATGCACGCTGAATGCTACTGAATTTTCTAACTCTTATCTGAGTCTCTTACCAAGCAAAGTACCTCATTATCCAGTATTAACATGGGCACCTAATTCTAGAAATACATCTTCCAAGTGTGGGAATTAGGCAGTAGTATAGTTTTAGAACATTCTCAATAATTTAATTTAATAAATGCATCAAAAAAAGAACCTAGTCAGAATATCTGCAGTACTAAACATTAACAATATCTGTACAAATATGAAAAGATTGATTTTCAGGACTGCAAATATGAACTGATGCAGTGTTTTCTATATATAGCAGAGAACATTATAATAAGAAGAGAGAAGATCAAGTATCAGAAAAAATACTGCAATGTACAGTTAGGTCTAAAGGAAAGTTATTCAATCCTTAGAGAAATTAACTTTCTAACAGTCTCTCAGACAATGAAAGTTCACTTCACTAGTGATTGTCACAAAGATGGCATTTAAAGATACTTTGATACTGTTTTTCTAGAAAATGTATACTTCTTGTTTATAAGTAGTTTAAAAAATTAGAAAATTTGTTTTCTCTCACACTTTGTGAGTCATTTCTAAAGCATATTATAGCATAAATTACAATATATTTTCTGTAGCGGGGCAGGAACAAAATAGTCTATAGGGAAGCACAGAACAATAATAAAATGCAAAGAAGCAAAAAAAACCCTACCTATTTTTGAAAGTTCTTGTTGTTTTACTATTCCCCATATACCTTAATATACCTTATACCCCATATAAGTTCTTTAGATTTTAAGAACTTATAGAGTAGCAATAAAGAACATTTCTATTAATAGGTTTAAATAATATTTTTAAATAACTGTAGGAAATATTTAACTGCTCTTTAATTAACAGTTTAATTAAAGAACAGTGAAAGATGAAATGGATATCATGAAAATCCACAGTAGTCTTACCATGTGAGTGTTGGTTGTCATTAGCTGAGGATAGGAAGAGAAGCAAGTAGCAAAAAGAAAAAAAAAAAAGCACACAAATAAAATAGACCAAAATATCAATGGGTAAAATAAATAAAATGCAAAGGTCCTTAAAATTTGCATTCACGTGACTGCAAAGCAAATAGAGATAGAATATTTTTAAGCTGCTATATGTAAAAATATTTTAAATATTTTAAAAGCCTGTTATATTTTAGCTCTTGTGTGACCACTCATAACTACTGTATCTCTTCTGAATACACAGTTAATCAGTTAATCAAATGATCATCAGATGTGTTAAGCACAAACCAGAAATGTTACCATGTAATTTTGAAGGAATACTTGAAATAGATGATGTATATTTATCTTTAATTTTATCTAGCCCCATGCCACTATCTGTTGATATACAGAATTCCTACTACACAATTCAGATTGCTAGACAGACAATCCATGTATCTCACCATAATTTACAAAACAGTTGTCATTGTGCTGGAAATCTTGAAGAACACAAACTGTGATCATAATGACTGAACACTTGACATTTTAAAAACTGTATTTCATCAAACCTGATCAAATCCAATACTAACCTGTCCATTGCTGGTTACAGTTGTGTTTTCAAACAAGAAATAGGCACCAAAGAAAAATACCACAGCATCAAACACTCCTAGGAATGTCCAATAGATAAATGCACGCCAGCGCAACAAAGCATTCTTGGCAACATCTCTGTGTTAAACAAGATACATACATTGATATTAGCACATGGAAGAGTCCACACAAATCTTTTGTGAGTGACACAGAATGAAGAGACCACATTTGGGATAACTTCACATTTCCACATGGCAACTATCTACCACTTCACACACCACCAAATCCTCCTAATTGGTTCCTCTCTATTTTTTAAATTTAATTTTTACTGAATCCTTTTAACTGTTGCCTGTAGTTCTGATTATTCCGGGTACTTCTTCTTCCGTGATGCACCATCACATTTCAATCATTTTACAGAAGTTACCTCATTTACAGTACCTGCTGTACAGATGATGATCCAATATAAATTGCAAATGAAAACACTAGAGGTCTCTAGAGACTCCACTTTATTTCCAGAAGGAAAGTTTTGTACAAAATATTAGAACAAAACAATTAATTTTATTTGAAAAATGAACCAGGAGCCTTGAGCCTTTAAGCCAAAATTTCTTCAATATTTTCCCACAAAAAAATACCTGGACTAATCAACAGTAGAACTGATCTAGAACTGATCATGAAATCACTATCACATATTTTCTCATTACAGAAATGATTAAGTAGTACAAATTTAGTTTTTGTATACAGAAAAAGTACATATGAATATATCACTATAAAATGTGTCATAACATCAGAACAGTTAAAGGAAAACCCAGAATTTAAAAATTCTCACATAATAGCTTGAAACATCACTTACCAAGACTTTCACTCATATGGCCATTAAAAAATGTGTCTCATGACCATCTGATGTCGTTTTGCACTGAAAGTTACTCCCTGAGATTAGCAATTTTCTTTTAAAATGGTGCAAAGCCACATATGTCTCACATGAGCCCCATCTGGCCTAGAACAACAGGACTACGACCTGGCACGGCTCGCAGCACACTGTTAGATATACTAAGCTTTCAAAACCCCAAATGAAAGATCTTTTGAACTACAATTTCAGAACTGAAAACATTTAAATATAGAAATGAAAAAAAATGAGGGGTACTGGCTTCAATGGTAGTATCTTGAATTTCTATCAGAATGAATCCGCTATTCAATTATGAGATAAATAGGTAAAGGCATGTCACTTGAAACATTATCTTTTATGCATTTACAATTACTATACCCCAAAAATGTTTTCCCTTCTATTATCTACTATGATCACTCTCTAGAATGTACTGTTTTTGCAGCTGCAAGAAGCAAATCTGAGCACTGTTGCTAATTTAGATAGCCACATGCAGATTACTGGCAGGGACAGTATTTCAAGTGGCTAAGACAAGTAAACCAAAACAGCCACAGCTTTAATGCCCTGCAAATAGGTCAACAATATGCAGAGGACAATGCTCAACACCCTGCAGAAAATAGCTTATCACATGTCTACTCTAACACTCAGTTCATCTTTCTCTCAAAATAAAAAAAAAATATGGAAGAAATGGTATGTTTTCTCTTTATAAAGAACTTTTGTTTCTCATGTCTAAAGGAAATAAACAGTCCTAAATTAAATCATATTTTAGGTTTCTAGGATAACATTTTTTATTATCCTCACATTTACTTAAGTGGCAAATGAACATTGTGGATCACAGAATTTAACTACACATGTTAAAATGCATGTGGTTTATATACAATGCATGTGGTCTTCAATCCTTCCATCACAGTAAATCTGATGGGTTTTTTTGTACATTGTCATACAGAAAGCCTAAGTACTTTGGTTATAACAGAGCCAGATTGTGCCTCTGAACAGCCAAACCTTAGGAGCAAATGTATTAATTTTACCTGTATAGGGAAGGCTCTCTCTTGAGCGTGTCTGCACTGACATGTTGTTCCATTAGACTGTACAGGAGGATGGGAAGGGAAGTGAAGCTGATATTGTACAGTGTTAGATACGCAGTATCATATAAAGGCTGTAGATAGAAAAGAATTAAGTTAGCTAGTTACAATTTTAAAGCACAATTCACTGTACTATGCTTAATTTAAAACAGTGAGTAAACTTGTTTAAAATAAAAAAGTAAATCCCTCACCATGTAGCCAAATATCCCTGAAAAGCTGCTTGCAGATGTGAGACAACTCTGCCCTTGCACCCAGTTCATACGGAAGACAGAAATAGTCTGGTCCACATATTTTCTCCTCCTATGGGTTCCACTGAGACCAACTCTAAGCTACCCAATCTGAACAACCGAAGACTCTCGCACATCCATCCCCTGCTCCCCAGAGTAGCTTTCCAGCAGGTAACCCCCAGCCTGTCCTGGTACCTGGGGTTATTATTCCCCAGGTGCAGGACCCTGCATAGCCTGTGTTGAAGCTCATGAGCTTCCTTTCCACCCAGCTCTCCAATTTGTCCATCTTCCTCCGGAGGGCAGCGCAGCCCTCTGGAGCATCAGCCTCTCTTCCCTATTTTGTATCATCAGCAAACTTGCTGAGGAGACTGTCCCCTCATTCAGGTCACTGATGAGTAAATTGAACAGGTCTGAACGCAGCATTGACCGTAGAGGATATCACTAGCTACAGGCCTCCAACTAGACTTTGTGCCATTGATCACAACTCTCTGAGCACTGCCAATTTTTTGCATTGCTATTCTTAAATTTCATGTTCCTGTAGCTTCGACTTTGAAAATAATATGGTTTTTATAAAAAGTCATGCAATTAGTTTCTGTAACTTAACCTTAACTGCCACTAAAATCACATGAATCAAAACTGCTGTTCTTCTTTCAACAGTGTGCAAACTGTAGAAACCTAGCAATTTTCTCAGCAGACTAGGTAGAGTGAGAACATGAAGAATCCATTTGATTAAAAAAGAGAGAAATTTTTGTAGGACTAACCTGTTGTGAAAACCCACAAAAGAACTGATATAAAAACTGAGGGAAAATGAAGCAGACATTCTGAAAGACAAAGCGACACAATTATCAAGTGAAATACAAGCATCAATACACATGCTGTTCACAGTGCTATAACTATGCATACTATGATTTTATAAATCTAGCAACAGTCAATGCTACAGAAATGGTAGAAGACCTGCATACATTAGACATGAAGTATTACCATTCTCATCTTATGTTAGTACTGTAAGAAAATATCCTGTAAGAAAATACTGTAAGAAATATTCTGGAAGCAAACTCGTAAGACCGTAGTTTCAAAATTCAAGGGCAATGAATTTTTGCTCCAGAACTACAGTGCAGTGAAGAGAAAGTAAGGTACAATGCACAGTAGAACAGAAACCGTGATAAGGAAGGCTGTTTATACTTTGCCTAGCATGGTTCCCAGCAAAGAAATTTCTGATATTCCAAGCTGTGACCTCTGGATTCATCCTTTCATAACTACACACACAGTCAAACACCTAAGATCTTGTATTATCTTGAGGTTCCTTTCTATGATCCTTCCATGACTTACTGAAGGACTTAGATTGGGTCCCAACATTTAGACATAGACTGTCTAAACATGGAGATGCACATTATGCATTTTCTCCATCTACACTATCTCATTGAATTTAGAAACTAAGAAAATTTACAGTTAAGTAAATCTAAGTTCTCAAATACTGTTTCCAACATGATTAAAAAGGCCATTGTAGAAAGAATCTAGAAGTTACTGAAAATAAACAGAACAGTGTTTGCTGCAATTTTTAAGGGAGAAAGACCAAAGAGAAAAGCAAGTTTATTTTTAAGAATATTATAGATTATAGAATATATCTAAAAAAACCTATTTTTCCACACCATCTGGGTTACAATAGAAATCCCATCCTAGCTTTGCATCTTCCAGTCATCAAAATCTCTTTACGGAATTGTTACACTTTCATACTATTGACTATACAAACTGTATATACTTAAGTACTACCACGTGAGTTTTTGAGATTTAAATAATTAGAATGAGCATTCTCCTACCTTATAAAAGAAGTATTGCACAAGTTCAGATATCCTAACATAATAAAAATGCCCATGAACAAGCAACATTTTTTTCAAATGTTTAAATTTAGGTATTGCATAGTCACTGTTTCTCGCTGCTTGACGACCTTCTTTGCCAATGATTCCTTTAAAAAAAAAGATGAAACTTTTTAACTGAAGAACTATTCAAAAACACACAATTATTTGAAAAATAATATAGCAATGCTGTGACACTTATTTAATAAGACAGCACCGCAGTACCTTATAAGATACTTGTGGTAAATGCACTAATACATGTCTTTGATTCCTAAACGGATGGATTAAATGTTTTTGTCATTTTGTTTGAAATAAAAATCTGAAAAGCACACTTACCTATACCAACATGTGCTTCTAGAATCATACTGACATCATTTGCTCCATCACCAATTGCTAAAGTGATAGGACGCTCCTTTGATAACTTAATCAATTTTACAATCTGGAAAAGAACTAGTGTGAAAAACTCTTCTCTGTGAGGCTGATGGCTTATTTATTTTGCATGAGACAGTATTTAGTGCACAACTTATGAAAAAAAGAGCAACACAGTTATATAAGAAATTTTGTAAAAGGACACAAAATACAAACATCCTCATCCAACTACTACTCATAAAGATCACAGTGGTTTCTTTGTATTAAAATACTTACTACAAATGTAAATTCCTCTTTTAAATACTTTCGAGGTATTTTAAGGTGAGATTAGGTGGTAAGAAAAGTGAAGAGATGGACAGTAGAAAGAAAGGCAGAAGAAAGGAAGATAATATTGAGGTGGTTAAATACTGTGTAAGTGCTTTAATAAATTAAAAGGTTTCCCGAGAAACTTGAAGCTAAAGACTCATTCTGCTTTCTTAACTGTCCTGAATATTCTTTGTTTTCTGCTTTAAGAAAAGACATATTAAAAGTTAATTTCAGAATGCACAAGTAACCAAATGCCTTTTAAATATAGATGATAAAAACAACTTTGCACAAGAATAAACAGTTCCTGCATTTACAACTGGGTTCTTTAAGACAACTGCTGAACACTGCTAGGTCCTTTATGAACACTGCTAATACAGAAATGTTCCAAAATTGGATTACAAATTTATCCATTATAAATGATCACCTCTGGCTTGTCAACTGCAAATAAGAAATTCTATAAACTTGCTCATAGTTTAAAGAATTCTGGCTAAATATATTTATTTCACTGAGTGTCTACTTATGCTGTACCATATGTACCACTGAAAGACATAATATTTGAAGAGAAAGAGGCATAAATCAGAATGTTTTGTTTCGTATATAGGTCTTTAGCTTACACTGAGATGTTTCAGTAGTGGAAGGAACTTTCTACTTGGTACAAACCCATATACAACAGTCAAAATTTACTTTAAAATTATCAAGTACACATTTTCTACTTTTATTCTTCTCTCTCCCATTTGTGTTTAGAAATAACAGACAAAATATCATTCTACTATAACAAATAACTCAGGCTCTTGTAGTATTAACAGATAGTGAACTACCATCAGTATTCAAAGCTTGTTAAAAAAGAAGCAATTAGTTCAATTTGTTACATACATATCAGCATCTACCAACCACAAAATTTGCAGAATATATACATAAATCCAATCCACTGCACAACAAGGTGCCATTTTAGCATACTATTACCTAAACTGCTTGCCAGGAGACATTTTGCCCTCTTCCTCTCTGATTTTTTTTGTATTTTCCATTTTAGAAGTAAAAAAGTGAATGTTAAGATTTTTAATCGCCATAAGAAGTCATACAGAGTATTAACTTTCATTATTTACACAGCTGCACAGCTAACAAGCAATTAAGAAATGAAACACAAACCTGTGCTTTTTGCAGAGGTGCCATTCGACAGCATAACACTGCACTGCAGTTCCTGCAAATTTCAAGAAAGAGCTCTCGGTAGTTACCAGAGCTCCCATCTTGTCTTGGTTTCATTATTAATGATAGCGCTGCTCCATCAATTATTAAGCCATAATCTTGCATATCAGCTGAAAGTCTGTTCAGAAATAAATCACAAAATAAGAGTCACTGTAAAATTCTCAGACCTATTTTAAATTTGGCAGTGGTTTATTTTGTGAAAATTAATGAATGGAAAGATGAGTATGGAATACTGAAAAACTAATATACTTCAAAGGAAATTCCTTATGTAGGATTGCTACCAAAACCTTTTTTAATGCTAGTTTACACTGAATATGTTCAGAATTTCACCAATTTGAAGACAGACATCTGATATCTCAGTGATTGTATCAATGAGTAGGAGGATACAAGCAATGACAGTTTGGCCTACTCTGAGTGCTACCCTACAAGTACTGAGTTCTGTGGTATCCGGGGCAATTAGTGCAAATCTCATTTGCATTTTTCTGCATTATGCAGCAGCTTCAGGCTCAGCAGTGACTGAAGCTGATATTCGGGTTTATTTGTGCTGTAGTCTCAATACTCTAAGGGTATACTTATCGTTCTGGGGTTTCCAAGAAGCAAAGTTTCAACATGACCAATGTTTGTGTGAAAACTTCACATTTACCAACGTTCTCTAACATTTTTTAAGCATCTCCATCTTTACTACTAGAAGAAAGGTAATTTTTAACAGAGTACACACTTCTGTAACCTATATTCAACACTAATTTGCAGACACTTTTCAGCATTTAGTTATCATTGGCACAAGTAGGGCAACAGTATTAATATACCATGATATTAATCAAAACTTTATTTTTATGAAATTCAGACAATGCATTGAATGTTTCACAGACTATATTGAAAGGTTTTCAGCCTGCTTTGAATACCCAGGCAGCATCCTGCTACTATTTTCTGTGCACATTCCCAAACTCTGGATACAAAGACAAGAAAGTGAACAAGTGAAGATGAACCTTCACATCTAGAAAACGAGCATCGCACATGGTTTAAAACCAACATACATTGTAAGATCTGTATGCTTTAAGTTAGATGTGGAAGATATAATATAGGAAGAATAGGGTATAACAAATGCTTAATGTTCCTTTACTACAATATATTGCACATGCACATAAAATGTGCTTGCTGTTGTAAAATTTATTT
This sequence comes from Crypturellus soui, assembly GCA_032275445.1. NCBI lineage: Eukaryota > Metazoa > Chordata > Aves > Tinamiformes > Tinamidae > Crypturellus > Crypturellus soui. The sequence continues at coordinate 229,608 of JAUBNY010000568.1, read as the reverse complement.
CTTTCCATATTAAAAAGACAAACAAAGCATATGAACCAAAATATATTTAATTGCTATACAGGAATTCACACTCTTGCAATAGAAACTAAAACACGTTGTTTTTCTGCTTTTGAGCTTTGGCAAAATCATTTAGTTAATTATAAAATGCACATACATTTTTTTCCTGACTTGAAAATACAAATTTTTTCTTACCCTGAGAAACTATCCCTGGTTAAGCTGCCATTGTGTCTTAAGACAGTTTTGCTTAGGTCAAAAAGCACATCATGTAAACTCTGTTCCTCAATTTTCTTTGTGGTTAGCTCAAGTATTTGTGTATTTCTCCGGAAGAGTTTGCAAGCATAGCAGGTAGCTGCAGCGGTCTCCATTTTGTCTCCTGTCAGAACCCAAACGTTAATTCCTGCTTTCTGAAGTGCTTCAATAGTATCAGCAGCTTTTTCTTGTAGTCTGTGGAAGTCAAGTAACAACATACATTGACAAATAGCTTGGTAATTAGAAATTCAGAGGTCCTTATTGAAAGCTTTTAATGAGGAAAAGAAATTCAATAAAAGCTTTCAGCTCTAAGGATTTTCCACAAATTGAGAATATAAATGTAGCTTAGAAGAGTAGTACATTACAAATAATTAGCTTTGGCACTTTTAAAACACTCAAAATGAGTTTGAGCTTGACACTTTTGTCAAATATTGGAGTATTGCTAAGTGACTAAAGTTACCTCCCTGTTTTAATAGACAGTTTTTGAACATAAGATCTAAGGAGTCTCCCTTCACTTCCAAAGGCCTCCTTTCATAATTTTATCTCCAAAACATTTCTCTATTTGTTGAATGAGGTATTATACTAACTGAAAGCAAATGGTTTGAATATGCTCATACACTTATGTATTGCTATTAAGTTATAAAGTTATTAAGTTTAATCTTAGTAAGTTAACGATATGATACTGAGTCAAATAAAGGGATTTGCCTCTAATCCAAAAAAAGTTGCAGGAGAGTTCAAAAGGGCAGCCATTTGCTTATATATTAACACTGGACCAGGGCAACATCACTAAATAGTCTAAGACACATACTAACCGATCCTCAACGGCTGTAGCACCAAGTAAAATAAAATCTCTTTCTATCTTCTCATAGGCTTCTGCCAATTTCTTTTCCCGGTCCTGAAGGGCCAGCTTTGCATTCTGAAGCAGTTTATGTGCACTGGAATACTCCTTCTCTGTGAGCTTTTTATAAGCAACACACAATGTTCGCAGTCCCTCCTAAAAAACAGAATCAAGACAAGCAAAATGTATCTTGTAAAACTCTTCTTGGACTTCTTAACTGGTATTTTTACTTTGGAATATTTGAAAACTTTGCATCATTTTATCATTAACATGAGGAGTCTCACTGCTCACCTTCACAGTAAATTATCTGACTAGAAGATGGGTCTGAATGATCCTGTGTTGCCCTGGAAGCAGGTAAAACCTGTAGCCCTCCAAAGAGAAACATCAGGGTCACCCAAACAAATGTACAGGATCATCATAAAAAAGAAGGCCAAGGTAAAGCTTTCCTCCTCCCTTGTTGTCTAATTGGGCAGGAGGGGGCAGACGAAGAAATATTAGATCTGCAGAGCCTAATTTCAGTGTCGTGTTGCTAAATACATTGCAAATAAACCACGGCAAGCAAGCCATACTACTGCAAAAACAAGAGTGGAATTTGATTTCTAAACAGCCCTTCTTTAACTCCATCAATATGTAAGTTCTTTGCAGGTATTTATTTTTTTAATCAAAAATAAAGGGAAAATAGGGGATTCGTATCTTCATTTTTTGATTTTAATTTTACTCTATTTCTCATGTTAAATTTCGTATGATTTTATACTCTGAAAAATACTTTGGCTGACAAAGCCAGTTGAAAAGAATATTTTGAAAGCACACAAAACTGAAAAATCTACTTTTATTTTGAAGCCTAGGATTTTAATGCAAAGACTATCACCTCAGTTTAGATTTCCACTCCCTTGAGGGGTCAGTCTTTGAGATTAGAGGTCAGTAATTCAGCTTTTTATTTTCAGTCACAAAGATTTCTCTCTTGATAGACATTAGATAGATATATTAAACACTTCTTTCAGTTTCAGTTTCCTTGTTTCTGATTACCAGACAGCTGCTTCACCAGTGAAGCTTATTAGAGCACTTTGCAAAGAGTTTTTAAGTTTCCCTTCAAAAAACAGGTAATACTATAGATATTTTTTACATATCTCTAGTAATATATTTTGCTTTCATTTTGGGTACTGCATACCACCAATTTGCAATCTGACCATCATATTCCATTGCAATGAAATTGCAATGGAATTGTGATTGTTTATACACCACAAATTTCAGTATTTTACAACTGCTAACACTACTGTTAGAGTAGAACCAAGTTTTGAATTTCTTCTAAAAGTAATCAGGCAGCTCATATTCAGTTTTAGCAAGTAAAAATGTATGTATGAGAGTGACACTGGACTGTTTCCACAAAGGAAGCACATTTGTAGATTAATGGTGCTCTACAGGCTTTTGTCTTCTGAGAGCTTATAAAGCCAACAAAGGCAGGAATGAGATACTTTTCTTTTTCACATTTATTATATTCAAAATTTAATTCAAACTATCACAGTTGTGCACATGCCATTCAAAAATGCTAGTTGATGTCCTCTGGTATAACATACAATATAGTATAGCTAATGCATTTGTGTCTCACCAGAAATGCCACTGAGAGGATGAGATGGAAGAGAGATTGAAATAGTGGAGTAACACAATCTGCTATTCATAGAGCTTGTGAAGGCTTTGCTAAAGTAGACTTTTTTGACACTGATTTTCCACAAGCAGCTTAATGAATGCTTTAAACTCGCTAGAATCTTACCACTGCATTGCGCTCAACTCTGGATCGTATTTGGTCAATTTTGCCTTCTTTAACTCTAGGAAATATGGAAGAATCTGCTCCCTTACAAAAGAGAAATATATCACCTAAAAAAAGACAAACATACAAAAGACAAACATACAAAATTCAAAATGGCTAAAAATCTTTTCTTCAAACCCCCCACCAAATTACAAAGCTGTTAAAACATGTTTCTTCCAAAATTTGTATAACAATTGCACATATACTAGTACCCAATCCCCTTCCTTACACATAAAACTACATAGACCAAGGTAAAAATGAATGAATTATTTGATAAAACTGAAAGGTATTGGAATGAAGTAAAACCATCTAACAGGAAACAGAATTTGACAGTCCTACCTGTTGAGGATTTAACAATTACACTCATTCGCCGTCTCACAGAATCAAAACTCAAAACTTCTAATAATTCAAACCTGAAAAGGCAAAAGAACATATTTTATTTGAACAAGCTTTCTTTTGCAGAAATCTAAATGGTTGCTGATGTTAGAGAATACATTACAACTTCAGGCATACAGAAGCTAGCACAGAAATTATTGTTCCAGGGAATATTTAGTACTATGGAATACGGAACTACTACAGAAAGAAATAGCAAGTTAAAAAAGAGGAGAAGGTGCCTAAAATCCCTATTACTTGAAACAGATTTTGTCTGAATGATACTCTTCAGTATCTAGTCCCTGGCAGTAATTATATTTAATGAAATAAGTTATTTTAGCAGAAGACTAGAAATCTTATAATATAGCATTATAATGCTTCCAAGGCAAACAGATTACTGTCTATAACACCAAGGGATAACCTGGGAGCTTGAAACATGTCAGTGTTTACATGGAAGTATTTATTTAATATTTTCCCAATTTCAGCTATTGATATCTCTTCAGAAGATGCCACAATCTTTTCATAAATCTTGCCTAAGTGCTGACTGACAAGTCATTAAAATGAAAGAAAACATTTATTTTTACTAGTTTTTCACTTGCCACTATTTTTATGATTTGATTAAATGATGAAAGCTCCTTTCCTGATTAGAATGAAAAATAAACACAAGTTCCTACTGTATTGTCTGTATGGCATCACTCATCAGTTTACGTAATCTTATCATTTAGACTCTTACTCATTTTCGTTTTATCTAACAGAGACCATTTTTTTTCCAGCACAAACATAAATCTTATTATCATGAACACTCTGATCTCTTCAGGATTCATCTCCATTAATATTTTGCTTATAAAACAGATCAGTTTGTTAAAGTAGATCATTCAGTTCTAAGTTCTTACAACGGCCTGGGATTCACACTGTGCAAGTACACACTTATTTCATTAAAAACACTGATAGATTCCAACAAGGAGCTGGATGCCTTATGCCTCCAGATGAGAAGCATTTTGGAAAATATTCCTAATACTTATACTGCTTTCACAAACCACGGAGCACATTATTGTACTGACTGCAATTTCGACAAACTTAGTCGCAAAGATCTGAAGTAAGCTTCTGGAAAAGCCGTATATAATCTAAAAGGGATAAAATTAATGTCAGGGTTGCTCCACTTCCCTTTGAGAATTCCTGTGCAGCTAGCAAAACATGCAAACAAATATACAAGAGACTTAACCAGCAGACATCTATTGAAGAGTAAAGTAACATTTTCAGAAGTATTTACAACCCACTGAACAGCTGTACTACTCAGATCCTATCAAAAAATAAACTCATAATATGGTCTACAAAGAAAAATAACAGAAAAAAACAACACCTGTTTTAAATTTTCTTGAAACAGCTATATAAATTTATTCTAGGAATATTATCCTCCTGAAAATTATAGGGATCATTTGTTAACAACAGATGGGGCACTAACCATTTCCTATTAAGAAATTATTATTTCTCATATAACAAATGAAAAATACCAATAGTTCCTAAAATCAAATTAGGATATGCATCTTCATAGCACTCCTGTGTTGTTTTATTCCTCATTTTTCTTATTGTATACACTCTTGAACTGACACACTAAGTGAAAATACAAAACTACAGAGTCTATCGAAATTCAAAATATCAGTAGATTATTATTTTTCCTACTGAAGTATATAATTTCTGAATTTTCTGAATTACTAATTAATGTTTAGGGAGAGAATGATTTATCAAGCATGTCAATTCCTTTCCTTAGTCCCAGTTTGTCTGTATTCTGTAGCCACTCACCTCTCTATGTCATTTTCCCGATTTAAAATTTCCATAAAATTGTCCTTTAGCCTTAGGTAGGTGTAACCGAGTCTGCAAAATGAAATACATATTAAGAGGATGAGTAAAGCAGATAATTATCCAGTTTAGTAAGTCATAAAGATTTAAGACTGAGCTTACCTTCTCAAACAACATATTTTGATTTGATTCATGACTATGAATAATCACAAATAAAATAATTATGTTTGCTATTAGGCTTTCTATGTTGAAAACAATGCTAGATTTCAGGGATCAGATCTCCGATTAAAAATGCTGAATACTGAATCACACACACATACCTTTGTATTCCCTCAACTAAGGCAACTTCATCAGGAGACGATGATATGTATATGCAGGACCTTCTTGAGAGCTGGTTTTTCTTTAAACCATCTACACTGTCATCATCTTTCACCTGAACAGTGTGGCAAAGACAGAGGGCTCGGAAAAATAGTTCCTCTCTCTCCTAATAAATAAAAGAAATGACTGTCATTATGTGAGATATCTTTTAAGCATTGCTTTGAAAGTTTTTCTTCCTTTTTTGAGGTTGAACATTGTCACTAATTACTACTGTTTATTGCCAGCCATGCAGCTGGTGCCAGAAAGGACAGCATGCATCTTTTTCCTCCTCTGAGTTGCCAGACGTGCCTCAAGAGCCCTTTTCCTTTATTTTTGTTTAAATGTTTGAACATATTTTTGTATTAAATACTAATCAAGGTACCATTCTAGGAGTCCTGAATCCAGACTGAGGATCGGAGGGTCAGGAGCAAGCACAGGTTTTAATGGGTCTAGAAGTTTAACTTTCTTACATAGCCTGAACATCCCTCAGAGCTATGCCAGATATAAGAAGTTTGGGCATTCTGGCAACTACCACCAGCTTCTTCTATAAAGCAGCAGAGGGTTTCATAATGACCGCCTACCATCTTTTGTTAGTGTCGAAATCACACACACAAAAAAAAATATTTCATGGATGTATACGGACTGTGTTCTACCAGTTATCTTTGTGGTGTTCAGTACCATCTGTATCACTACAATTCCAAGATGAAAACACAATGTTTCCTGGGGTTATGTTCTCAAGGTTGAGAACTGCAAGGCTGTTGAATTACACCAACCAACATATTTCAAGAGGCTTTATTTTGCTACAATAAAGACTATATGTGATTTGAGTCAGTATTAACATATTTTAAAAATTATTTTCCTATCGCTTTGGTTACCCTATTCATTCACACTTTTTAGTTATTAATGTGCCATTTCTCCTTACACTTCAGCTCGTTACTTCCTTTGACAAGGCCACAGTGTGCACATGTTGCATGTAGTGCATTTCCAATGCAGTGACACTGTCACATTTAAAAGTAAATTAATTTGACCACAACTCATTCTCTGACCCCGTATTCATTCAGTGACGACTAAGTCTTTGCATTGGGCAATCATTTCACCTCTTCATCATTTTCCTATCGTGCTTTCCCCATCACAGCTAATGTGAAATAGAAATGAGATATTCCATAGTTTCATGTATTAATCAGAGAAAGATTAAAATTTTTGTATTTGGTTTCATTCCATTTTCTGCTGCAGTTAGTGGAATTGTTGGGAAATTTCTTGCTAAGCATATTCACTTCCAGTGTGAACTAGAATCAGAAAATTTTATATGCTGTGATGTATTTCCTACAAATATCTACTTTACTTACTGAAATTCCAGGATGTTGTATTCCTAATATTCCTATCATCAGCATATTTCAGTATTTATGTTTCATTGTAAAAAAAAACACAAATTAAGAAATTAAGAACCTGGAAAGAGTCATCTTACTTTTCCACTTCCTCCTGGAGAAGAATCAATCATATCAATGCCTGTACAATCATGGAGAATTTGGCCATTGCAAATTACATGTGGAACATAAACATGCCCTTCAATACAGCATTCTATGAATTCCATATTGTTCTCTGTTAATGTTCCTGTTTTATCTGTGAAGACATACTCAACCTGCAAATGAGCACAAATTAAAAACAACAGAATATGAATAGAGATTTTTCAAGGTCTCTTAACATAACTGAATTACTGTGTTACACCTTTCTTTAAAGACCCTTATGGAGGCTCTTTCCAAAGAGGAAAACAACAGTTTCTCTTGGGGAGTCCTCTTTCACAGAAATGTGGGCACCAAAAGATTTTATAAAATAAAAAGTATCAGCAATGCTATCTTTTGCCTGGTAACACCTACAAATTCTGCTTAAACCAACTTTCACTCTTCTCTCATGCTTCTTTTTGATACTGAATATCTTACATGACGAATGACAGATGCTTATGGAAACAAAATGCACATAAGTGCTATTTGTTAAGGACCAATATTTAATGTACCTCTGATCAGTTAGTGATCAGTTATTGTCGAATCCATAACTATCCCTAGTGGTAGCAACTGTAGCAATGACTCACTACAATTATCTTAGCATAAGTGAAGACTACAAAGTAAAGAATTCATTGTTTGTATTGCCACTGACCTGAAACTTTTGCCCCAACATTCATTTTTTAATTCATTTTACAATAAATCACATCATTCAAGTGTAACAATAGAAAAAATGAAAATATAAACTATACTATAAACTGTTCTATAAACCAAAACAACAAATAGACCTCACAAGCTCTGTTTTGGATATACATTTTGTGTACAGACTGCATGTATGTTTGTGTTAAACTGAAAGCACAGCATAAAGGTGGGAATGAAATGATGAAAATGAGGCAATTATTTCATTTAATCATAACGTTTGCAAATCTCAAACATTTACCTACTATATAAAAAAATAAACAACTAATTGTTGTTCACAGTAACTAGAGCAGAAGTTATAAATTATTTGAGCTTTCCTTCTGGACTTTTTTAACATTCACTGATTTGAAAAGGTAGTTTCTAGATTTTTTCCAAGGTAGTTTCTTATCTACAGCCTAAGACACCATCTTTTATATACTTAAGTGTTTGAAAACCTATTATAACATTTTAATGAACAAATTCAGCTATTCAGCTATAGCTATTCATTCAATTTATCGTCAGTTATACATTTTTGATTAAATTTACCTGTCCCAACTCCTCATTGAGGTCAGAAGTATTCACCAGTGGTCCTTCCCCTGTGTCCTCATCAAACATTTCCTCATCCCATGTAAGGAAATAAGAACCAAGAAATTTCTGCATTTCCACAGTGACATACATGGATACAGGAATAATGTAGTTGAAAAGAACCATGAATGCAAGGAAGTCTGTAAAAGCTCGAAGAAACTGCCGAAGAAACAAGATCAAAATATTAATTTTCATGTATTATCAAAAATTCAAAGGTCATTACACACATTTGCAAATTAATGTTCCTAATAACTTTCAAACAGTAAGTGATGCCATTCACAGTTCAGAGTTCAGCACAAGACTTTAATGTCTTTAATACACTTAATGATTTATATGAGTCACAAATAAGAAAATTTTTCATTTGGAGTTTTAATTTTGTATTCCTCTACAGAAACACAGGCGGAGAGTACAGTTACATTTCATTATTGTAAAACTCCGGAGCAATTAAAGTAAGTGACTACATATGAATTGTGAGCAACTTTATGTAAACATTGAAAGCAATAACATTTATATGCACTGACTCTAAGAAACAGAAGTACAGTAATGAATAATGCAAGGATTATTAGATTTTACAGACTTCAGGTAGCTTTTCATTAATCAAATAAAGGAGTTTCCTCTCACCATACCAGTGCAAGTAGAGTGTGTACAAGTAACTAGACTAGAGAATGCTTTTCACTGGTAGAGATTGGCTGAAAATACAGCCAGACTGCTGGGCAGACTGAAGTAGTATTACTAGCACTAGTGAGAAACCTCTAATATGCCAAGCTCCTGTGCATTCATCATGCATTTGGAGTCAAGAACTTTTCCCCCCATTTCCTTCTTTCCAAATTGAGAGTATTTACTGAAATAACATCATGCCTTCTGTAAATGTGAGCTTATTTCCTCATGTAGGATCACCAGGGTATTCTTGCCCGACTTCCTTGCTCCTGCATGGATTTCAGACATTGGCAACTCTCTTGGTTTCTAGAGGTCTCACTCTGCAGGAGGCCAGAGTCATGGGTTATATCAAACAATAAACTTCTGAAGCATACTGGGATACCCTTTTTGGGTATTGGGAAGGGTATTGCTTTTTCAGCATACAGGGAAGTGTTAGGCAATTCCTATAGCAGATTCTTTTGAATAAATATCTGTTATATGATTATCATTAGTTGAGGGATTCCTTTCAGACAGTATTTCTCTAAAAAAAAAGTTTTGGTTTTTTTTTAGTACCTGACATCAATGGCAGGAAATCCCAAAATATTTCCATATATTTAAATATTTACATTATTTACATTAAATATCCACTTAAATTAGCACATGCAGCTTAACGATAAAAACTTGAAAGATTTCCCAAATGCACTGTCTCCACTGTTATCAAAAGAGTGATGTTTCCTGTCTGGTAAGCAGTCTGTATAAAGTTTTTAGTGAGATTACTATGAATCTAGAGCTTAGTGAAAGTTTTTTTGATATTTTATTTTTTCCATACCAGATTTCTTTTCCTTTCTGATTCTGTTTTCTGATTATACCATGGTTCATCACGAAATGGTTCACTCTGCCACACATACTTCAGGACAGTATTTATTAGTGCTTTACTGATTAGAATACAGAGGTATACAATAAGGAATACATTCATTGATCTAAAAAAAAAAAAAAGGAAAAAAAGGGGAAAAATCAATTAGGACATTAAGGACAGAGTTTATAAAAAAATGTTCATACCTGTGCTCCATTCTTCCAAGCATTTGCTAGGAGTCTAAAAATGCTATGAAATTAAGTAACTTTCTACAGTGCTTTTCCAATGGAGAGCAGTATTATTGAGGACCACTTTCTATTTAAAATGCTAACTGCTGTAAGTACGTGTGAAATATGTGTTAGACATTACCAGATCTACAACATTAGTGAAAACAATAGCACAGATGGAATCCTACAGAATGATTGGGCTTGTATCAGTAGACATTATTATGCCATTTCCCTGAACCAATATAAAAACATTCGCATAAACCCTTTTACAGAAATATAAATGCATCTAGAATATTTTGCTATGTACCTGTAATGCTTTAAATGTTTCTAGACAGACCTAAAAAAGAAAGAGCAAGAATACTTCACATCTAAAACGACACTTAAATTAACACTGAGCATGAACTAAAAGCCTTGGGTTATAGACTGCTAGTAACAGGAAGAGATAAATCATTATTGCTCAGCCACTGTGCAGGGGAAGAGCTATCAGCTGGTCACTAGGGTTTGTCTTAATTGATGATAACATTTTTTTCCAAAGGGCCAGACAACTTACTCCGATCTGATAATTTCAAACAGTAGAGCAGAAAATAATCCTATCTATTTTTAAAAATAAGCAACCCGTGTCAGCTCATCCCTTGAGGATGGAAATGTCTTCCTTTCCCATCATATTGTGCTCAAATTAAAGCTTTTATTTTAACTAAAACATGTCAAATCTGCCAAAAATAGACTTTCTGTTACTGCAGTTCGTCCAAACTGAAGTCCATCAAAGGAATTATTTTAACCTAATTCAATATTTAATTGTAAGGAAAGGAAGGTTTAGATATTAAAGTAGCTAATCTTGCAAACTATCAGTAGGCATACTCTACCCAAAGAGAGGAAAGTCCTCTGGAATATATCTTGTATTAAAAACGTAAGCATCACATTATGTTCTTTAATATGTAATAATTTAGGAACAAGAACCTCACATTATATGGTGTCACATTTATTTTATGAGTCACACATGAAACACAGAAAAACATGAATGTTAAATTCTTCCGCCTCTCTTTTACTTTAGTCAACAAAAGATGCACTGTTAGTGAAATGCAGATATTCTCTTTTTTTCCCCTCAAGCAAACACAGTTTTCCACCCCTAAAATAAATATTAGAAAATTTACTTTTCTACAGCAGATCGTTTCTGTGATTTTGCCTGGTAATTTAGAGCCATCTTAGTTTCCATGCCAGTGTATATAGCGACACCTAAAATGAGAAAACCTACTTTAATAAAGATTACACAGTACATTTAATAAAAGCACAGCTCACTAGATAATTATACTATATCAGTCTCTACAGTCTGAAGAAAAAGAAAAGAGATCTGGATGATACTAAAAAAGTAAAATTTGTTTTAATATTTTGATTCTTAGGGGATAATACTAAAGAGCATTTCTATCTCATTCTAGATTTATAGTTGCAATTTACAGAATGTTTTCTGATATGTATCAACGCCAAACTAAACATGGAGTTCAAATAAACCATCCAGGCTTTCTAAGCTCTTTTTCAATGTACGCCACAGTTTAAGCATATTTTGAATTTTCTTTCACAGTACACAACCTACATTCTAAATTTAGTGATTTTGCTCTCTTTAGGAAAATCTATTAATTCATTAAATGACTTTTTACATCTCTTTCAACAATACAGATTGGAGACCAAACCTCAGAAGATTAAATAACAACTAAAAGCAGCTATACATAATAATAAAAAAGGATTTAAAGTACATATTAAATCAGCACCTTTTTGCCCCTACTAAAATAATGTAATTTTGGAAGTGGATGGTGCTGGGGTAATGGCAATTTTAAAACTACCCCCTGAAGTTTATAGAAATACTTGCTACAAACTAAATATATTACTTAATCTATTTTAGATGTCAGTTAAAGCCAAAGAGTAAGTTTAAAAGAATAAATACAGGATTACTACATATTTTTTTGGTAAATTTTAATTTATGTAAATTTTATTTTAATTTGTAAATATTTTTTGTAAATAATTTTACATTATTTTTGGAAAACAGTTGCAAGATTTTGATATTCTAGGCAGAGTCGCTATTTATGGTCTTCTTTCCCTGAGAAGGAAATTAAATATGATATTGAATGCCCCTGATTTCTATCCTTGTCTCTTTCGTTCCCAGCAAAGAGTGGCTTGACACAGTGGAACTACTACTCCCAAGAGGCCTTCTTGAAGAACATATTTAATCCCATGCTTTCTGTTTCTGTTAAAATATTCAAAAATTGCCATGGAATTTCCACCATCTGGTGGAAAAAAATAATCTTGAGTCAGGAATGGTTTAGACTGTTTTTTTTTTTTTTTTTGGTCAGCTATATTTTATATTTCATTAGAATCTGTCTGTTTTGACATTCATTTGACATTTTGAGATTCTACATTTACTAACAGCGACAACACTTTAATTTACATTGATTGTTCAAAAGATATATAGTGGCATTAAAAATTTAAGATATCTTCACTAATCTTTGAAGATTAAACCATAAATCTCCACTTCTCAAAATCCCAGTGTCCTTGGCATTGCATTTCAAAAATAGCTGCTATTCTGTAATAATGGCAACAGTAAACCTTGTAAAAAATGTGAATCAATAAAAATTGTTTGCTCAGTAATAATTCTAGTCTTTTAGCCTTGCTTGGTGTTCACTGATGACTTCAGAAAACTTTTAAATAATCAATACAAATACTTACCAAAGATTTTTTCTGTGTTCTTTAAAGTGGCTCCTCTAAGAAGCAGATTTTCAGATCCTAATGGCCTATGAAAGGTAAGTATTACAAAATACAAATACTTAGAAAGAGAAAACAGATCTTAATAGAAGCCACGTAAAATGGAAAATATGTTTACTCAATTAATTTTACTCTGTATAACAAAATTAGTATTTATAAGCAAAATATAAACTCTGTAAGTGAAAGCTAAAAATTTGTATATAGATGCTTAACATTAAGCTCAACATTAAGCTCACAATGCCACAATTGTACTAGCAGCCTCACTTTCCAATATGTTGAGAAGATAACAGTATTCTTCCCAGTATTTAGGCTGAATGCATCTCAAACCAAACTATATGTTTAGATATTTAAATAAAGACTCTCATCTTTTGAAAGGTGCATATTTATAAAAGAACTGTGTGTGCACAGTATTTTGTGTAGTTTTGGGCTCCCCAGTACACTGAGCTTCTAGAGAAGGTAGAGTGTAGAGTGACAAAGATGATTAAGGGACTGGAGCATCTATCTTATGAGGACAGACTAAGCAGGCTGGACTTGTTTAGCCTGCATGGAGAAGACTGAGAGGAGATCTCATTAACGTGTACAAGTATCTAAGAGGTGATGGTAGGGAGGATGGGGCCAAACTCTTTTCCATGGTGGCCATTGACAGGACAAGGGGTAATGCGTGCAAGTTGAAACATCTGTTGAAGTTAATCTTCATATTAGGAAGAACTTCTTTCCTGTGAGGGTGACAGAGCCCTGGGAACAGGCTGCCCAGAGAGGTGGTGGAGTCTCCTTCTCTGGAGATCTTCCAAACCCGCCTGGATGCCGCCCTGTGCCATGTGCTCCAGGTGTCCCTGCTGGAGCAGAGGGGTTGGACTCGATGGTTCAACTAGATGGGACCTAGAGGTCCCATCCAACCTTAACCAATCTGTGATTCTGTAACTGGTTCAGATGTTTTTTGGTTTATGCATGTTAGAAATACTTATTAACGACAATATATTCTCTATATTTTCTCTACTAAATGCTGTTATATAATGTACTTATTGTATACTTTTGAATGCATAAAGACGTAGGTAAAATAATTTATTGAAAGTAAGAGGAATCAGTTTAAGAAACCCATGCAATTTAAAATAAAAACGATATGCTAATATACACAACCATAGGACCACTTTATAGATAGAGAGCATGCAGAACTCCTTGGCTGACATAGTAAACAACTGCCAGGTTCTATTTATACAGTAACAGAAAAAAAAAAAGCAAGAAATAGCTTCATTATTTTTTGATGTTATTCCCATTTTCTTGCAGTACAGAAAACACTGATGAAAAAAACAAAAAGCCTAGGGGCCATAATCTTGATGTAGAACACGAAAGCAGTTCCATTTACACCAATGAAATGTTTTATATGAATGACTGGAGTCGTAAGACATTATGCATCAATATAGCAAAAAATACCAGTTGTTCTAATAGTGCTATGCAAGGAATATAAGCCTTAAGGCCACAGTTTTCTTCTCCTTCACTGTATTCTATACAGATCAGTCTATGATTGATTTTGATCAAAAAAGAGCATTTTCTTCTACTTTTTCTTCTTCCCTCTTCCACCCAAATTCATTCCCAAACAACTTGATTGGGACATGAAAGAGCACAGCCCCAAACAGCCGAGTGCTGCATGAACTGCTCCGGCCAGTGACAGAGACCTTTGCACTCCTCTACAGCGCAGTCCTACTTCTGCTTCCTGAGGGAGTGATGACACTGGCGGATCTCCCTCCTCCTCCTTGTTTACTGAGATAGGAATAGGAAGCTACTTATCTACACACAAATTTAGGCAAGGAATATTCTTAGCTAGGATGGAGTTATTTCCCATATTCTGGAAGTCTGGATATAATCCAAGAGAGAAGCCTTTCTCTCCTATTGCTGTTCTCTTTGCTGTTAAGATCTAAGGAAAAAAAAGGTACAGGAAGTCTCTTCTTTGCTGATACAGACCAGATCCTAGGCAGAAACTGATAAACGATACTGATACATACTACATTCTAAAAATATTCATATTCTGTAAAAAAGTCTGCATTTTACCAACCTGGCAGTAGGCTCATTCCTATCATGGTAAACATTTATTCGACCAACAAATCTGCAAGAGAAAAACAGAAGCAGATCAGTAGCAAAGCTTATTATACAGGTATGTCCCAGAACTTTAATTTTTTATAATGTAGATTACAAGGATATGTAATTCTCTCTACATAGATATATACAAAAACACACATATGCAAATACAAAAATAGAGCAAATTACTCTCACTTTAAAAGTCTTGAAGAAGAATATTTGAATATGGATTGAGAAATATTTTATTTAAAGTATTGATCATCCAAGAAATAAACTAAAAGGAAATTTTGTATTTCTATAAAACATATTCAGTGCTACACTTGTAACAATGTGATTACAATCCATTATAAAGCATACAGTAGAATTAAATGAAAACAAAAGCATAAAGCAAATAGGCAGTTTTCCCTCTGAATAACTGTGAGTACATTTTATCTATACTTTCAATGACAGTTTTCAAGTGGGTGTCTCAAACCAAAAGAGGTAAGTCTGACTGCAGAGTATACTGGGGGGAGTTGGTGGGTGTGTTAGTATGGAAGTGAAACTCTCAAATTCAGAGGATGGTGACCTACTTACAGAGTGGATGCCAAGCAGGAGAAAACACAACAGAGTACAGGGGCCATGTGCCTTTGTAAGAAAACAAACAAATACCCACAGCACTGGACATCTATTCTGCCCCGTAATCAGCCTGAATTCGCTCAGAGTTCAAGACATCTAAAAACCGCATTCTTAAGGCCTGCAGTTAAAATGCATTGCTAAGTTGGCCCTATGGCCTTTCAAAGAAGCAGCCTGAGGTGTCTTCTTTCTCTTGCCTGTTATCATACAAGGGCAGATGGGACATCCAGAGATTTCTCAAAGTGCCAGATAACTGTCCATCAGTCAGAGAAGTGTTCTCTAAAGTTACTGTAAGTAGTACACTTGGGATTTCTCCTGGCAATATGCATCGTGGTGCCCCAGGGAGCCTTGAGGGGACTCTTGCAGGAAGCGGATGGTTAATATGATTTGAGTCCACTCTGGGATCACAGAGACTCAGCCAGGATCTTTTCATGAAGACACTGTTATAATGTATTGGTAGGATTGCTTAAATGAAACAGGTAGGAACTATTTTCTTACTTATAAAGGTCAGGCTGAGGTTGTTCACATTCAATGGTAGCATGTAGTGCATCAATTTCTTGCTCATTGTGAAATGCCTTTGTATCTTGAACAGCATAGTAAGTCTGGAATGGACAGAAATGTGTATGTAAGATAAAAAAGTAATGACATATGTAAGAAACTAATCTGCAGATACTCTTACTTCACTCTCACTTCAGTTCAGTGTGAAGTACAGTTACTAGCTTCTATATAAGATCTCTTATTTCAAGTAAGATACAACTTTAAATGTTTCTATTTTGGAACCTTCTTACATTGAATGTATAAATTCTTGCAGTGTCTCACAAACAAGGCATCCATGAAAGCATATAAATACAACATTATCTCTGTAGTCTGCATGCATATACTGAGCCCAGGCACAACCAGAAAACTATTCTACATTTCTCCTAAAACAATGTAATGTTAAGAAAAACGAAGAATTTAACTGGTAGAAACTTAAATTATACAGGTGAGTAAGTCTGCTTGCACACATATGCATGAAGTTGTGATATACTTTCTGTAAAAAGATAAAGGCCAACTTTGATTTCAAAAGAAAATGCATAACATTTATTACTTTATGACTGGATTCACCATCCAAACTAGCTGTTGTAACAAAACAGGTTCCATCCCCTCTACTACTTGATAGAAATATTAAGTCACATGGGAAAGTTTCATCTTCTTTTACCATCACAATATCTCCAACCTAAGGAAAAAATAAGATTTGTTATTTATGTAAGTAAAAGCCCAAACTTCAGATTTAAAGAACAAAATTCCAAAATTCTAGACTTATTCGAGTTTCTTTAAAACTCATCAATTCTATTTACACTAGGATTTACCACAGGAGCAACAAACTACAGAGATTATCCCTCAAAAGCGGAATTACACCCTGTGGAATGAATGAGAGGATTGCTATGTACTAGCTTTCCTCCAAGGATGTCAGCCCATTTTATAATGTCTTTTTAAGTTTTACAACATTATTTGAGATGTGGAAAATACTATTCTCACATTAAGGACATATGCAGTGAAAATCCTTCTTTCAAAAGGAGTTTGAGGTTTGAGCTACCTTCCTTGACTCTTGAGGATAAGCATCAACCTCATGTAGTTACTGATAGCCAGCAACTGAATGATCCCATAAAGATATTCCTTTACACACAAATGTTTGCCACGCCTGTCTCATAGCATTTAGTTCCATAAAATATGATCTCTCAAAAGCAAGGAGCAAATGAGAAATGTAGAAAATATAGGTAATGAATCAATTAATGTTAATTTAATAAATTTAATAAATTAATACAAAATTCCAATTTTTATTGGGATGGATAACTGTTAGATGGACATATGTAGGATTCAGCCTGTGATTTCTTAATTGCTTTTTATTACTTGGAAAACCAGGTAGAAGCTATGACAGTCACAGGAAAAAGTCACAGTGGGAAGGCTGTGAACACTGTAGAACTACTTACGTTTGCCAGAGCAAACAAAAAAAGATATCCCTAACAAAGATTATGCAAATAAATAACAAGAGAATATGTATCAGTTTTGTTGAATTCTAAAAATCAATAAGGATGCCAAGTTCATCTGCTCACAAAAAAATTACAGACATTGATTTCTGAAAATAACCTTCAAAACAGGTATTTAGAGGAATTCAGAAGCCAAATGTAGAGGCTGTAATCTGACAGGCAATGAAGAATATATTCTGAATGTGTTGTGTTTTCACTATAAGAAATAGTGATAGGGTTCTATACGATAATCAGGCTTAAAGAAGTTACTAATTTGCTTACCTATAGAAAACCAAAAATGGAGAGAAGACAAAAGACTAATCATGACTGAAACACTCCACGTTCAAAAACGGAAAATGAACAGTTACAACAGAGGAGTTAACAAAGCAAAGATAAAGCAGAAACATCTGCAGCTTATTATTTTTTTTCCAGCAGTATCCAATTAAATATCAGTATATTTTAGGTCTAATCTCTATAAAATGTAATAAATACTACTATGTCTTTCACACTACATTTTTGTAAAATTTATTTTACAAGAATTGTGATGTAAAGCCTGACTCCTAAAAGCTGTTAAATCAGAGTTACTTACTCTTAATTTTCGGCTTTGCTTTCTAACCAGTTTACCATGTTGAATGAAATGAACAGGGTATTGGTTCATTGCACTATCAGCTTTATGTCGAAGCCAATCTTCATAACCCTAGAAAACAGTGAAATGCAGCGACAGTGATGCACATTTAGCTATAAAGAAAAACAGATCTATCTTGCAAGTAAAATCTTGAAGCAAAATCTTTGGAGCAAAATAAGGAAGAAAAAGAAAAGATTCTTATGAGAACAAATGAAACTGTGATACATATGTCATTAATAGAGTCAGGTTGGACATATGTGAAAAAGAGCACTTACAGATACTATTAGTCAACAAAACTACATATTTTAACAAAGATTTTAGTGGGCAAGGGTGTTTACAATGCATACAGAGAAATTACTGCTGTTTAAGTGATCATTTCTTGCATAGTCTATTGAATAGGTATTGACTACTACTAAGTAAGTACAAAGTATGTACAGAAGTTGTTGCTTAGAAGATACAATGTAGAAAATTCATTTGGGAAGGCTGGGACTCTATACTGAAAGATGATAAGGTAGGGGCATGTATGGAGACATGGTCATATTTCCTCATTGCTTTATGTTGAATTTTTTAGCCCTTTGTGCAACATACCAGTCCTCGAGAACAACTGAGGAAGAGACTCTGGAGGCTAAACAATCCGAATTGCTGAGTTATCTTATCAATTTGTGGCATTATACCAACGGATATAGTGAAGGGCAAGGAATCTGCAACTCATCTTTCAAAAGGTCATGCACTGGGCTAAAGACTGTGATTGACAAAGACACAAAGACTAATGGGAAGAGATGGAAAACGTTACTTACATGTTATTGAAATTTTACACCTAATTCTGCCTAAAACACTGCTATCTCTACCCTCAATGTACTCAGACCTAAGGTGGGAGCACAAGAAGTCTGTATAGCTTTGGTCTAATACCCATTCAGGTGCTAGTACTGCTGGCCCCAAAATCTACACTTGTTCTCCAAGGACAGCCTTAAAGACATTCAATCGTAATATTACGTGCTGCATATCACAACCCAGACTTTCTGCCAAACTATAGTGGGAGACTGTGAGGGATGTGATTCCTACCAAACTACTGTGAGAGCTGAGAGGGGTAACATTTAAAATCTTCCAAGTGGGAATACCATGCCTAAAATGCTAAGTACTGCATTTATCACACCTCTGCTCAGTGGCAAGATCCAAATTCTGCTGCAAAGCACAGTCAATTGTGTATGGCCAGAAGTGTGAAAAAAATAAACACTGCTTTCTAACATTTCTTTGAAAACTAATGAAATTATCATAAACACTACGAAGACACAAAGGTGACAATCAGGCATCCTACACAGGGACAATCAAAATCATCCCTTCTTTTTAAGTCATTGTTCTAAGTCATGCTCCATAATGCCACAGCATGACCAGATGTTGGTAAGGAATACAGAACCTCCATGTAAGTTTTGACCTAAAATATGGAGTATACACAGGAATCTTTCTGATATCCAACTTCATAACCAATCCAGAAAACAGGATGTTCTGTTTGGAGCAGAGCATGAAGGATCTTTCTTGCACTCATAAAAAGTGCCAATTCATTCGAGTGCATAGGCAAAAAATAAATATGAACATCAAGCTGCTTGCACAAATTTTCCTGAGACTTTATATGCCGCTCACTCAATTTTATCTCTCTACCCTATAGGAAAGAAATAGCTGATGCACGAATCCAAAATACAGTGAGGACTGAACCATGAAATGGAACTCACTGGTCAGCAAGTTCTTACACGGGCAGCTGTCCGGCAGGAGCAGTTATGTTAGACT
The DNA here is from genome assembly GCA_032275445.1 of Crypturellus soui. Taxonomy (NCBI): domain Eukaryota; kingdom Metazoa; phylum Chordata; class Aves; order Tinamiformes; family Tinamidae; genus Crypturellus; species Crypturellus soui. The sequence continues at coordinate 209,867 of JAUBNY010000568.1, read as the reverse complement.
GGACTTAAGGGCAACAAGCAAAACAAACAACAGAGTCACTGTAAAGGCTATTTGTGAATATTACCTTAGGAGTCCAGAGTAAACGCAGGTGAAGAGTTCTCTAGCTAAACAATACAAAGCACTGCTCAGAAATTCACTTGCTAGTTTAGACTTAGTAATATTTTTGATGAGTTAACTTTGTACAAGCTGGCTTTATGCCAGATCAGGTATTACTGTAGCTGGCCTGAAGTTGACCAAGCCAACAGGTTCTGCTCTGGCTAAATCAAAGGAAGTGGAATTGTGTGCTCTCACTTGATCCACATTAAATATGCAATAGCAGAAGCCCTGATAATGCACTGATTTGATACTCATGACTGCAATATCCTAGGATGAATCAAAGCACTCTATTATCACCTTTGATTCCACCAATTCAATATGCATTTAAATTTTCATACTAACCTCACCACTGCAGTTATTAGGTGATTCAATATGCATTTAAATTTTCATAACAACCTCACCACTGCAGTATTAGAGTTCCAGGTAAAAGACTATCCTAAACTATTACTTTTGATACTAACTTAAAAGTGAAATGGCAAACTTGAACAATTTCTTACCAATATAATGAGATGATTCTACTTGAGCAGAAGAGCTTTTACTGGGATTTTTTAAATTATATGTGAGGAGATACTGTAGACTCTAACCAATATATAGGGAAGATTTTAGCCAAAATGATTTTTATTATCTGTTCATGTTTTCAGGGTTAAGGACATCTTGAAGCTAGAAGCAGGTTTATTTTATAAGCTTCTGCAGCTCTTACTAAACTCCTTTTCAATCATTATGGGAAAAAATGTCATAGGTTGTGGATTACTATTTAGAAACAAACATAACCACAGAAGTAAAAATAAAATTACTCTGAGAGATCACTGAAATTGTTCATCAGGGACAGCCCAAAGAAAATATGATATTGTCAGGCAGGGACAATATCATCACAACATATTGTGAAGGCAGGGGAAAAAAGAAATACATAATAAATAAAATGAAGAAATAAAATAAAATATTTTCTTTACTTTTTCTTTTTTCTTATTCAAGTTCTCACCTGTTTGATAGCTGTTACAGTGATGACAAATAAAAGTGGAAGTCCACTTGTAACTGGACTAGTAGGTGTATCAATAATTAACTGTAACAAAAGGAACAAATATTTTCTGGTTATATTTTTGTGAATACAAGTAGTGAATTTTTCAAATAAAATGTTTCAAATAATTTTTTACCAAATATGTATCCAAGATCAACTTTCTCTAATTAAAAAGAGCAGTATTCTAATTCAATTTTAAGGATATATACAATACCAGCAAAAGTGAAAAATTATAACCATACGCAATAATGAGATATAATAAAACATATTTATGTCATATTTGCATTTTACATTTGAGATCAACTATTTGGATTTTTTTTTCAAATAATGCTCGTGATAACACCATGTAAAATTCACGTAAAAATACGTACTTAGGGGACTGAATTTTTTTTTTTAATGAAACAGAACTTAATAAAATGATATTTCTTGGAAATACCTAGCTCTAAACATCTAGTCAGGACAGTTTATAGGTGACTAATTGCAAAAGCTTTTCTTCAGTCAGCATACCTCATTCTAACCTGGTGAAGTGCAGAAATTTATTTAAAAATGGGGATGGCTTACCTGAACAAGAAAAATGATGAGAAAATAAAAGTTAGCTATTCTTCTGAACTGTTCAAACAAATTTTTCGGTACAAAGTTCCAAAAAGTGTACTGAAAATGAACACAAAGATTTCTGGTGTTTGTGAGAGCAAATATTATTCACCCTTCATACTCTAAAATATGAAAACAAATTCCTAATTCATAACTCAAGATTAAATACAACAAAATTACTAAGTAATGCCCTGTTACTTTAATATATTTATTGAAATGAAATCTAAATTACAAGCCACGTACTCTTGGGATCATATTAATCGATTCAGATAGGGTTTTCTGAATTGTAGCAATCTTGGTACTTCAGACCAAAATATATTTTTTTTTAATAACAGCAGCACTCATTCAGAGATTTAGTGACAAAACAGTTCACTTAGAGCCATCAAAGGATTTAACAAACATCTTAGTCATCTTTCCAAATTTACCTCCACTTTGTAGGCATGACTTGCAGAGGTGGTATGCTGTGTGTTGACTACTCACAGATAGCAAGTTGGGGACCAAGACCTTGCCAGGGGCTCTCTGGTTCCCTGGTTTTAGCAAAAACACACTCCTCACAATAAACTACACTGATTAAGAGTATGTCACTATCTATTTTTCTACCAATTTTAAAAATATCTGAAGTTTTATAAAATGGCCTGAGGTACAGTATTTAAAAGTTTAAACAGGATCTGTAAAATTTACAAAGAAAGAAAATAGAAAAGTCAAAGAGAAAGGACTTTAAGAGGTCATCCAGTCCCTTCCCCTGCCCTGCAGCAAGTTTGGCAAGTTATACTTTTCATGCTTACATAGCTCATTTTCTAGCTTCAAAAACTGCATGAGAACATTGCACATAAGAACATGTGAAAAATGCCAGATACAACTGTGGAAAAATGTGTGAAAAAATGGCTTAAGCAAATGGGCACTATAACATCTTATCATCAAAATTATCATTGGCACATAATGAAGTGTCAACTCCAGCAGAACTTTCATTTCAAAGGCAGCAGCCTGGGAAGATTCAATGATTTCTTCTGCTACAAATGCATGTTGCCTCCTCTTGGAAGATTGTGCTGATAATCGCTGATGTGTACGACGTACTACTCTTTATATTCCTTCTGAATTTCACCCTGAAAGCAAAGACAGCTAGAGCTCTAAAAGGGAAGTAAGTACTTGCATCTGTATCTACAAAGTTCAACCTTGAGTGGCAGGGTTTATTTGCACATACACTCTCTTTCAGGCAAGATAATCTTTTAACTTGTTTAGGGTTAGACCCCATGCCTGTGCAGGACATAGGAATAAAACGTTCTTTTTCCTCATGATAGGCCAAAGATCAATGTAAAATAAATATAAATGCTCCCTAAGTAAGCACTCAGCCTGCTCAAGAGAAACTTCAAAACCTATAGAGGCACCCACGCAACAGCAGAATGGTCAGGTGCTCCTGCCCTCCAGTCAGAATTCCTTTCAGGAGCCTGGAATGCTATTTGCACTGCCCCTGCCCATCCACTTGTGCTGGCTGAAGAATTGCAAAACAGAGCTGGTTGAACTGGATGGGGAGTTTCGCTTGCACAATGGCCCCGATCTTTCAAAGCTGATGTAGTCATATGTGACAGGCCAGAGAAGGTAGGTCCCACTCCCTGTGACTTCACCCTTGCAGTCAGTGACACTGACAACAACATCAGCAACCAGGTATCTTTTTCCTTACAGTGTTAGAGCTGTGGTCATCAAAGAGAGGCTTAAATGCCAATGGTGATGCACAGACGGGAAGCAAAACATAAACTAGTAGATTCTCAGATGAAAGATTGAAAGATGAAAGAAACTTATGTGCAGGACTGTAGAGTATCTGGAGTTTTGACTTTCAGTTTTAAGAACAAATAAATTCTATATTAACATTTTTGTCTTTGTGAAGCACAGTCAAAATTTAACAATTTTCCACACAAAAATTCCTGCTTGCATTCTGAATCCATTATGATTTCACCAGCCCTCTTATTGGCCGTATACAGCAGTAAAGCTCTTGTTCCTGGATTTTGTATATATGATTACACTAGGCATGGGACTACAAACCACAGCTGAGACAACAAAAACACAAGCTTTTTTCTTATTTACATTGGATTTCCTTGAGCTTCATATGCCGCAAATAATGGCATGTAAGAATATATAGAGTATATAATATTCTTACATAAGAAAATATTTTCCATCATTGTTTATCAGGAAAATTATCTCATTTTTCTAATCCTACGTATTTATTTCCTTATCAATGTCTGCCTGTGCAGAAGGAAACATGTATAGGTACTTCAGTGAAAAGTTTTGCTTACATTTTTCTCTGTTCTCATGTTTTCACTGATAAACTTTGATGATTTATACAAGTTCGCCAAAGGATCATCCATAAAGAAAAAAATATAATCTTTTAAGCAATAACTTCCTGTTTTTATCTCCCACACGGTAATTTGATTGATGTATGGCGGCAACATGATGCTGCCAGATATTTAAAAGGCCAGATCGAGGACAGCAAGTCAACTACTAAAAACCTGTAGAAAGCTCGAGACTCTCAGTCCGATCACTATCTTTTCTGAAAAGACACGCTGCCTCCACTTCAGCTTTCTAAACAAATCTGGAATGCCACATTGAAACTAGTCAGTGAAAATAAATGTTCTCATGCCATGCTGTTTTCACAGTTCATCCCTCCTAGTCATAAAGACCTTTTGGAAGTATCCCATAACATTTTTCTTTCCCTTTCTCCCAGCCATCAATAGCTCAGAGCAGTATCTACAAATCGATACTTAATGCGTAACCATCATAATCAGTTCTAGGAAAAACAAGAGTGGCTATTGCCCAGAGCAAGAGTTATCTCATGGCTGCATTCAAGACAGTTGCTTAATACTAGTTAGGAAGGAACAAAATAAAAACCTTCAATGAAAAGACATTAAAAACAAAGTTAGTGAATACGTTAGATTGCTATGTCCAGATAAAGGGTTAATTCTATTCCTTTTGCGATAATTTCTAGTAATGTTATTTTAACACTCCAAAAAGCACAAGATATAGAAGGATATATAGGGATATTTAGGGATATTTACCTTTCCTTTTCAATACAGCTCACTAGAAGGAAAATAGAATATCCAAATAGTTGAAGACCTGACAATTTTAGGATGGGGAAGGCTTAACTCTTCTTATTTTAATTATTGCGGAAGATTCAGAAGGTAGAACGTGCATGTGCCGCACACTAGCGGTAACAGGTCAGAGAGCAAGCAGAGTTTTGTGTTCATCCAAGAACCATGAGCAAATGCCTCTAGAGCTCTGAACGGCAGCGTGAGGTCAGTGCGTCTGCATTCAAAGCACACAGCTCAAGTAGGATTGCAGTTGTGGTATCACCTGCACTTCTGCAGACTGCTTGCAGCCACCTCAGCAATGCTACCAAGTGTGCAGCTCTCCCTGCTCCCCGGTTCTTGCATTTTGCCTTTTTGCAAACACCAAGTCAACTCCTGGTCCAACCCCAGCACCTCTTTCTTAGAGTCAATCCCATGAATTTAAAAACACCAAATAGGATTCTATAACAGTTTTTTTAAGGACTCCATATTGACCTTTTTATTTGATCCTGTATTTCAGAGCTTTGGCTCAGATTTCAAGCTTTACTCTCCATTCTAAAAGGCTGATATTTTCTTAAGTAGGAGAGTTTCTTAGGTAATCACTTGACATCAAAAGCTGGAGCATTAAGGAACAAAGCACTCCAGATTGCAGTATTAAGGTCTCTCAGCACCACCTCCTTGATTGCTCAGTTTATTTGCTTAAACAGTCACCACTTCTAATCTGCTCTGATTTAGTTCCCTCCACATTACTGGACCCTCTTCACTGTTTCTTGCAAGTGCTTAAATATATTTTACTAAAAACTTCAACCATATTGCTTCAGCCCTGGTCTGTAGGCATTTTACCATGCTAAACTCTAATTCCTTCTACAAGAAGAAAGCTCAGATAAAAGCTGAAGAAATAACACTTCAGTCGCCTCTTTTTTCAAACCTGTCCATGTTTTTCTTTTAAAAAATCAGTATATGCAAGACTTGAATTTGCCCATAGTGACTTCAGTATTTTTAATATACAGATGTTTATAGTGCCTATCAAATATCAAGAGACTGTATTTTTTTCAAGCTGCCACTTAAGTGGACTGTATTTTATATGCATATCTTTACATTTAACACAACATATTACATAGTGTTATAGTCAAATTATACCTATATATTTACTACATATTTTACTTATATATTTAAAGTATTCCCCTTCAACAAAAAAGTCTCCTCAGAAGTTTGGCAAATGCTTTAAAATTAGTTTTATTCATGTAAATATTACTCTCTTTTTAAAGAAATAATTTCCTAAAATTTAACAGAGCTGAGAACTGGCACGAACAACTACAATAAAGGATGTAAAACACAGTAAATCAATAATTAGCTGAAATCTGAGCACTGATTTTAGTCTCTAGATCAAGTGCTTTGTTTGGAATCACATGGTAAGTTGTGGCAGAACCAAGCTATGTTTTTTGTTATATTAAATCAGTCCTGCCTCCCAAACTCCAACTAAAAAACAAATTGCAACAGACTTCTGTGCTTCTTGTGATCCGATAAAAATGGAACAGTGATAAATCTGAAATTTTGAAAACTGCTTTGCAGTGTATAGACCACAACTTGGAATGAATGTAGTAATATACAGTTAACTATATTTTAACGGAAGTATTTACCTGAGCTCATCTTCACGACGTTTAAGACTCTTGATGGAGAGCTCCATTTCTCTACATCACATGATACAGTGTATATCACATCACTTTGCACATGGTGAGCCCCTTTTAGAGCGGATCAACATGCTCACACGAGAAGGCACTAAGAACATTCCCTAGCTTGCTTTCTAGCCCACAAGTATTGGCACACACACACCTCTGCCCCCAAGGCATGCTACGCATAAATATGTATCTGCTTTGGGTACCTGTGGCCGTGCTAGTTGCCACTGTGGCCTTTGCTTAGGATGTGCTATCAAACAACATTGCTTTGGGCTGTGTTTGAACTCCTCAACTAAAGCTGTTGTGTCATGCCCTGTATAGGAAAGAGGCCTGGGAAAGCCTTGGCATCCCAGGGGACTCCTCCAAATTTCAGTGGGCTCTTCTTGATGCAGGTGGTTTAATAGTTCTTTAACCCTCAGAATTAAAGTTTCCTTTAAACATGGCAAGATAATGCAAAAACAAACAAACAAACAAAACAGAGACGCACTGAAGTATTTCCAGTATATTTATATGGGTAGAGATATGCAGAAGGAATACCAGGAACAACATGGTGAGAACAACTAAATGGAAAAAGGCTGCTGGAAGAAAGTGAGCCACATCCCAGTGCATATCCACCCAAGCAATGCCATCACACTATCCTCTCCTTGCAGGCAACAAACCTGAAACAGTCTGCATATTCAGATGTTAAAAATTATATTTCTGAAGTCCTGTATAAGCAGATTTAGAAAATCAGAATCACAAAATAACTTCATATGGATTCTTGAAGACCACCTAGTCCAACCCTTTTCTTAAAGCAGGTCTAATTAGAATAGGTTACTCAAGGCCATTTCCAAGGACAGAGACTTTACAACCTCTCTGGGCTACTTGTTCCAGTATTTGGACATCCTCATGATAAATGAAAAAATCTTGGTATATGATCAGATTTTTCCATGTTCCAAATTGTCTCCATTGTCTCTCATCTTTCCACCAAGTACCTCCAAGAAGAGCCTGGCTCCATATTCTCTGTATTCTCCAATCAGGCAGTTGTAAACAGTGATGTACAACACAGAGCTTCCCCTGAAGCCTTCTCATCTTTAGGCTGAACAGACCCATTCCCACAGGAACTCCTCATGTCACATTCTCCAGTCCCTGGCCAATGTGGTAGCCCCTACTAGGCTTGCTCTAGTGTGCCAATGTCATTTTTGTAATGGGGAGCTCACTATTCCAGATGTGCACTCATTCTTATGAAGCCAAATAGATCATTTCCGTCAGTTGGCTGGCAGGACTCCTCCCTGTGTAGCCCAGGATGTTTTCAGTCTTCTTTGTTGCAAGGCAATGCAAGGCATTGAATCTGGTATGCCACAGGGATTTCCATTTACCTTATCATCCACTCATCCAGCCTGCATGTCATTGCTTGATAATACACACAATATAGGACACTGTCAAAATCTTGCAAAAATCAAGTTATACAAAATGCACTGCTCTCCCCTTATCCTCAGCAAAAGTCACCTCATCATAGAAAGCGATGAAGTTGGTCAGGCATGATTTGCCCATCATTAACCAATGCTGGCTGCTTTCAATCACTTCTTGTCCTTCACATGTTTAAAAACAGCTTATGAGAGGATTTGTTCCTTAATCTTCCCAGCAACTGAGGTGAGGCTGATCCTGTAGCTCCCTGGCTCCCCCTTCTCGTCTTTCTTGCAGGTGGGTGTGACGTTTGCCTTTTTCCAGACATCAGGAACTTCTTCCACTGCCTGTCCTCACTGTCAGCTGTGTCAAGGCAAAGCTCAGTGCAAGCCACTCTTTTGCACAGACAAAACCCCCTCCTCCTCCTCATCTTCCTGCTCTGTTTTTTTTTTCTGAAAAGCAGGAGTCCCTACACAGCAGCACTCATCTTCTCCCTCCCCCCAAGCTCTGTAGTCATTCTTGATACGCGTCAGGTTATCCCTCGCAGTACTGTTGGTGCCCACATGCAGGACCAGCAAGAAGGGCAAGTTCCTCCCAGCAACAAGCCTGAGGGCCAAACAAAGCTAACGCAGACTCTTTGCAGCAACATGGATCTTGGCCAACAAGCCTCCTGAAACAAAAGGTTAGAGCAGCAGGTAGCTGCCTCCACGCTCTGCAGGAGCAGGTCTCCAATAACTGTTACTTGCCTTTTCCCCTACACAGGACCCTGAAGATCCATCATTCCCTGATGGGTCATCTTTGTCCTCACCAGTATTCCAGGTAGACCGCCACTACATACTCTGAAATAACAGGTGGAACCTGCTGTCAGAAGTCACAAGCTTTCAGTCTTCTCCATCTTTACAGTTACTCGCCCCTACCCATTCAGCTAGGACCTCCAGCTGTCCCTCCTTCCTTACTTTGTGTGGTTCAGGCTCTGCAGAGTGTCTTCAAAGATCCCATACATCTCCCCTTCCTTTCCCATGAAGGAACACAGCGTGCTGGTCTCTCCCTGCAGCTCCTTCCCCAGCAACTCAGCACTGGGACAGGAGAGGCCACTGCTGCTTCCAGCCCCAGGAAGCGGCATTAGCCACTCACTGCAAGTCCAGATTTGGAGAGCAGTGTCCAGAGGTGCTCCCTCTGGACATTTGCCAAGGGCATTTGCACCAGCTGGTGCTGGGGAGGCTGCCTTCTAGCAAGTTGAGAGTTGAGTTACCACTGCATCCAGGAAACCCCATGCGATCTTAGCGAGTTAGTATTTAATAGTTTAATATACCACATATAAAAACATAATTTTGAAACTCTATTTTATTTTCATAGGTTTGTATTTTTCCCAGCACATATGTCTAAAATTCTCAAATTCAGCTTGCATATTACTATGATTTACTAAGAGTAGTATTCCTGCACTGAGTACTAAAAAGGATGTAGGAACCTTAGGACAATAGTTAAATAACAGGTGGCAGAAAAATACTAACAGTCTGTCCTTTTTATTAGATTTATACTGAAGTTATTTTTAGATTGCAAAAGACCATTATAATTGTTTAGAATTACCTACAGTCTAGGCCACTGCGTAATAGAGGAGTGCTTTGTCAGAGCAAGGCTCTGAAACAACATAACATATTACCTCTTAAATCTAGAGTGGTCTACCAATTAAAAAAGAAGAAAAAAAAAGAAAGAAAAAAAAAAAAAGGATGTTTGGCATTGCAGCATTGGTGGATTAAAAAACCTTACTACCTTTGCAATTTCTGATTTAAAATCCTGTATATTAGGAAGAAAGTCAGTCTTGGACTTCTGTAGTAAATTAATTAGGCTTACGAGATGAATTAAAAAACTAAAAGGTTATAATAGGAGCAATTTGCAATACTTCAAGGAAAACCTGTATTAGACTGAACATGAAACAGAACAAAGTTAGGGTTGTCCATTTCATACCTTCTCATAGGCAGATGATTTTGATCCTCTTTCAGTGAACAATTTTGCAGTTTTTTTTTTCTTATCATTTTTCTTTGTACAGAGTAAGGTATACAGACACACGCATACTTTTGCATTTTGATGTAATCCTTTTTTTATCTTGTTATTCTCCATTATTTACATATGACTAGACAAGAAAATGTTAGCGTCATCCACTGAAATCTGCCAAAATTACTTATACTTATTTAACTATTAGTCACTGAGATTGAGATGACTCAGAAATAAGAAGATTAGTACTGAAAGCAGCTAAGTCTTCCCTTGCAATGTATAGGACTCTCAACGTGCAGAATTACCATTTCAGGCTATTCTCATACAAATCATCATTCAGATCACTGTCAAAGAGAAGTTTTCAGAAAATCTGAAAATACCAGAAGACAATATTATTTTTAAGAAAAAATGGGAGCCCACATGACCATAAGTTAAAATACAGCATTTCTACAGCAGGAGGTAACAGCAATACCATCTGCCATCCAAATTCACCTCAGTGCTCCTTTATAACAACCTATACATGATAAAGCTATAGTACAAGTCAGCATTCCAAAATTTCATAGCATAATTCACATTGAATGAATATCTTTAACTGAGGACAAAGTTTTCAAGAGTTCTTCATCCACTGTAGAATCAATCTCGCATTTCATTTAGTCATATCCTACCACTCTTCCGTATCACCCTTTGGTGCTTCTAGGTCTTGCGGCCTCCAGTTACATTAGTGGCCCAAACACAAGTCCATAGCGTAGCTATGAGACTTCCCTTTATGAAACTATGGAAGGTTGTGACCCAGGATCAATGTTATCAAGGCAAAATGCTATATACTGATTACTCACAGACTGTAAACAAAAATAATAGGCCTATTTACCGGGCTTGCAAACCTGAATCTTTTAAGTTTCTCTTAACCAGCTTTTTCTATGGGTGGTAAGGAAAAAGAGTCAGTCCTCCTGCAGACTCTCCTGTGTTCCTCAGGTTGTTAGCTTTTATTGACACACTGGGCGGTCTCTGACTCCTCATTCAACAGATCATTGCTATCCTGATATCTCTGAAATTTTTGACTCTTTCTGGCAGGTCATTCTGTATTTTCTCTGCTAAAAGCAGTAAGTAACTCTAATCGCCCAAGTATTCACAGAGCTTCACATTGTTCCCTCAGAGAGATCGTATTACTACAGACTTCTCACTCTTGCTTAAAAAAGAGACAGATATACACACCAAATCAGTCATTAGTTTCATTGGCTCAGCAAGGAGATGCAAATTCCTACTATGTCTACACATGGATGAGATCCTTTAGGCATGGCAGTTCTATAAATACATCAGATGCGCCTAAAAAATACATCTATAAATGTATTGTGTAAATGTATACATCAGATCAATTCAATAGACAGAAGAATAAAGTGGAATGTTACAACTTATTAAAAGTTGAATAAAGAGTTGAAAACAGCACGCCCTTGTATAAATCCATAGTTAGCCTACACAATGAATCACAGAATGCTTCAGGTTGGAAGGGAGCTCTAGAGGTCATCTAGTTCAACCTCCCTGCACACGCAGGGCCACCTAGAGCACATGGCACAGGAATGCTGTGTGTTTTTTTCCATCCTAAAAAACTCTATAGCTGACTTGAGAAAAAGTACAGAAAAATATGAGCAAAAGTACGAATTAGCTTCTGCATAAAGAATATTTGAATATACAGATTATTTAGCCTGGAACAGAATAGCATACACAGAAATGAGAAGACAAACGGATGAACAGTTGTTTTCAAATAGAAGGACTTTGAAAATGAAGTGAAATTTGCAGGTAGCAGTTTAAACTTACAGTGGTCACGGTTACTGTACGGCTAAACTGCAGAAATGTTTGCCACAAGAAATTATGGAATCTGAAAATTTATTTGGGTTCAAGAAGTTGACAGTTGAAAATGAAATTGAAGAAAATCACAGATAAGAAATATTAAATAAATAAATATTAAATTAAAAGTTCTCCCCTTTTGGGTTGCAAATACCTAACTCAAAGATCAGCAAATGTGAGCAAGTGTTCAGTGGAACCAGATTCCATGCTTGCTTGCTCTTGCATTCTTCCCTCCCGGGGAAAACATCCCGTGCTTCCTGCAACTTTGGTCAGTACCACGGTGGCTAGACAGGCACATTGATAAACTACCATGTGTGTAGGGATAGTCTCTTCCGTTAACTGGTTGCGGTATTCTGGGCACAATAAAAATATCAAAATTGCACCTTGAAGTTTTAAGATTAACTCAAGCTTTATATTAACTAATAATACTTTATATTCTTAATACACTAGTAAAACTTCATATTCTGTAACTGATTAAGATTAAGGAAAAAAAAGGCAACTTTTTATGGTAATCTGACTCAGAAGGGGTAAAAGAGCTGACCAAATTCTGTTAGTTGTTATTGCTGCATATTTTAACTTATTTTCTGTTCTACTCCACAGTTAATAGAATCAGTAAATTATTTCCAATTTTGATTTATTTTGAAAAGGAAAAAAAGCAAGGTTCATACAGCTTAACAGCTAGAAATATGTACATTAAGATCCCCCTTACAAAGGTCAACACATTTAGAACATAAGTCAATTCTGCACACCATCTACAAGACATAAATTTATGCCTTCTCTCATTTCAACACAGCTTTTCTGTAGAATATTCTTATAAACATAATTGAATCAAAAGCAAATCAAGAGGACATCTGGATTTGTTTCAAGTCTGTCTAGAAATCATTTTCACCATGAGGACCGTGTCATTAAGCAGATAATGAAGCAGATAATATTAGCCATGTTGTACAGTAACACTGTAATATACAAAAACTTTCTGTCCTGCAATCAAGTTATTATCTTGCTGACACCAGGAAACTTCTGGTGAAGCCAAGCAAAGTTTACTTACTGAGTTATTCTATGGAAAGAATAATGATACAAATCCTAAATTTTCCTAGTTATTTCAAGCTGCCATATTTTTTTCAGTGTTTTATGACAGGTTATTTGTCAAGATAGCAGAATAAAGATAGTCCAGTTGATGAGGTTTCTTCATGGTTTTAAACATCACTTTTCAGAAATTCAGTTTGTCTTAACTTTGTAAAATCTGTATGTAGAAGTTCAGAGTCCCTCACCCTTGAAGAGCAATTATCTTTCTTCTTGTATGAAGACCTATGAAACCACAGCTGAAGGTTATTGTCTGTCTTTCCAACAAGAGTAAGGAAATATCCTTCTTGGTTGAAATAACATTACATACTGTGCTTGCGTGTATGTATTTTACTTTAAATTATTTCCATTTCCCATTTTATTTTTGTATATTTAATAATTTTTCAGGAAGTTTAAGACTGTGTTTTCTAAGCTGTGGTAGGCACCCCTAAAAGAGAACATAAAAAATGGGCGTGGACAGTGAAAGGCTAAGAGCTTCCAGAACCTGAGCATGGTGCTTTGCTCAGGCTATTCGGAGAGCACGTGAATAATGGAGTTTACTTGAAAGGAAAAGTACAGGCAAGATAGAATCAAAAGTTCTCATAAATGCCATCTTTAAAGAACTTTCGGCATCTTAACAAACTGTACACTATTATAATGCATTTACATGAACTTTATTCCTCCTGAAACAGCACTGCTATATTTATTTTTACAATAAGACTTAGTAATTTTTAAAACTTTAATGAGTTTAATTAATAAATGAGATTATTTATTTTGAGAATACTTTTGAGAAATACTTAAGAAAAAATATTACTCCCACTAATAAAATTTTGTTCATGGAAAACTACTTATAGCTGACAGCTAAAGAGTTTAATATTTAAAATGTTAACTCCCTATGTTTTACAAATAAATAAAAATGTAGTGAATTCTTTTCTTTGAGCCAAATGAAATCCCACATGTTTTAGTAAAGGCAGGTAGGGATCCTCTCCGCAGCTTTATGCCATAGTTAAAACCTCACCCTGCAAAGCACAGTAACTTGTAACTTACACCAATTTCAGCATCGCAAGATGTCATCAAACATCTTGCAGGACTGAGTTCTCATTCAAGCTAAGGTCACATGAAGCAGGTAGACAGCTTTTTAAAATTTTACAATTTTTCATTTTCTGAATATAAGGATTTTAGGTGATTTTTCCATAATTACAATGACTTTTTTAGCTATTCATTTCATTCATTTTATTTAGCCATTGAATTTGTGTATATGGATGAATACAGAATCCTTTCTCTTTTTTTCATTAATTTATTTTAAATGACTGAATTAGAAATATTAATTTAAAAAAGATGCATCTAAAAAGAACATATGTTTGAGGCATCTAAATATAAACTACTTCCCAATAAACAAATAAACAAAACATAAGAAAAAATTGTTTCCTTTAAAAACTGAGAAAATTGACTCTCTTGGCTATCTCTATAGATTCCAGGTTTGACACTAGTGACTGTCATCCCATGAATTCTGTTTCTTTGGAGCTTTTCAGCAAATGGAATCAGGTTTTAAATTAAACAATGCTATTCCCTACATGAATACAATTTTATAACATTTCAACATAAATAAAGTGGATCTACATAATCTGCACTTCCCCTTACTGATCATTCTTGGTAACACAGAACAAAAGCAATTTCTTTGCAGCACAAAAGCCATTTCAGCTTTTTCTTTACCTACTGAAGATCACGTAAAGAAAAAAAAGAAAATATATAGAAGTTGGAAGAATATCATTTTAGTCCTCCACAATGACCTACGAAAACGAAACAAAACGAAAACAAAAATTTGTCAAGATTGACAAATCCAAATCCTCCAAAAGGCCAGTAAAGACACACAGGCCTTCGAATGAGAATAAAGAATGCCACAAGTTCAGGTTCTATAAAATGGTATAGAAATAGAGAGAGAATGTAGAGGTTGGCTAAAATTAAAAAAAAAAGGTCAACAGAAACTTACATCAGTGGTTTTATTTTGATATGAGATTTTTATAAAATAAACAAATTAAAAACGTGTCTTGCATAAAATGTGTTTACCATGCAATAATGCACAAAGCAATATAAACTATTTGTGTAAAGCACAAGATTTCCACTTGTGTTAATTTGATTTTATTCCACCTGGATTACTTACTGCATTGTTATTTTGAATAATTTAGCTAATTAATTAAAGATGCCTAGGTACCAGACTGTTTGCTTTTGTACTATCTTTGAATTAAGTATGGAGGGAAGGTAGTAAAGTATATTTTCTTTAAGTTCCACATAAAAAATGGGAGATACTTTGAAAAAAGGGGGAGTTTACTACCTTTTAGCCATATAAGGTACAAAGAAATAGAGTTGTTCTGCTCTTTAAAATTACAATGGAACTAAGGTTCTTAAATGGTTCTGTATATGTGAACTGCTCTCCAAAAAGAAAATTTCTCAGCAGGCTAATAACTATTGAATGGATTATTTCTTACCTACTTCGAAGATGTGTGCTTACAAAGATTAAAACCCAAGGCACATTAAAAATATGAGTCCTTAGGGTGTTAGCCATATACTAAACCATAAGTGTTCAGCTTTGAGATAAAGTTTCCATAAAGTAGAGGATGGGTCTTTGTCAAAGCAACCCCATCAATCTGAACAGGTACCAACAACCTAACTCTTCATGGAAAGCTGCTGAGGTGTGTGAAAGGATATGCAGGCTAAAGTGAGGGACAACTGGGAGGTTTCCAAGAGGCACAAATATATCACAAAGAGTTAAGAATGATCCACCTCTAAACGGATATCAATAGTCCATTATTTCTGTGTTTTTTCTTTTTGACAATATGAGCTTTTAAAGGGAACTGCACTGTTATTCTGGAAATGGTTTAGTTCGTAGATCATTTGTATTGATCTTATTACTTCTAGTACTTTGAGGTATTGTCCTGGGTTATAAAAAACATAGTCTTCTCTTCAGAAGAGAAGACTACCACAGTCACCCAAATAAAATATAGTGCCCTTCCTCTGTGCGGAAAAGGATAGCATCACTGTAACAGCTTACTATGTAATATTTTGCACATGACATGAGTCATTTTATTCCTCTTCTTGTTAGAGGCAATTTGGTAATTAATTTTGGTAGAAGAAAATTGGGGTATCTTTATTTTACTTTTGTCAGTAGCTATCACAGTAAAAGAAAATGTATAGGAAGCAAAAATTCTTAGAAAAAAATAACAGCAAGCATAACTTAATCTGATTTATGTAAATGAACAAAGGAAAATACTTCTACCTTTGACGAGACTATTCGATTATCTGGATACCTCTGTGGAATGTATGCTTCCGTGCCTGGCGGGGGCTCACGGTGCCCAACATAAATAGTCCGGCTGTCCACCCAATTCTCTTCTCCAGCACACTATGGAGGGAAACAATAAAAAAGGTGCCATCTCAGTTCACACACTATTTCTGCATGAAGATGAGTCACAGTCTGAATTATCTAGCCACGTCTCTGATAATCAATGCATACACAGACACCAAACTATTGCCCCTATATGGCTACATATAATCTCCTCAAAAACACTAAAGACACAAATATAAGTCAACTGTCCAAACTCTGCCTTAACTGCACTGAATAGCACTTTCCCTTAAGACCACAAAGGAGCATCCATAAAATATATTGTTGATTTTTTTTCAGTAATAAAACTAATAAAAAAAGGTTTAATTTTTTTTCACTCTAATTAGATTTTTATTAAGCATTTATGTGGTCACTAGGTATTTCACCACTGACAAAAATCAGTGTTGATTTAAAAAATCTTAAAGTAAGACTAGCCAGCCATAACCAAAATTATTTTCAGCAAAGTTTTTTTGTTTCTAAAGAGAAACTCTGTGTTCTTTAACATAATAGTAAAAATCATTTTCCCAGATGCCAAGCAAATTTAGGGGAACACAGATCGCCAGTAAAAGACCTCCACTTGTCAGTTCAAATCTTTTGCTCTGTAATTAAAGCTATGTCTGCGACTAGAAAAAGTAGTAAATGCCCCACTGAAATGTTCATATTTTCACATCTCAAAATCTCCATATATCTACAGTTTGTCCAAAATCCGCACTTGCATGCTTTCAAATCACTGTAAATTGTAAAAAACCTGCAAATTGTAAAATTGTAAAATTCACTGAAGAAGAGCATTTGCATACAAGCAAAATGAATAGGTTTCTTCAGAGTTGTGTTTTTTTAGGTACTTAGGTTACAAAATATGCATCCCTTAGCAGAGTTTTACTAATTCTTAACTATAGTATGAAATCTATTAATCAAGTACAGTATGCAATTCTAGTATCTTACTCCATACTTAGGAAATCTCAAGCATTAGCTCACTATTTTAATATCATTAGGCCAAGTTTGGAGTTTTAGAGATAAATTTAATATTTAATAATGTAATCAGTTTAAACAGAAAAAATATTGCTTTATATTATAATGCTGCATTTGCATATACTTCCATTAAGTGTATCAAAAGAAAGCTCTTTTATAGAAAGGGTTCAGCATAGAGCAATGAAGATGATTAAGGACCTGGATCATCTATCTTATGAGGAAAGACTAAGAGAGCTGGGCCTATTTAGCCTGGAGAAGACTGAGAGGAGATCTGATCAATATGTATAAATGTATATGTATATACACATATATAAATATATGTAAATATATAAATGTGTATAAAGACCTGAGGGGAGAATGTACAGAAGATGCGGCCAAACTCTTTTCTGTGATGTCCAGTGACAGGACAAGGGGTAATGGGTACAAATTGAAACAAAGGAAGTTCCACCTCCATGTGAGGAAGAACTTCTTTCCTTTCCTGAGGGCTACAGAGCCCTGGAACAGGCTGCCCAGAGATGCTGTGGAGTCTCCTTCTCTGGAGAACTTCCAAACCCACCTGGGTGCCACCCTGTGCCCCATGCTCTAGGTGGAGTCTCTGCTGGAGCAGGGGGGTTGGACTAGATGACCTCTAGAGGTCCCTTCCAACCTCAACCATCCTGCGATTCTGTGATTCTTTTCTTCATCCTCAATACCAACATCTATTTAGTCCGCTAGATGCTTCTGAAAGCCCTCCTGAGCATTGGTGCTTGCGTGTTGCTATGGGTGAACTGTCAGAAGGCTTCCCAGCAAACTAACACCAAGCAATTACTAGGAGCAGTCTGGTAGTCAGCATAGCCAAAGCATTGCTCCTCCTGGATGCTCTATATCCTATAGCAGCTGGATAAAGCTGAACAGTTCTTGACAATAAGAGCTTAATCATATGCACATTGCCTCTTTCTAGTTGGTCTCGCTGCCAGTATTTCTACAGACATAACCAGCAAATGTAATATGAAAAAACAGAAAAAGATCACCCTAGTGTTCCCTATTTTCGTTCACTTTTATATGATTATTTCATTAATTGCAACACATACTCAAAGAAATTCCAATGTAAATTATGTTAACAAAGTTTCATGACACCCTGAACATCAGTAATTATAGTTACAAGACACGATTTATGTGATTTGAACCGTTTTCCTTAGAAAAAACGAAACTTCAAAAATATAAAAAGAAAACCTATTGTACCTAGATTATTAACCACAAAATAGCTGAGTAATCATGAAGTGAAATGTGCAGTGCAATAAAAAGCTTAAATAAAAGTGACCTTTGCTGTCCTACATGTGTTCTAAAATTAAAAAGAAACTAAAATTATTATTAAATCTTTCAAAATATAGAAAACAAAGGTTAGAGGCTGCCAAAAGGTAGCTTCTGAAGATTCAGAAGCTGCCAAAAAAACAAAAAATACAAAACTAAAAATACAAGTAAGAATAAAAGTTTAAGAAATCTGTATTTTTAACAATTCTAATCTAAGACCCCTAAGAAGGGATCCTTAGGAAACATGGTACTAAGTTACCTATAAGGGAAGTAAAAATGATAGCCATTCTTTAGACAAATGAATGGCCTAGTCACAGATACAGTGAACTCCCCAACTATTACTGACTTCGGTCAGCGTGCACACACAACATTTCTCAGATACCAGATACCTGCAGTGCAGACCTGAAAGTAGAATGTAGGTGAGTGTAAGAAGCAGCCTAATTTTCCAGGCAGACAGCTCCCTCTGTCACTCTAACTTGACCTGATACAGGCCAAGAATAGTCTGACATTCTAACTGTTCAGGCCACTTCTGAAAATCACTTTTCAAGACTACGTAGTGTTGACTTGCAGCAAGTCTAAGTATTTTGGAAATAAGCGAACAGCAACGAAAATGTTTCTACATTCTACCATCCTTTCAGGGCAAGAAGGCAAACTGGCATCCTCTATCATTCTACTGGCACACAACACATTTTACCTGTCCAATATACTTGAATGCACAACACATGCAAATGATTTGCAAGTCAAATAAGTCTGGAAATGGAAGACAGTGTGAGATATTTCAGCGCAGCAGATTCGTTTGTACAAACATAACACAGTCAAGTGTCTGAGTTCAGAGACGACTGCGCAACAGGTGTGTATCTGGGCAAGAGGGAACACAATACACAGATCTTTGAACACCAGGAATAAAACACCCAAGCTGACAACATACTTCCTATATTTATTGTGAACCAATCTAATGAATTTCTTAAAAACATTATTAGTTCATATAAGCATTTTTAATTTCACAGTATAAATTGACCTTCATCAGTCCTCTTAATACATACTTAATCATTACTTAATGACCTTAATACAGTCCTCTGTGAAATTATTTATCAGCCTTGTAAGAAGGATAGAGCTCTTTATGCAGCATTCTCCTCTACTACTGCCAACCTTTTAAAGGTTGGGTGCCCCTAGAGTACCATAGGAAACTAAGGAAACCAAGTTAATGTCACACTCCTGAATATGCATGCCTAATGAAAAGTTCCATAAAATTTACCTCAGACAGGCATATCAGATCAAGACAAATTCCTTTATTAGTTCAATCACCACAAAGGACAATAACTTAACTGTAATTTTAACTATCTGCTAACACAATTTTTAAAAAACTTTTTCAGTATGTTAACAAAGAAAACTAATGTACTTTATTAATCTAATTCAAGAACTTGACCTAAAAACTTCAAAATCCCTAAACAGTCACAATCCAAGTGTAAATTTTAGAAGGACGCGTGGGGCTCTATTATTCAGTAGAGTACAACTGCAATACAAAAGCAGCCTCACACGTCATTCAGTAAGACCACAAAGAAGCACATTTTTGGGAAAATGTGGGAAAAGAAGCTTTGAGGAGCACAGCACTAAGTCAGGACACCTGCCGCTCACGGAAATCAAAGCACAGCGTTTTCATGGCTGGTAGTGCTAACCTGCATTGGCCAACACCTCAAACATAAAATTCTTTTAATGTTCGGGCATCGTGCATGAAAGATCAATTACAGAATCAAATCAGGGTAACTGAAAATGGGAATCTGATGCTGTAGCTGGTACAATGAGCTGTATTCACGAGGGCTTTTTATACTCCTTTTTCCCCCCTCTTTCTTTTAAGTGCTGTTGCTTAAGCCCATTAAGAATAAGTCCAAGAAACCATAAATAAACCTTAGCATTATCTGTTTCTATTAATAGTAGAAATCTCAGTGTACTGAAACCTAGTTTCCCTAGCACATCAATGAGGAACCATTACTTGGATTTACTCTTTCAAGCAGAGTCAGCAAGAGAGAAATCAAAGACCAGCAAGACTAAGGTGTCTTTACATAATACTAAATAGGGAGACTGAACGTTACGCCTTAATAAATGTTTGTCTTCAGGATAAAGCACCAAATATTCATATATCTTATTTTTCAGATTTAAAAATAAATCTGAAATTAGTTTCATATTCACCTGCATGTTATTCTGTTATTTTTTACTTAAATTTAACTGAAAAAAAAATCTTATCCGAGAAGGTAAAAGATTGTCCTTAAACAGGTGATAAGAAAAGGATGTAAGCGAGATATTGACAATTTTTTAATCGTTTACAAGAATGTTCCTGGTGGTTCATTTGAAAATGGTCCTGTAATTTCTCACAGAAAAACAAACACAATGTGATCAAATTCAGAACATCTAACCAATTGTCCTTTGTATTTCATTTTAGTTCCTTCCTCCCAAAGCCCATTATTTTAAGCCCATTAACTAAAACTGAGCATATACACCAGGGTTGTCTTTGAAAAAAACTGATTCCAAAGTCTTTCCAAAGCATTTTAGAAATGTGATTTGACTTATAATTTGGGAAATTTGGCAACACTGAATGGCATTAACTGACTCACCACTTGAAGTACTAATTGGGGTAAAACTAGTAGCAACAACCTTAGATTCAAAATCTTATTCCCTCTCCAACTAACTTAAACAAAGCCACTATGAGAATAAGTTAATATGGATTAGGTACAGCTGAAATTTCAGCTAAGTCTGCACTGGACAGGCTGGAAATATATGTCATACAATTTTTTTTTTTCTTTTTTTTTTCTGCTAAAGTCTTTCTCAGACATAATGTGTTATGTTGGAAGCGTAATAAACAGATGGCAAACACTAGCTGTAAATTTGCTAGTAAAGAATTCTCAGAATCAGTTGTAATCTTCCTCAGGCTATAACTAAAGTTCGTTCACATAAACACACTTTGCAACCCTAGAGGAAGAGTTTGGCAACAGACTGGTGTTTCAATAAAACACTAATATTTGATCTCAGTAAAGCAATCAAAACTTGGTAGAATTGCACATAAAACACGCAGCTGCTCAATCACTTGCACAAATTGAAAAGTTTTTGCATGTAAAATATTTTGCTCTTATCTAACTGGATAGATTACTACAGGTCTGCACTGCAAGACATGCTCCATTTTTTTATTTGTTATTCAGCAGACAGAAAAAAATATCTTAAGGAGCTGTAATTCATTAAAGTGAAAAAAAAAATCCATTCACATTTCTAAGCTATTAAGCAATCTGCCTTATTTATCATATACTGTATTTTGTAATAGGTACTGAGGACCTGATCTTTTATAGCTGACTTGGCAGCATTCTGCAGGTAAACATGCAGCTAACTTCCCTACGGAAACAGTGGGGCAACGCATAACATTATCCACACTTTCTAAATCCAGTCAAATCCACCGTGCTTTTAAAGCTCCATCTGATTTATAAATCACGAAAAAGCAGCAGAACTTTTTAATTTAAAAAGAATGATTTTTATCTCTGGAGAATAAATCTACATTTTCTTTAATAATTATTACAGATAATTGAATATGAGAAAAAACTGTGAGGGTGACAGAGCACTGGATCCTGTGCAATGTGCTCTAGAGGGAGGTTGGACTCAGTCATCTCTAGAGGTCCCTTCCAACGTCCATCACTCTACACCTCTGTGACTGTTAGCAAGTAAAAGAGATGTTCACTCAAAAATCAGTCTGCTAAGTCTTAACTACAGAAAATAATGCTAAGTTCATAAGTTCATTACTGAACCAACCATATCTATAGCATTTGGTGAACTTTGTTTTTCTGATATTTCCTCCTGGTATGGACACCTACTGCTACCTCCTGTGAAGAGCATGATTTGCAGTTTAAAATGTTACATCCAACTGAATTCCATGTAACACTGATTGATTGAACTATGCAATACAATGGCTGAAAAGACAATGATTTATGCTTCTTCTTTAAAAAGTTTTACAGTAATTCTTTGTTTCAAATACGCAGAAACTTACCTAATTCATTCAAACAAGACAAAGATCTCTCACAGATATGCAGCTTGAACTCCAAATACTGCTGGCATGTAATAAAGACTTAAGTTGGCCCAGTAGGTGTAGTTATTTGTGGTACTTGTGATGAGCATGAGAAAATCTTCAGTATGGTTTTCTTGTTTACTTCTATGAAAAGTTGTGCCAAAGGCAATACAGAAAAAACTCTCTCATCCCCTTCATACATCTAATCTTGAATTTGTTTCAAGGAAACATTGGGGTGATGTCAAAAAGCTAGATATGCAAAATACACAGATTACTTAACAGCTGGAAAAATGCTTTTGTTTCATTTCATTTCTTTCTTCCAATTGTAATGATTGTCCCACATTTTGCTCCTTGCTGCCTATATATTTGCAAGATAAAATACACTAGGGAGAAACTTTGCCTTCCTCAGCCCCAGCCAAGAAGTGCTACATGGAAATCTTTTCAAACGTCTGTCTTTGTAATTAGAAAGGCAGATGAGAAATGAACTACACGGTGGGTAGAAGTGATAAGAGAAGCTATAAGGAACAAGTGTTACATGAGATGTCCAATACTTAGCAGCTTTGGAACTTAAATTAATTATAAATAAAGTTTATATCTAAGTAGCTCCAGACCGACAGTTGAAATTTGAGTTTCTGGAGAAAATTTGTGTCTTCTCTCGGTGCTAAAGGAACATGGAAGGCATCAAGAACAAGTACATTTTTTGCAAGGCAACCAAGCAGTGCTAAGAATTACATGAACTGCCAGCCAAAACCAGAAAGCTTTACAGATGCTTCACAGAGCGCAGATTACTTTACCCTTTTCACTGGAAATAACTGCATTTGCAATAACTCACAAAAGAACTTTAAAAGAACAAAAATGTTGGCTGGTTTTCAAACTGTAATACTTAAAATTGCTATTTTTACAGTTTAAAGATCTTAAAGAGACAGATGAAAGACTCCACTGCATCTGAGAATTTGTTAGTAAATTCAGTTTCATCTTGTTAAATTGTGCTGTCAGAATTCAGATTAGAGGACATTATGTCAATTTTGGCATAACGTCTTAATAGCATGCAATAAAGTATATTTTAAGTATTAAAAGTGTCTAAAGTCAATACCAGAACAACATTCTTATTACAGCTGGCATCATATTTATACAGTTAAATTACAGAAGCATTATTGAAAATATTGTTATTAAAATTACCAAAATAAGTTGTCTTGTCTAAAAGGCTTAACATTTTAGTAACTTTTTTTTTTTGCCAAATACCAATTCACCACTGCAATAAGCCTATTTTGGGGGCAGTCATCAGAGTCAGCTTTTTCTCTATATGTCAATAGCTAAGCTTGACTGGACACTCGTCAGCTGCAAATATCCCAAGATAAACAAGAGACAAAAAAAACTCACACGTGTGCTGCAGAAAGTGGTGTGACTGATGCAGTACCTGCTGATTTTTCACATATATAAAGATAAATTTAAATCCTCTGCAAAGTTAGCACTGCTTTTCTTTGGTACAGGTTATCACCTTTCTAACAAAGTTTAAAACAAAGATCTTTCTCCCTTGAGCCACTCCACCAACATATTCCTCAGGCTACAAGCTGTCAGATTTTATGAGCCTACATACCACCTCCAGAAATGAACAGGTAAGATACAAATTATAAATTTATGCTGAGCTACTGGTATGTTTTTCAACAGCTTAGAAACCCTTGCATGAGTTAAAATGAAATACTAATAGTCAAATTACATTTTGCCTGCCCCTGCGGTACCAATTACAAATGATATACCTCACTTTGTCTTTTATGTGATTGTTTTTGAGAGCTATAAAAAGTCGCATCAATTTCGGCAAAATCATATTTTGTCTTGAACAAATCCTATATTTATAGTTCTAAAATAACTTGTTCAGAACAGTTGGTCATTAATATTACATTGTTATTTAATATTTTCCTGCATTTCCTGACTTTTTACTGTACTCTAGCACCTAATCTCCTGTGATGTAAATTTAATTTGGTGAATAAAACACACACAGACACAAATCTGCTTTGAATCAGAGCAGACATAACTACAGATGATTCATGAAACATTTGCAGTTGTTTAAAAAATTGACTTGAGTTTCAACAAACTTGAGGCTTTCCTAATTATACAACAGTGCTTCAGGACAATTCTAACACACTAATAAAAGGATATTAAAAAAAAAATCTATTAGTTCTTTTAATACCAAAAAGTAATGCCATGTGATGAAGTATTTTAGCCAAAAGGGTATGTGTAGGTTCAAATTTTATTTTGCACTATTACCTACCATTATATAGCTGTAAGATATGAAACAGCCTGCTTGAACCCTGTATTTAATTATGTAGCTCTTTTGAATTATCCAAAACTAAAAGGCCTCAAGATCATAAATCTGAATCCAGATTCATATAGAATATATACTGAGGAAAAGAAAAAAAAAATCAAGCTTAGTAAGTGGCATGGGTCATGAAAAGATGTTCATCATCTTTGGGTGTTAATGTCAGGAGTATGAATAAACCTACTCATAATGCATTAAAAAATTATGACACCAATAATAACATATCTTTTGGAATATATTTTGGGTTTTTTTTCTGCACTTAAGGAATGTAAAATCTCTCAAGATAAAATATTTGATAATTCCTTTGATGTGCTAAGTTTTATTTACTTTTAATCTCAAGGACCAGAAGTGTAATGATTTGCAACTGAACAAAATGAAGTATAATTAATATTTCACAATATTTTGCAATTTATAAACATTGAAAGGTTTATTTCAAGAACCACCACAGTCAAATATTGGCAACCAGTCAAATATTTTAAAAAGTAAACTTTCATAATGGTTTCTACTATTATTTGTTAGATATTCTTACAAAGAATTCTTTTATACTCCAGCTCTTTCTTTTGCCATATACGTGCTCAGAGAAATTTAAGCAAAATTTCAAAAAAAAAAATAAAGTCCAGGGAGCCCAGAATATAGATACATACAGAAACCTGAAAAGCTGTTCTGCTCTTTTTGAGAACATCAAACATACACTATCCAGATAATTAAACAGCAAACTGCAAAAGTCAAAATGGTTTAATAGTCAAACCTAGGAAAAGATCTAACTAACCCATCACTGAAAATTACAATACATCAAGACTTTTAGCTTTTACTTTCTGAAATGGAGTAGATCAGGTTACCTTTTAGACAAAATATCATCAATAATTCACAGAGAGAACTTTTCTTGACATTAGAAATTTGAGGAAGACTTAGATTGCTTTTTCAATACATATTTAATCACCATACATCATGAGATGTTAATCTGTAATGAGGGGTCAACATAATTGTGTAGTCTATATTTATAGAACAGTAATAACATTAACAATAGCCAGGAAACTCATAGTAAGGTCAATGTGGATACTGTATGCCCAAAACACAGCTATAGTCAGCCATCGGTGCACTGAGTATTTCTTGATCAGATCAAATTGGAGCCAGGATCTCTCAGGTTCCTGTTTGGACAGGAAGCTGCTAAGAAATATTCTACTAGGCATACTGAGCATTAGAAAACTGCTATAAAGAACACACAGATCTGTAAGTTTAATGCCAGATGTAATTGCAGCATATATAGTACATTGATTTATTTACAAAAAAAAAAAAAATCTTTAATACTTAAGATATTTGCCCCAGAGTCTGATATATTGCATACTGCTAAAGTGTTAAAGGAAAATAATAATTTTTTTTGCTTTCTAAATTCAAATTTTGAAAATGGAAACTTATTTATTTGTGGATGGGAGAGCCAGAAAGATTAAACTGTCTATAACTTAAGATTTGACCTGATCTTTAGAATTGCTGAGTACCTCAAATTCTCAGTAATTTCAACAGAGTTGTGATTATTTAAAAACTAAGAGCAACAGACAAGCAGAACCAACATTTCCACCCATGGGCAGTTTTTACTCAGTGCTACAAATTAAACTGGATGAAGGGACAGAGTGCATCCTCAGAAAGCTTGCAGAGGAGTGGTTGATGCTGCAGATGACCTGGCTGGTATGGACCTTGACTGGTTGGAGAAATGAGCTGACAGGACCCTTAAGAAACTGCATTGAGAAGAGCATCATTGGCAGGGTGAAGCAGATGATCCTTCCCCTCTACCTTTCCCTGGTGAGACCACAACTGTAGTGCAGGGTCCAGCTCTTGGCTCCCCAGTATGGGAAGCATGGGCACCCATAAGGGATTGGAGCATCTGACATACAAACAGGTGAGAAAGTTGGGACTGTTCAGCGGTGGTAAAGAAGAAAAAAGGAGTACAGGCAGCTTGTGGAGGTGGATCTTATCAATGTGTATAAATACATGATGGAGGAAGTAAGAGATGAAGCCGGACTCGTCGCAGTAGCGCCAAAGGAAGTGACACGAAAGTGTCTTTTTAAAGTGACTTTGTAAAATAACAGCAAGCTTATTAAATGTTTGAGTGGGTGATCACTGGAAGTGAAGGCCTAGAGAGTTTTGTGGAGTCTCCATCCTTGGAGATATTCAAAACCCAACTGGACATGGTCCTGCACAGCCTGCTCTAGGTGATCCTGCTTGAACAAGAGAGCTTGACTGAATGACAGGTATCTCAAATGACACATGTTCCAAGAGTTCTAGATAAGATGGGGCTTTACCAAGCTAGTATCAATGTCAATGGGTCAAGTTACCAACAGCCCAACTCAAGATATAACCAATCTTTCTACCTGATTACTTATTTTACTTCCCTTCAGATCCTGTAACACTGGCACAAATTCTATTTTATTTCTTTATTAGGAAAGATATAGCAGTAAGCTAGTCTAGTCCAAACTTCTCAGAAGTGTTCTATTTCTTCCATTCAGAAGGGGGTGATAGAAGAATCATGGGGGTAATATTTTGTGTTCCTGTTTTTTTCCCCATTTTTGAACATGTAACTTAGTCAACATTTAAACAGCCCTCTAGGTTGTACAGGAGTAATCTTCATTGAAGTTCTTGACGATCTATTTCCAAAGTGTATTTGCATACTCAGACTTTACCTTTTTGCATTCTGGATGCATGTGCAATCTGTGATGCTACAGTGTTAAACATGTTGAGGTGAGGAGTCACCAAAGCTTTCCTATGGAACCAGGGCAGACACTGGATCTGAGACTCATTGAATAGGTGAGGTTGACTGAAGTCAATAGATAGTCCTTAACTGTGGACAGAGATTCAAAGCATTAAGGAAAAGAGTCTTATTCATCCTGGAGCTCGCCAGGTACAAATGACTTTATTTTGGTAAAAAATGTGGCTACTTCCCACTTTAAAATGTAAGCCCATTGTAGGATTCATCTACAGCTCAGCAACAAGCTCCTGAGTAATGCTACGTGTTTGGTGCCAGGATAATTATGCAGCATAGGGAACATACTTTTGAAAGCTTTTCATGCTCTGTGTACCTCATTTTATCTCTACATGGATGTAGCACTCATATTGAACTTTAACACACAAAAACTATCCCATGACTTTCATCCAAGACAGACAAGATATCGCTAAAACAATTTTTCTATCAAGTTTAGAACTTCACTATACACTGAGATTAATATATTCTGAGCTGTAACGATTCTGATAACAAAGGTGGTTATGTAGTCTGGGATGAGACGATAAATGTAATCTCAACCTCCACATGTCTGTGTTATTCAGTGATACAGAAGAGGTTAAACACTCTTTTGATGTAGCAGGTTTTTGTTCAGCACCAAAAACATACACAACAATGCATGAGAAGGCACTTACTTCTGGGCTTTGATTTACTATTGTGATTTCTTTGATGTGGCAAGGGAAGAAGGTCAGTAATTACAACACATCGCTCCATCAATTCCTTGTGGTGACATAGTCTCTTCTTGCTATAAAACTATCTCTCTAGGGGCTCCAGCAATCTAAAACATTCCCTCCCCTCTCCCCAAATAGATAGCTCTACACCATTATCTTATATGTTAAAAGAATTAATAAGCTGCAGCTTGTTTCTCAAGCTGTAGTGGCTGATGTTTTCTTTTGCCATTCTTTCCTTTTGCTAATACAAATAAATAAACAAATACATAGATAGATAGATAGAAGAGAGAGAGAGAGGACAGCAAGAGAAAGAACAGAGAGAGACCTTTTCGAAGAGGAGACCTGATGGAAACCAATGCTAGTGAAGAGCGTCTTAGCAAAGTCTGGTAGTCTCCTATGCAGTGGGAACCCTTATCACACAGCAACTCAGTACAAAGCCCATTTAGGCAGGAAAGACCATCTTTCATTTACTCAACTTGAAAAAACATAAATATACTTGATAACATGACAGGCCCTATGGGCCCTTAAAGAACCAAGCAGAGAGCATCATGCTTATGGATTTTCTCTATAGCAGTTTATCTTCATCTTTTAAGATAAAAGAAAGATACCTGAAAAGTGTTTCCTTCAACTGAGCAAGCATCAAAAAAAAATCTTGAAACCAGAAAGAATTATTGGAATTATCTGTTTTAGTCTGCTGCTAAAGTACAGGCTGATGACATGCTAACAAACACACAAACTGAAATATGAAATTAAACACAAGAGGGGGAAATTACATATTTTCGGTATTTTTTCTTTTGCAACATTTTCTTGTATTTATATTTCATACATATATACTTAAGAAATGGAAAGAAGCAGAGTTGTTGCAAAAACAAACAAAAACAATTTTAATAAATTATTTCCTTTTTCAGTGTTATCTTTTTTAAAGCAGTCCAATTCACACATTTTCTTTCTAAAGACTGAGTTTTATTGAGCCTTAAGAGCTGACCTATTCCCAGAATCCAACACCCCCTACCACTCTGGCTCTTGCTGTTTGACTAAAATTCCCTGGAAGCAGGCCAAAGAACAGAAAACACAACTGCAAAGGTTCAATTGCTTTAAAATTGGGTCGGAAAAAGCAGTAAGAAGTTTTAACCTAAGTTGTTAGGGTATTTTTTTACATCCCTGCATCAAACGAATAAATTAAGTTGAATAAGCAGTACATTTACTATACTGCAACCTGTTTACCAGATATTTGTAAAATACAAGACCACAACAATTCAGTATTTTGAATCATTCTTTAACATTCACATATCTTCTCAAAAGATTACAGGTTTATTAATATGATCTGACTTAAGCTCAGGAGAGCTTTAAAATGGGCCATAGACTGAGAGCAGGAGCTTAGAGCAGACACCTTGGGGAGACAAGTCAAATGGCTGCATAAACTTACAGACAAATATCTATAATTTAGATGAACTTATGAGAAGTCATTCTGTGCTAAATCTAAAACCAATTCAATATAAGGTAATAGACTATCAGGTCAATTTTTATTTACAAGTGTGTTTGTAATCACAAGACTGTTCACTCTGACTTTTATTCTACTGTACAGTTTTTTATTCTTCTATTTTATTATTTCTTCTATTTTATTACTAGGAAAAGTTTACGGAAAAAAGTGCAGGATACTGATTTCTGACTTAATTTGGGTTCTGCCCTTATTTTTAAGTATTTTTAAATAAGTCAAAGTTCTACAAAACCTACTTCAGTCATATCACACACATACAGTCATAATGAATGAGGCATGTGTGGCTTTTACAGAAGACCACACGATCACTTTGTTAATGTTTCCAGATGGTTTTGATTGCATTCTGCACAATTTAAAACATATCCTACAGGCCAGATCAGCTGTCCTGCAGGCGCAGACAATGGGACAAGATACACAAACTACAATGCCAAAATTCAAGTGATAACACAAGCTGTATTACTACAGATAAGTTAATCAAGTGCCCTGGTTGGTAAAGTAACACTTGGCAGTACAATGTTGTACCAGAGTAATTTCTGTTACCTCCTAATACTTTCCATTTTTTCCCTCCTTAAGAAGCTTTAATCTATAAATAAAATAGGTAGTTTCATGGGGAAAAGTCATTTACTTTTGCTTTTTAGAAATAATTACTCTTTAATGTTTTAGAAATTATTGTACAGGA
>JAUBNY010000568.1:131930-143426 GCA_032275445.1 Crypturellus soui | reverse complement strand
TTCTGATGCTACCTGCAAAGCAAGCCAGCAACTTGCCAAATCAGTCCTGACTTGCAAGTGCTCTCCTCAGGACGTCACTGCATCCCAGTCAGGAACACTATCAAATTCCAGAAGTTGGCAGCAACCACCAACATAGGTTTCCTCACACTGAAGCCTGCCAGCTATGCTAGCTTCACCCATGCTAGCTTCACGCACAGGGTGCCAGGTATCTTTTCAGGAATATACCCTCACATACTCATTGCTCAACATGCTGTCACACAAAGGCAAGTGAAACAGAAGCTACTATCAACAAGCCAACACCACACTCAAAATATAAAACATAAAAAGAGTAAACCTGCCCCTACTACCAGAGCTTCTTTTGACAACACTCCATCAAGGGCTACAGAAGCTATAGGGAGGCTCATATAGAAACGCAACAGCCCTGTTCATCTTTTCTAAATACCATTTAGCAACTGAAGAGAAGCCCAGATCACAACTTCCATCAGCTTATGGAAGAAGTAACATTAAGTGGCTGCCTATGGCCAGAAGCAAGGCCACAGCTATTCCCTCCTACCCCTAAGCTTAGCACACTGCCTAGAACCAGGCAGGAAGCTTCCTGAGCTCTAATTCAGAGGCTATAAACATCTTATTTCTGCTTCTCCACTACACATCTCCAAGATACTGATGTATATTTAAATTTGAGGAGTTCAGTGGCACTTTCCCCTGTCATATTCCAATATGTGCTGATCCACAGCAAGAGACATTACAAGCAGAAATTAAGTGGGTTGACACAGGGCTGGAAGGGAAAAGACAAGCAGAAAAGCCAATTCTAGGCTCTTACTAGCCTTGTAGGGTTGGTGGTATGTGTAAATGCAACCGTCTCAATTCATGACTCAACCTCAGCCATGACTCAACCAAACCTGGTCTGACTTTTGTCATAATTTTTAACAAGCAAAAATGCAATACCTTTTATACAAAAACATTATTTTAAGACACCTTCAAAAGTATTATATACATAGGAAAATGACAAGGGATACTGACATTTTAGTTCTATATGCACAGCATAAAACTGGCCTCAAGTGATTATACAATGCAATGACCTACAAGCACTTTGAGCAAATTCCAGGTGATATTACTAGCACAATAAACAATGTTCAAGATTGCCTTTTCACACCTTATAAAGGAAGTGACAGGCTGCAACTTTCCTTCAACTAAAGGAACCTTCCAAGTGTAAGAGCTCTCAGGCTGAAAGAGACAGGAGATAAAAACTACATTCCAGATTACCCTTTAAAAGAAATGTTTATACTTGCCTGTGTTCACTGCACACTGCTTCACAATAGCATTTTAAGCTTTCTATTTTTATTTTTGTATAATTAGAGCCATTAAACATAAAATTTTAGCCTCCTCATGCCAGATAAAAACTTAGAGCATCAAGAAGTCCACATACTCACTCATCATGTAAAAACAAGTAAGCAGCTAAAGACTGAGGATGGAGCTTTTTCCCATTTTCCTTTTATTTTTCCATGTCAACTGCCAATACACAGGATTGTCTTCCCAAACTAAGCCACTTCAAACTGTCAATTAGCACTATTTAAGAGATTAACTATACTTCATCACTGACAACTAATGATCCCTGTAACCTTTTTCAGCTTTAATTCTTCAAGAATTCTTCTTCAACTTCTCTTCAAGAGAAGAATAAAGTAGTTTCTAGTAAAGGCACAGAATGTGTACTCAGACAATTACATTGTTCTTAAACACTACCTTACTTAAGCACACACACACAAGCACACACACACACACACTCATATTAAAGACTACCCATGTATTTCCTAAGTGTAAATATCTGTTACACAGAAGATATACCTGCAGAGAGCTTAAAAATCAAATAGAGAGTACATTTGTTAAGCTATTCAAAGTTGATTCTGCTGGTCAGGAATGGAGTCAGCAGGGAGGAAAACACACAAGCACATTTCAAGCCCATACTCATCATTAATGCAACTCCACCCACAAATCCAGTGGAGAAACAGAGCTAACAACTGCGTGGACTGCAACTGTCCTGTGACACAGGAAATGGAACAGCATTTCAGTTCATTCCATGTTTATATGGAACATAAAACTGAAAGTTAAAACTAATGAAGAACATAATATTAAGTAACCTAGGTTTGCTTATAATAGAAGGATTCTTTTGACCAAATCAAAATGCCAGGTCTGAACTTAATTAAATAACATTTCTGCTAATATCAGCAGAAGAGTTAATCGTTCTTTAGTTTTGATTTAGTCAAACTACGTTGAACCTTACTTTGCAGTATCTTCTCCAATACGTACCATATTCCAATACAATGAAAGAGTACTGTTTCTACCTAGGCACATTTTTATAAGAACACAATAGTTCAATTTATGAAAGCTTTTATGGTACTGTTTCATTTTAAATACTCTCCTGTCTGAAAGAGATAACATAAATAACAAAATAAGCAGTACATCAGCTATTCCAACAACCTGTTTCCTCCACATTTGCCTCGATCTCTCCAAAACACAACCATTTCCTTTACTTGTTGGTTGAGCCTGACTCAGGGCCCATCCATGCAGCTCAAGCCATAATTATGGCTTCAAAAACTACCGGGATTCAGAACAGCACCTGAAGACACATATGCCCATAGGCATAGCATCAAGCTAAAGCTATATGCAAACAAATGACACATGATGTATTTCAAGAGCAGGCCACATTTTTTCTCTAGTAGCATCCTCTGAATGAGCAGAACATAGGGCTTTAGGGATCCAAACCTACTTATTCCAGTATGGGTCTAAGGACCAACTCCAAATGACCTCAGATAAGATGAAATAAATTGACCACATTTTTTTCTGGACCACCCCTTCTCAGGTAGTGCAATTAATCAAAAATAAGATTGGACCCTCTACACTATGGTTCGGTGAGAAACAAAACTAAAGAAAACACAACTCTTTTTTACTACAACAGGGCAACCAGTTTGCAATTGTTAGTGTTAGGATACTATCTACAAGAGCAATTTCTCCAGGGCTAGTATCAAATACCATCTGGGTTACTTTGCAATGTACTAGTCACACTTCATGTAAAATAAACTTATCTAATCTATCCTTTCCTGTAACCAAAGGTTTTCCAAATATAAAAAAATATGAATTGCTATTCTATGCCTTTCACAGATTTACTGCAATCCCATGTTTTGCTAGAGATTTTTTGCTAGCATTTTTTTATTCTGTAATGAGCTCCTGTCAAGTATAGACATTTAATATTAGTTATCAAATGCTACTTCTGATTCAAATTCACCTCAAGAGAGGTCATTTATATTCATTATGGGCAGCATATAAAGAGTTATACAAGCAGAGATAATGGATACCAGCATTTGTATTTAAGTATAATAATCGTTTGTGCAAACAGCTCATTAATAGTACTTTGAAAAGATGAAGGGCTATGTAAAATGCTAAGCGTGTTATCTGCCTTGCATTAACAATGTGCATTTCAGGAAATCCATTTCAGTTCCTCTACATGTCCACTTCACAATGAATTAGAACTATTAGAGACAAAAAGGCACTGTGAACAGTTCAAATTCTCCTCCTCCCCCCAGTTCACTCACTGAAATGATTCCAAATTAGTACTTCCTAGAAAAAGGTTTGTTTTTCTGCGTATAACCTCTATTTTGATTACCATCATTAGTTTTTCAAAACTTTGATGCTTTAGACTTTGTGCATTTCAGAGGATTTCATGACATCCTATCTTAAGTAATGATGTAGAGGAAGAAGCTAATTGTCCTTAATCTTCTATTTAAAATAGGTTAGATGAAATCCTCTTTTGACTGAAGTAAAGAGATTAGTCAAGTGCCACCAGGAACACTCCTTTTGCTCCCTCTTCCCTCTTTATCTAGACAAGTTTAATGATTAATGAAGGAACAACTTAACTAGTCTCACATTTCAAAAGGAAAAATAGTCCACAGGGAACAGCAAAATGTAAAAGTGTTTCTGTGAAAATCTGATTATATTCGCTCCCAATTCTTAAACCTCACATTTGTGGAAACTACTGTAACAAATCAGAAGAAACATCACAGAAAATAGTTACATAGTATACTCCAGTAAATAGACCAAGGAACAGCTTAGATGAAGCTTTCATTACCAAGACACACCTGGATCCCTATCAAATCTTGGCACAATTCTTGACATTACTGAGTAAATTGTGCATAATCTCAGAGATTACATGTGCACATCAATGTGCATGCATTTATGCAGATGGAAGAGCAAGAAATCTGCAAGCAGGAAAAGGAATGCAAAATAACATTAAGTGGTCAAAAAAAATACCCACAGACACAGCTATTGTATTCTTATCTTCATCTACTTTTCTTTCTCTGACATTTGATCACGTCAAAGCCTTAAACCTCTCTCCATAAAAGTTCTCACCCCTATTAAAAGGCAAGAAACACAAAGAAATGAATGTCTAAATACCAAGGAATATTTAGGTACCTATAATGAAGAATCTGGACTCAAGTTATCAATCCACGGTCTTCTATGAATTCTGTGAGGAAACACTAAGTTAAACAGATTTTTCCAAACTCCCTATACCCCCTGACTCATCTCATCCTTCCCTTAGGATTATCCAGATTAGGCTTCCAGCTTCTTCCTAGAAGGAATGCATTTTTAATAGAGTACCACAAAATTTTGCAACTGTGACTATCAAAGCTAAATTAAAGCATACTTCAAGACAATTCAGAGCATAAGGCTTTCCAGGGACATTATAGGACAAAAAAAAGTAGAAAAAAAAATGGTGCCTGATAAACAAAAAGGATCCCTAGGTTGCCTCATCTACCTGCAGCTGTTGCCATGGCAATTACAGCAAAGGAGATAACAGTATATTCCAGTGTCACTGCCTCACGCTCCAGGATGAACTTCAATTGAAACGTCCCTTGACAATTATACAGATGGAAATACTATGTTATCCTGCGTAAGGGTAAGCCAATGGAATAAGCTGCATTATTCCCCCAAAAATGTAATTTGACTAAGACTTAAAACTCGAGCTATTTTGTTAAAAAAAGCACAGCACATGGCAAAGTCAAATCCAGTTGCATAACAGGTGTTAAAACATCTGCTTGGCCTTCTCTGCAGCTTCTGGTTCCCTCTCTTTGCCACCATGGCACATGACATGAAGCAGGTATCTTGCTGTCACTCAGGTTTTAAATACTAAGCAAAAAGCCTAGTTACATTACACAACTCCATTATAGGAGTCAATCACCTTTTAGTACTTTTGTGGTACCTTTGCCCAATAGCTGGGCAGTAAATGTGTTTCAGCTTTAAAAGCACACTGATATTAAAACAATACCACAGTTCACCTTGTTGTTTTTTTTTTTTGTTTTAGTTACTTTTGTCTGACAGGGACAAAAATAAATGAGAAACAGTGAGCAGAGACTTTAAGCTATAGATGTTCTACTTCATACTTGGTCCTCTTCCATTCCCAAGACTCTTAAAAATCTTCTTGCCTTCACTATTGATGTATTGTGGTGTTCTAGAAATAGCCCAAGTACAGAGGATAACGAAAAAAGTATGCTGTCAACAGACAAAAATGACTATGCAGTTCTTGTCTCAAAGGCAAGAAAAAAAAATCAAGACAAGAATATTTGATGCTAAAAATGGCAAGGTTAGAAGTTCTTGATCTATTTTAAGTTACTGAAAATTTTACAGTTTTTAAGCCTCCAGAAAAAGTGTTTTCTATCACCAAGAGGAGCATACTAGAGTGGGCCTGTTTAGTCTGGAGAATAGAAGACTGAGAGGAGATCTGATCAACATGTTCAAATACCTGAGGGGAGAATGTAGGGAGGATGGGGACAGGCTCTTCTCTGTGGTAGCTGGTGACAGGACAAGGGATAACGGGGCAAGTTGCAAACATAGGAAGTTCAGTCTCCACGTCAGGAAAAACTTCTCTCATGCGAGGGTGACAGAGCCCTGGAACAGGCTGCCCAAAGAGGCTGTGGAGTCTCCTCCTCTGGAGATCTTCCAAACCCACCTGGATGTCACCTGTGCCCCATGCTCTAGGTGTCCCTGCTGGAGCAGAGGGGTTGGACCAGATGATCTCTAGAGGTCCCTTCCAACCTTAAGCATTCTACGATTCTGTGAAGAATACACCGATGAGCATAGATGAGCAATATTGTACAGTCAATAGCAACTAGCTTGTAATATGTGCTCTGGCTTCCTGCAAGTGTACTCATTTTGCACATATACTGTCCCATTTTCATGAATTTATTCTTAAATGGAAACGAAGTCACATTTTCAATGTGCAATTGATATGGCGGAGGGGGAACCAGAATTAAGGTAGAGTTTTTACTGATCTGCAAGAGCTAGACAGATTTGCAAGACCACCAAATCCATCCAGCAAGATACACTTCATGTTCAGTAGAATTAATTTCTGAGAGAAATGTAACTTTCAAACTTGGCCTCCTTAAAACACAGGATGAAAAATTACGGGCAGCATTCAATCTCTCCACACAGAATCACCCCCAAAGAAAAAGCAGTTAAAGGAACAAGCCAATGATTTGGGCTAACTAGGAAGCCAAGAGCTACACTTGCTCTTAAACACCTCCTGCCACACCTCGGCACACAGGGGGTGAGGCTTTGCTGGAATCTACAGCAGAAGGAAAGAGCAAGCTCTGTTCTCCTGGGATCACATGTGGCTCATTCTGACACTTCGACTCCCACAAGAGGTACTGAGAACAGACTACATACCTGGCACACGTAGAAGCACTTAAGAAATGCAAGATACTCATCGGTGTCCTGCAGGCACATGCATAGCCCATACTGACAATAACTTTTGCACAGTTAGCACAGTCTGTGGAGAAAAAGTCAGGATACAAACATATTTAAAAGGGCACTTAAAATGAACAGGTTAGAATTACATTAACAAATTTAAATCCTGAAAGAAAAAAAGCAACTTTGACTAGTGATAGATAAGAGTCAAGTAGTGTTTAAAGAGGCGCCCTGAAAAACAAACATCTGAACAGCACTAGCTTGACATCAGCAAGGGAAAGCTTGCAGGAAGAGCTGACTGACCATAAGTAAAAGCAGAAACTGGAATGTAAAAAGGATACCCTCATTTGTATATTTACACTTTTATTATTTACATATTTATATCTTTGCTACAGGGCAAACAAGCTCAGAGTGGCCTGGCTTGGCACATAACCTGAAAGAGCAGAGGCTCTTTCAGGAAAGGAGGAGAAAGTCGGAAGGAAAGAGCCACGCACACACCCCACCCCCACAAACAAAACGAAGATTAGAACACGAACGATAGAGGAAAGCAGGTTATACACTACTCTCCCCTCTCTGGAGCTCCCTGTAACAAATCCAGTTTGTCAGTCTCACATACAAGCAGTCTGCCCATACTGGTTTGGGGGAGGGAAGAAAGAGGAAAAAAAGACACTCCAGCCAAGACAAGCTGCATTACTGTGATCCTCCCCCCACCCAAGGCTACAACTCCCACAGCTACTGTTCTTGAAAGAAGGAAAAAATATTGGAGGGTAGGGGGGCTGTTACTGTGATAGCAAATTCCATTTTTTTTGATATTTATATAAAAGCTGACAAATTATACAAGCTCATGTAGCTGAACTTAGAGACAAAAGTAGGACATTCATTAAGTAGACTGTTCCTTTAGACAAGATTCCAGAATTTTAACTTTGTCAAAATAGCATCAAATCTTCCTCTATCAAAGCAACAAAATCTGGGGGAGAAGGGACAGACTACAAACCAGATACTCAATATTTATTTATTTCTACTAAGACTACATCCACAAACAAAATACTTAGAAAATTTAATTGGAAAGCATTTTGGACCAAGACTACAGTTGATCCACTTCTATAAAAGAAAAACTGCACCAATTTGTCATTTACTCCACTGTCCAGAAAAAAAAAAGAAAGAAAATCAGGAAATTCTGCAGAGTTAAGAGCGCAGAAGCTCTCAAAAGCTAAAGCAACAGTAAATTACTGTTGCTTTTGAAAGCACTATCTGCTGCTAGATGCACTAACAGATAGTTAAAGACAACCCAATGCTTAACAACCGGATTCGCAGTCCTGAACGACAGAACACAAAAGTGGCAGAGCAACAAAGCAGCAGTGGCAAGATTTTTAAATACAGCACATAAAAGCAGCAGAACTTCTCAGAAACATAGTTTCTTGACTCCATAGTATTGTACAATGCAGTTCTTTGACTCAGTAGCACTGTACAAGCCAGAGCAGTCAACTTGGGCAGCTGCATTTACTGATCAGGGCCAGCTGTCCTACAAACACAGGACAGACTGTCACCATAGGCTGCAAGATGTTTAGTGACCATTTCGTGTCCAAGCAAACATATGCTAAGAGCAACACTGGCCAGATTGCTTCAAGCAGCAAATAACTTGAGGCATATTCAAATCCACATTTAGCCACTAAATAGCTGCCATGGACACACACACAACCAAGAAAAGTATGTACATTTCATACAAGTAAAAAAAGATCATTTTTTGAAGGATAGGACATGGATATTTTGCTGTTAGAGCATGAGTCACATCTTGGCTTTAAAACAGAGGACTCCAGAAGTCCCAGGATGGCCAGATAATGCTCACACAACTGCAGTTGCACAGGCAAAATGCACCATTTGATAGTATCAAAGCAGTGTCCCAAATAATTAAAATAGTGTCCTTAGAAGATTACTGTTTTACAGTTAGTTTATCACGGTGTGCTTAATTCCTCCCTAAGTAGGGCACTGCTTAGTATCAACCCAGTAAGTTTTTCCTATCACTGATGATACAAAGAGACCCCGTGTGCTGCTGGCAGGAAGGCGGCCTAGGGACTCCAGCATCCACAGGAGGCTGCTCTCCCTGGGCACCGTGTCCTCTGCCAAGTGCACAAACCAACCCAGGGAGATGTGACCGAGCAGCACATCATGTCATGCAAATGCCACATCCAGGAAGGCATGTTGTAGCCTAATAAAGAGGAAGGTGACAAACACTACACCTGGACTCCCCCCTGCCTCCAAAAGGCATTTTTTGTGTTATGAAAACATGGCCATTATTTCCATTGCTTAGGAAAGCAAAAAAGCAGCTTGACAATTGGATTGTTTATCTTAATTGCAGAAAGCTATTCCAATGCCATGATTCCAGGAAGATGGAAAAGGTTCAAAGCACTTAAGTTCAATGTAATTTTTTGAGGTTAACCTCACTTTAGTAAAATGTAAACAGATTTGGTATTTCAAGTTACTCTTCACCAATCCTATAAATTGCATATGGCCAATATGCAATGGAATTGCAAAGAGGAGCTGGGGGAGGGGGGCAGAAAATTTGATAGATATAAGGAAAACATGGCAGTAAAACAGAATCTCAGTCCACAAGTCAGAAAAGAAAGGAGCTATCACTGTCTCTATGTCCTTCTAAGAGGCTACTACACCACCTCTTGGGGAAGATATATGAAATACAGTGACTAGCATGCCAAATTTCTCTTATTCAACTGATGTCACTGAAGCATTCCAGTACGCAGAAGGCAAACAAATGAAAGATACTCAACACAGGTAAAGAGCAGACAAGTATTTAAAACTGCCAAGCAGAAAATTGAATTCAGCTTGAACTGACAGCACCCAAACAGTTATCACCAGAAAGGAAGGGGGAGCTTCTCCCAGAGCCAGGGGAAAACACTGATATTTGACTTGGATCTTTACCATATACAGGGGGACAAAGAAGAAGACATGAGGCAGAGCTTCTGAAGGGCAGCAAAACAGAAGTGCCCATTCATACCACACAGAACAAGTGTTTATTAGTCCAAGATCCTATCACTCATAGGATATGGACAAGAATCACTGCCTTGGTCTCCCTTTTTTTTGGTACGGCCATGGCTATATAAAAATAGCTAAGCCATGGAAAGGGGCAGCACGGACACACTCCCACACAGAAAAAATAGATCATCTTGCTAAATCTTAGTAAGTTTATTGAAGTAAACCTGAATTTACTCATAATAGCTTCCCCCTTTCCCCACTATGTCCCAAAATGGACGAAGAAATTTAAAATAACTGGGGAGAAGAAATTTAAAATAAACTGAACTAGATGATTGAGAAAAGGGAATGCAAAGAATGAGCAACAGGTGAAAATACACAGGTCAGTCCAGAACAGCTAGAGAACTTTATTATATAGAGAGCCTGTTACCCAAAATGTGACATAGAGAGCGTGCCTTGGAAATGCAAACACTTCCCCACATGGGATATAAGAACATTTCATGCAGGTTTTGGACTGCTGAATTACACTCATCATCAACACAGCACAACTTCCATCACCCAGGTTCTTTATTAGTTCCAACATACTGTGCTCTCAAGGCTAATTTAATCATATTTAATACTTAATACTTAAGTTTACTTTGAAAAGCAGTTCAGCAAGTGCCACGCTGTGAAGAGATTTAGACAGCTCACTATGTTCTGTGTGCAATAGATACAGTATAATTTCAGGGCTATTCGCAAAGGCTCCAGAGGTCTATTAAAAAAACAAAAGTCCTGGCCTAGATCCTGTGCTTAGATCACTACAGACAGATCATTACATCCAAAGAGACCCCCATCTGCTTCCAAGGCACAGCACCAGTCACCTGGGCTTAGCCTACCCCACACAGGCACTTCTGTACTCTTACTCCTCAGCCTGCTCGAGTATTCCCCTCTTTCCATTAATGGTTGCTAAACATAGCTACTTTCAGGACTCACTCTCCATTCTCACCTCATAGCACAAAACAGTCCCATGGAAAAACAACTGTAGATTTTTTTTTAATTATTTACACTTTTTTCCCCACCCCTTCACATCTAAGTGAGAGATTTCAGTCTAGATTACAAGAAGATCACCCTGACGCGTACAAAACTAATCGTCTTTTCTTCTGCTGGGCTGGAGTGCATAAGTCTCGTGACTTGCAGCACCCCCAAGCAGGGCACGCTGATATCTCTCACCGAGAGCTTCCCCCCCCATCTACATCGAATTTCCTCGTCCAGGCTTAAACTAACCAAGCCACAGCTCCCTGCTTTTACTGGCGATCCGTGTCCCTCGCATTAGTTTGTGTCTCGGCAATTAATGGCGTTGTGTCAGTGTATCAAAATCCGGTTCTGGGGGTGTGCTGGCAGCTCCTTAAAGGCAGATTCACATTTAAGAACAGTCACCACTATGAACACTTTCTACACTTGCATGCGCTGTAACACGCTTCCCATTTGCTCCTTCGTAGGTAGCAGGTAGCAGATAGCGTAGGTGATACACGCTTCCCCACAACCACCAGTCTTAAACACACTTCCTAGGGCAGTTAACACTTCAAGCACCAACAAGCGAACCCAAACCCCGGAGCTCTTCCGAACCGCGCACTCCTCGGTGCGCGCAGCTGCGCCGCTACCGAACCGCGGCTTGAGCGGCGCCGACGCGCTCGCCCCGCCCGGCCGCGAGGCCGCGCACACGGGGCGCCCCGCGGTGCCGCCCGCCCCGCACGGCAGCGGGGACCCACGAGCGGCGGCGAGGCGGCTCCGCGGACA
>JAUBNY010000568.1:119570-131737 GCA_032275445.1 Crypturellus soui | reverse complement strand
AAAAAAGAGAAAATAAAATAAAATAAAATAAAATAAAAGAGGCGCCAACAGTTCCCCCAGCCGGCGTGGCACAGCGCCGCCCCCTCGCTCTGCCCTCGCGGCGCCGCCCGCTGAGCGCTTTTATGCCGCGGGCGGGACACGGCGCCGCCGCCGCCGCTGCCCCCGCCCCGCCCCGCCACCCGGTGCCGGCCCGGCCCGGCCCGCGCCCGCTTTGATCTCGCCGGGGCTCCCCTAGGCAGCGCGCGTCACGCGGCGGGGACGCGCATGCGCGGCCCGGCGCCCCGCCCCGCACACGGGGCGCAACCCCTCCTCCAAACGGCCGCCGACGGTTGTAACGGCCGGGACGCGGCACGGAGTGGGGAGGGAGGAGTCGACGTGCTTGTGGCTGTTGCCTCCTCCCTCCGCTTTCCGAGGGGCTCTGGCGGTCGCCTCTGCCCCGCTGCGTGAGGGAGAAGCGAGCGGGAGGCAGCGAGCAGCAGCGAGCGACCGCCGCGGCGCTCAGCTCCGCCAGCTCCCCGCGGAGGTGGCCGCGGCCCCACGGGCAGCGCCCTCCCATGGGCGCCCCGAGGAGAAGGTGGGCGGCTTGGCCGTGGGCTCTGGCGTCCCGCCAGCCCAAGTGGCCCCTCGTTAGCCTTCGGTTGCGTATGAATAACTGTGACCGGTCCCCAAATGCAGCGTCTGCGGAGCACAGCCCTGAGCACCTTCCTGTGCGCGCGGGCTTTCAAGGAAGCTGCTCTCTATGCTACTGGCGTGTTGCAGCGCGTCGTGTCTGGCCAAGGGACAGGTAGAAACTTCCCTACTTTTTCAAAACGCAGTAGAAACAGTTAAATCTGCTGTCAGTGACAGGAGCCCAAAGTGATTACCCCAATAACCCTGCAAACAATACAAATGACTTTGTGTTAAGCGAAAACTGGAAAACAACAGAAACGTATACAAAGAGAAGTTGAAGCATATTTGCATATTTTTATTTTTTTAAAAGATACCTAAATGAATTTATTTCAAAGCCTTTGCTTTCAAAGCCCAAGCACTGTATTTTCACACCTGTTAAAAAGTGAAAACCAAAGGACATTGCTAGAAATTTATAGGTTGTATCAGAAAATTTGTACATCACTCTGGACAATTTAATATTAAAAGGAAAGCAATTCTTCAAGCTAGATCCAGAATGAATCAGAATTTATTAATTTCATAATATTCAAAATTTTCATTAAAAAACTAATGTTAGCAAAAGCAAACAAATCCCATATATTTTCTATAGTCAGAACAAAAATCCTTTCCCTTCTTGGGCACTTATCATGTAAGATGCTCTTTATGGCCTAGATTATGGCCTAAATTAGCCCAACTTCCAGTACTTTGGTTTTTGTGTTCTTATAATTCATTAGTTCTCGAGACACCATAATACCTTCTAGACCAAAGAGTATCTAAATTTCTAACAGAATTAGCATAGGGGGAGGAAAAGAAAGATTACAGCATTTGAGGTCATCATATAAATCCTCCAAAAAAAAAAAAAAAAGGACAGGTGACCGGCTCCTTTACAGGTCACCTTTAAATTAAATGCATTATGTACATTCAGCAGTTTTTATTCTGGTTAGGCTGCAAAATGTATAATTTAATGTGGAATAAGTGCAGTGTGGTCAAACTAATGTTGCCGTTCAAACTCTAAAGAGATGTTGGTCTAAAAAGCATTTTTCTTTGTCTCTTGTTACTACTAATAATTGAGATCATTTTTACATCACCTGTGTTTTTCATGCTCCTATTTAGAGACATAACTTTCTGTAACATGTTTTTGTATTTACATTTCACCTTCAAGAAATTACAACTGAAACTGAAAAAGAAAAAAAAAATTAAAATATAGTGAAACATCATACCACAAGCATTTTGTTAAAACACTAGGAATTTGTCTTAAAACCATTCTATATGAACTAATATAAA
The DNA here is from genome assembly GCA_032275445.1 of Crypturellus soui. Classification (NCBI taxonomy): domain Eukaryota; kingdom Metazoa; phylum Chordata; class Aves; order Tinamiformes; family Tinamidae; genus Crypturellus; species Crypturellus soui. The sequence goes on along the minus strand of JAUBNY010000568.1, from coordinate 129,808 downwards.
ATTACCTTCTTGTCTGTTTATTAAGATGAAAAATTAAGTATTAAACTAATATTCTATGTGTATATTATCACACAGTCCTTTGGAAAAAAAATTAATGCAAAAATATAGAATCTAACTTATAAGTGCTAATTTCAAAACACACCGATTTGCTAAACAGAAACATGAAATTATTTTAGTTTTTTTAAACATATTTCTTTGTCTAGCCTTTCCATTTTCCAGGAATACATGGAGTATTCATATTTAATTGTATTTGTACAAGTTATTCCACCTTAAATTCATACATATTTAGTCATCCATCCTAGCCTTTTATCTAGTTTTTGAGTGAAAGCAAATTCTAAAATAATGCAGGAATTTGCTTTTTAAACTCTTTCCTTTAATATCTTTAGCAGTTTCTTTCATCTAAATAATATCACACATTTTCAACTAAACTAAGTGTCATCTCTTTATCAAAGCTGGTGATTGCCTTGTATGTCCATTTTGCAGATAGAAACTCCAGCAAAGCAAGGTGAATATTTATACTCCTACAAGTTAAAAAACTCAATGTTTATAAATCTTCCCCGTTTGATACTAACCTAGAATCAATCCTGTATTAGTGTGTGCCTCACATAGAGTGTTTCTAAAGAGAAGTGCAGAAGTTCACTTGAGCAAGCAGCAGTTGATACCAGCTACCTGGGCATGATAATCACAGGGATGTCTCTGAACTCCTTGCTGTCTCCTCAGCTTAGCTCACCAACATATACCTGCAAGAAAAATAATTCTTCAGATTCAGAGTCTCTTGATTTTCTCCTGATTTGCTTCAGATCCAGACACTCCTGGGAATAGGCATGCAAGGATCTTCTCTAAGAGGGAAGTAGGGCCAGTCTGCAGAGCAAAGGAAGCGAGACTCCCATTTCTGCCCCTTCTGAGTCCTGGAGGGGCTCAGGTCTACCTTTGGTGTACCTCCAGGTAGACCTACGCTAAGCTGCTTTATTCTGCCTATCTTACTGAAGCTGTGGTACTGTGCTGTCAAGAAAAAAGAGAGAAAAGGAGCACAGTTGCATCATGAGCGTGTTTTGAGATGAAATCATGGCCTGTGTTATTTGTGTTAAAAAGCACACTGGTGGGTTCCTGAAAGTTACCACAGACTGCACTTGTTGACTGAACTAGCTTTGTGCACACAGCACTGAACAGCAGAAATATATGGCTTTTTTGGAGTAACAAATGCCTCTAGGGTTAGTAAGCACCCAAGCAGGGTGTTTAGGTCATACTTTTAGACTTAGGTACCTCAAATCTACCTAAGTCAGACTTAAGGCGCCTGAGCCCTTTATTGGATCTAGTCTCAAGTGACTTGTTCAAAGGTCACATTGTGACTTAACAGTAGAGCAAAAAAAGGAACTTAGATCATACTAGTCATGGACCTAATCTGCCTATTTTACAATGCTTTACTTTAAAACAATTTATTAAACTAGTAGTCTTCTCTTTGAATATTCCATCACTTTTATTTCACTCCTCATTTTTTTAATAAACTTAAAAAAAATCTGAACATTGTACCTACCTTGCCAGATCTAGCTGTTCTTGCATTTCCAAATATCTTGCTTCTTTTCTGGGTGCAGATTAGAGCTCCTGTTTCTATTGCTCTCCTCTTTCCTATTCTTATTGAATAATTCTTTGTGATCTATCATTGGCCTCTCAGCCTACTCCCATCTGCCCCATCCAGTTCTCAGCTGCGCTAAATGGTACTGCTTACCACAGCATCTCACATCCCTTTTGATTTCCTTACATATCAGCACAACTCTGCTTGAAACATTCTACTCATTGTTTAAATAACATTAGACACTGAGGTGAATTTTTGAAGGTACAAAATATTTACTATTATTGTGTCATACTTTTCCGTCCTTATTGAATAACCTTTGCTTTATAACTGCACTGAAAATATTGGAAAACCAGTCCAGGGTGCACAAAACACTGTAATGGTGTATTCTTTTTCTGAGGCAAGATACTCGGAGTGGGGTTTAGTCCATCTCAGCTTTGGTAGGAAGTCAGGGTTTTAAAACATAGCACACCAGCCATGCCCCAGTAAAATGCCACAGTAACTCAAAGTACTTTGGTCACATAGTACACATTAATCATATGGCAGACATTAGAGGTGCTTGAGATGGCTAACTTACATTTGGATTTTTACTTCCTATTACATTAGTGACTATATTCTTCTTGAGGTTCTGAGCTTTAACCTCCTCATGCAAGCAAAGAAACGAATTATTTTTTATTAAAAAATGTAAATGGATAAAAGCTGAGTTGGGCATGTGTGAGAACAGTGTGAGGGCAGGAAAACAACAGAGATTGAAAAGCCATTAATCATATGCAGCTCATCTGCTTGGGAAGCTATTATAAGTGAAATAGCTTATCCTGCAGTGTTCCTGGCTTTCCCCTACAAACACATCACTTCTTAATTGTGTCTCTGCCTCTATTATATTTCTGAAAAGTTAGTCAAAATAACAACTCTTTCTTTTCCTCTATATCATATATTCAAATGAATTAATTTATATTAACAAGGGAAATTATTTCCCCCATGGAGCAAATATTTGTGCTTTGATCTATTGACGAATACCATTTTCACAGATCCTCTATTTTGTATGAAATGCGATACCAATATTAATTTTGCAGTCTTTGCCTTACACTAAAAATTTCCACTTTCTGTTGTTTGTGAGAGATGTACTCGATACCAATATTAATTTGGCAGTCTTTGCCTTACACTAAAAACTTTCCACTTTCTGTTGTTTGTGAGAGATGTACTTTATTTGAAGAAGAACGTAATTAAAATTTATTGAAGCACTTGGAGGACTTACCTGTACAGAGCATCTGTGGAAGATGAATCAACAAAAGGTGTGAAACAGAAATGAGTAAAATGGCCAGTGTCAAATCCTTTGTTTTGCTTATCTTATTCAGCAGTAAAGTAGCCTCAGGAACAAAAGATTAAGCTCTGGAGATTGAAGATCACTTCACTTTTGTTTGAGAGATACTGTACTTTAGAGCATAATGCTTTTGTTTAGGAAAAAGTATTTCTCAATTCTAGTATCCAAATCTATGTGCCCACCTTGGAAAGATGAAAGCAAGTTCATTCTGTTAGCTTCCAGTGAATGGTAATGGTGATGGTGATTTACTTAACATGTTTTAGATGTATGCAGTGTGCTTAGCAAAATATAGTTAAAGATTTTTGGAGAACCCTTGTGTTGAGCTGTTCTTTTTTTTTCCAGCAAGTTCATGTGAAAATGAGACCTATTTCTGACTTCTTGACCTTGCTATTCCTAACCACTGTCATTAATACATAATTTCTTTTATACTCAAATGCTAAATGCAATGTCATTAAGACATAAAGAATTCCCACCTCTTTGCTACCAACATGATCTTTGTTACACAAGTTCTTAAAATCCTCTAAAAGAACATAGTTTAATTTCTAAGCATCAGGCATTATCAAATAGATGCCTGTTAAGTTAAACAATTTGACTGCAATCTCCAACCAGCTAAGATATCCACAATCACAGCCAGCTAAGATTATCCACAATCACAAACACGATTCTGTACCAATGTTATCTATTATATGTATCATAATGAGTTACAAGAGGATTGTGGTTGTTAGCAAATACATCTCTTCAAGATAAGCAGTTTTTGGGAGCAACAAAGCTTTTTTTTTTTTTTCCCCTCAGAAAAAGCACAACAATCAGGTAGATCTTACTACAACCATAGAAAGTCCAGTCACATGGACTGTTTGGACAACTAGCCCACCACTGTGAAGCTGTGAAGCACCATATTAATCTCATTAAAAGGAAAACCAGCCTCCATCAGAGTAAGCTTCTCATGAGATGAAATGCTTTTGGCTGCTATGGTTACTAATGTGATATTGCATATACTTCCTTGTTCACTTACCTGCTTTCCCATGCAAACAGCATGCACAAATGCCTTCAAAGATATTGCTGGAATAGTGACAAACCTCATTAGCAGCAGCCATGCATACCCAAAGAGAGAGAAAAAAAATAGACAAATGATCAGGGGGTAAAAAAGGAAGAAAGAAAAATGCTAGGATCTATATGTCATGTGGGTAATATTTGTCTGTCCTTGCTGCTATATGAAACGAAACTTTGTATTCCGTTCTTCACTTTGTATTTGCATTGATGTTAGTCTTGCCTTATATCTCTGTTTTACACTTCAGTGCCTTGATCTAGCAAAGAACACCACAGAGTCAGACCCCGGTGACTGTAGACCTGAATGCACTAGCAGGATCTAGATGAGGGAAGTATTCTGTTTTATTTTTGGTATCTTAAAGAGACAGCATTTTATTTTGCTGTTGCATTTCATTTTTAGTAACATGTTATGTTTCTGGTTCTCACCTTGAACATACAAATTTTCCTCTTTTTTCATTGTTCTGAACAAACTGCTTAATGCATTCTACACTTTGAAAATCTTAAATTCCAAATAAATTGCATGCCTTCAGGCTTTCTCGGAGGGCAAATATCAAGAAGGAAGAGATTATTCTTTAAAATAGCTTGTGAAACTTACTACCACATTTCGTGATATTAACCAGGTGAACTGTTTAGTACAACTATTATTCATTATCATACACTGCCAGTTAGGAAATACTTTCTCACAATATTTTATCACAATAAAAACAAGTAGCTATCTTCAAAGGTTAGTAAATAAAAAGAATGTCATTTTCTGGCTGCTTTAAAGTCATCTGTAAAATTACCTTTGTTCTGATGTAGTATCCAATCGAACCTGGAAGAAATCTCCTTTTAGTGGTTTGTTCTTCCCCACCAAATAAGGCACTAAATATAGCAGTATCAGCATCCCGGACTTCAAAAAGGCTGTGGTTCAGGTTTCTTAACAATATATGCATTTTCTTCTGGCACTGTACAATTTGTTGTATAACTGTTTATTTCAGAAGCATAAGTAGCTACAAATCAATACATTAAGTACCAGAAATATTAAACACTACAGAAATGAACTTTTTGCTTAGATGAAAATTATGCAATAATATAGTCATCAGATTTTCCAAACTGAAAGCTATTACTAGTTGGAGGACAAGCTGCTTGCAAAGGGACAGAGCACTGCAGTCTAGGGCAACCTCCCTTGTCCCACATGCAATACTCTGTGTGCCTGTGCATCGTTCTGAGCTTCCCCTCACACCTAGACTTAATTAGACGCTGAATTCTCTTGCACTGGGAATGGACACAGCACGGGGGGAATGGAATGGGAAGGAGGGTGTCCCTGGAGAGGTCTTTTCTTCACCCCACCAGCCTTGATGACCTCTCATAGGCAGCAGTGATGGCAGAAATGGAAGTAGTACAGCTATAGTTCCATTTTCTTTCATTTCCTGTAGGTAAATCTTAGATGACAATGACACAGACTACAGGTCTTTCATTTTCTTATCCAGAAAAGCAGTACTATTTTCTTTCAGATTTGCAAAAATACCAGTATTCAAAGAAATATTTTAAAAAATATATGTTTTTTGGAACTGTATTTACTATAATGCCTTATGCATATCATTTTTATTTGCATGAACTAAGTACTAGACCTGTTGCTAGGGCCACAGATTATTTGGTTGAGGAATGGTTCTTTAAGGTGCTGCTATATTTTTCCCTACTGCAGTTACATCTGGCTGATCTTCTTGAGCACTGCAGAGGCTTGGCATGGTGAGCAGCGTCTATCCGGGGAATCTTGTTGTGAGGGAGCATGGTGAGATGCAGCATTTTGTACGCAGGCTCAATGAAGTGTATGAGATCCCTGAAGCTTTCAACCATGGCAACATTCAATTCCATCATGTCACTTGCTGTGAAATGTGTAATGGCCACAGCCATTGCTTTTTTCCTGTGGGAGTTGGCATGTAATTGCAGTAAAGTTACTGTTACAAGTTTGCTCCAACTCATCATTTGTATATTGCTAGAAATTGTTTCAGTTAAACAGGCAGTAATTTATTCTAGGAAGAAAAATTCCTCCTGACAGAAATGCACTAACACAACCTTTTACGCCTTCTTAAAAGTGCTTGTAAAAATAAAAACTATGGAATTGCATAAAAAGCTAAAAATAACAAATATATTAGCATTTTTATTGTCTTATCTTTCCTCCTCAGAGTACAGCCTGTTGACTTGTAAAATGTCTCTATATTATATATAACTCCAGATAATCTAATTCAGTGTTCCCTTGTAACACTGCACTCCCTTCAAGGCTGGAGGGGAGCAGGAAGGGGAGTCAGTCACAGGGTCTGGCATTCTATAGGGAAGCAAATATTCATCGGCAAGTCCAGCACCTGATGGAGACCTCTCAGTCTCTTCACATCTTTTGTAAGGAAGAAGATTGTCTAGGTTGCTGAGAGTGCCTAGTTTGTACGAGTGTGGAAGAAGCTTGCTTCCACCAGTATGTGTGCTGGAAGTTTGTGGGAAGGTTGTGTGTCTTATTATACTTGATACAGTGGGGCACATGGTTTCATATTTAGCAAAGGCTAGGGAGCTGAGGTGACAACAGCTCTACCTTGTCATGATACTAGTGATAGTTGTCAGTTCCGAAACTACGAAAGTGAGCCTACTTCTGACAGTGGGAAGGAGAGCCAGTCAAGACCAGTCTGTACAGTGTGAAGGGCCTGGCAGGAGAAAGGTTTATCAAGCGGCTGAGGTCTGTGATGTGCCAGTTTCTTCTGCAAAGGTAAAGCTGTACAAACTAAGCTGACCTGTTAGGAGGAACCTTGTGTTTCTGTAGAAGGAGGCTTCAGGTGACCGTTGAGGCAGACCCAAGACTTTTCTGACTTAGAGTTTGCAGTGGACTATGGCAGTTGTGTTTGATGCAATAGGCTGATCAGGCAAGGGGCATCAGTTACCACCTCTTCAGCGAGTAAAAGTCTCTGCTGGACTCAGATGGAGGCTGCCAAAAGAGGGCATTTAACCCTCCTGTGTCCAGAAGTGAGGGATAAAATAACATGCACTTAACTAGAACTTATTCTAGAGGACTGATTGTTAATGCCAGAGAACTAATAGTGGAGGTGGATAATACTACCAGAAACCATTTAAGAGGGATCTATCTGGTAATAAACTAAATACTATGAGTAAGTGCCACCAAAAGTACATAATACTCTATAAATAGATATGTATGCCAGGGAAGTCGAGTGTTGGCTGATTTTAAGACAGTTAAGGCTACCATTGCTTTGCCCCATTTTTATTCTGCTTCTGTAAAGCTGGCAGCTGTCAGAAGGATGGAAATGTGACAAGTGTGTGTAACATGATTTGTGCCCAGTATGACTAGGGCTTTAAAATCTTAAGATGAAAGAAGGTGAAACACACTATTCTACTTGTGGAACATGCCCCTTTCCTTTACTTTCTGAAATAATGGTTTGCTAGCAGCTTACTGCCCCAGGTTAGGCCACCATTACAAAATATCTACGTCAATGCAAAAAAGGGATGCAACTGAAATTCCTATACATGGATTTACAGTTGTGATTCCAAACCACAGGAAGTGCAAGTGCTGTTCGGAAATGCACAGGCCTGCCCTGACACATTTGAGCCAGGAAACGTGTGTGACATTTCCAGAACTATTCATCCAGGCAGAATGAGTTGCATAATGGGTATTGATTTATATCCTTCTGTGGGAGGATTTGTTCGTTATTATACTTGTGTTGAAACTGAATTCTATTGGTTAGAGATCACTTTGTCTCCTCTGTACTGGAAAGTAAATGAGAAAAGCGCAATTGCATTTGCTGCAGAGTTTTCACGTTTCTGCCTTAGCTTTCCATATTGTTTAGAGAAGGGAGTACGGGAAATGTCAGCTTGTTCCATTCTTTCCTGTCCTTCCCCAGTCCCACCTTTGGGAAGAGGAAGTTTGTTTCAGCTCCTAAATCAAAGGCAAAATATTAAGGAAAGAATCCAGTAGTGAGAGAAGTGATTCATGAGGCCTCCAAGGTTTGAGGTCATGAATCAGGATCCTCCCTTGAATATGTAGCCTTTAGGCTGCCTTCCTGCCTTTGCCTGCTACTGTGTAGTCCCACTGACACCACAGGAATGGAATGGGTGTAACTGAAATTAATTTGCTCCTAACATCCAGCATATGCTAATTTATCAATTTGAATGGTTTCATTTATTTCTGAGGAGCTCTTCCAAGGATGAAAGGTGGTAGCAGTAGAGAAAGAAACAAAATCTTATTAAGAAGATTGACCAAGTTCGAAGTAACTGCTAACCAGAGAGACAAGAGATGGGAGGAAGGGACGTTGTACAGAGAAGGAATAGAGGAGATGTGGGTATTTGATAGCCCTTTACTTTATCAATTAATGTTTTATCCTATTATTTATAAATTCATGCACACACAGCTGCACACAAACTTCTTTTTCCTCTGTTTAGCATTTTCATCACAATAATGCCCTATAGGACTAGTCCCTGTATGTACACACATACAGTGATACAAAGTCACGGCATCTGTCTGATAATGCATAACCTTGTGGCATATATACATGAAGCATATATGCAGGATGATAATATACATACATGAATACGTTTCACTGCATAAAGAAGAACTAAATATGTTGCTAAATACATTGGAATACAACGGTAGTGGAAATTGTGTTTCTACCTAATGTTGCATATCCCTTAATTGTTAGAGTTATGGGGCATATAAGCTATTTTTAATCGGTCAAGAAGCAGAATACATTGTCTGAGGTCCATGACTAGATTGCTGCCTGCACCCAGGCTGGTGAGTGCAAAGAGGATTTGGATCACCCTATTACAATTCTGTAGTTTTTAGACATGTTCTTAATGGCACTGAAACCCTGGATAATAAAAGCATTTGTTGAGTCATACTATTTTCTATTTGGTCTCCTACTCAGCAGGCAAAAGAAGGCTGTGGGAATACTATGTTACACTCAATACATTTTAAAAAGCAAACAAACAAAATTTTATATCACGGCTCTGTATCTACTGGTATCAGCAGGATATATTTAGCTGTGTTTATACAGAAAGTAAACAGGTAATTGGACTTAAACAAGAATCAGTGAAACTCTGACAGGATTTTTTTTAATAAAAAAATATTTTACATTGAAAGTATGGTTGGATATTTTTACCGCATGAAATTGGAAATTGCTAGAAATATGAGTATTGAATTGATTTATTCCTCTTCATCACATAACCAAAAGTATGTAAAAATAAGTTTACTGAATAATGCAAGAAAATAACATTTAGTAGTAAAACTATAGCCATATTTGAAAGCCTAGAGAAGTGTTGGGCTGCTCTGTATACCAATAATACTATACAGATATATTAAAAAGCCTTATCTAATAGGCTGGATTTTATTTTATATTAACAAACAAAAGGATAGGGAAGAGCACATAGGATAGGATTGTCTTACTTTTATTACTCTTTTAAAGATTTCTTATTCCAAATACACAAACATTGTTACATAAAAATTATTTATTATTACTTATACTTAAATATGATTTTCATTGAGAAAAGCATGAATGTGCTTCCTTTTTGCACAGTAATTTTCTCCGTTTGTGATGTGATGTGATTCTGCATAATGCCCTGCACTGTATACAGCTTCTGAGTGTTCCAGCCACCACTGATAAAATATAACTGATCTTCATTTCTTTTAATTTAAAAAAGAGTGTCAGATTTTGCCAAGAAAAGGTGAAGAAAAATGTTGAACTTTTCCTCTATGACTCAGGCAAGACAAGGCTTTTATTTGAAAGAGAAAATTTGGCAAAGCTTCCTCACAGACTTCAGTGAATTTGCATACATCTGAGGTAGGCACATATGACGCAATTGTTTTATCATGTTTGAGTTTTTGTGTCCTTGAGATATAAATCTTACAATAAAATCGGTCTGGAATTCCACAGCACTTTACTGCGAATGGGAAAGTGCCTTGCTGCAGACTTCAGATACTTAGCCTGGATTAAGTGGCAAGGGGCAAGTGGTGTAACAGAATCTTAACGGGATGTCAGTATTTTTATCCTTTGTTTAAATGCAGGATTCACCACCGACCTGGAAATGGGGAAGAAGTAACTCTAGTTGCGGGAGTGGAGAATATGTTGAGCACCGTATTACATTATTTTTTAATTTCCATCCAACTGGTGAAGAAAGCCTTACTCTGTCCTATAATACAGTAGTAACTAAAATGGGGAATGAGGAGTACCCCTAGGACAAGGAGTAATGGGTTCAAGTTGAACCACAGGAAGTTCCACCTCCATGTGAGGAAGAACTTCTTTCCTGTGAGGGTGACAGAGCCCTGGCACA
>JAUBNY010000568.1:93890-113418 GCA_032275445.1 Crypturellus soui | reverse complement strand
TTTCCTAATATTTGCAAATAATTACATTTTTAAAACTTTATTTTTTGATAAAATAGGAAATGACTGTAACTATTGTTACATATTGTGTAACTAGTTTTATAACAAATAATGAAAGTATTTCTTTACTAGTGACAGGTCAATCCCATACTATCAAATATAAACTGACATTTGACAGAGCAGTGTTTTCTAAGGACAACTAAACATGATTATTCTAGATACTGCTTTTAACAAGGTAAAAATATTGAATTTCTCATACACGAGAGAAATTTCTTGTATTACATAGATTTCAAAAAACTGGTCATATCCATTAAAAAGACTTGTATCTTGAAATCCAATACAATTGCAAACAATTTATTTTATTATTTTCACTCTAATATGTTTGATTTTATAAGTGTCCCCTTTGCAGCTCCCTGGTCTGAATAATATTATATGGTAGTAACTCTGTGGGAGTTAAAAAAATCTAAGGACAAGAAAAACTGTGCCAAGATAGTTAAACTAATGTAGCTTGCTACTTCTTTTATATAATAATGCAATGGCAAGTGACAATTTGACCATGTATTTTAATTGAGTACTCATTTTTATTTGTAATTTTATATGAATTTCCATTCAAGTTTTTAATGAACAGTCTTTAATGCATATGTTCTGTTTTAATTATACTTTAGGAAGTACTTTTTATCTTGCATTTTACTTTATGTTAAATGGCAGTCTACTTCATGATGTTTTAGCAGATATTTGCAAGTTTAGCTTTTTTCCTAACACACACCTTATTTTATCAGAAAGATATATATCTTCATTGAGTTGACTGTACAGATTTATGACGATTTATATTTGCCAGTATGACGCATACATAAAAGTCATTTTATAGTTCAAACAACTTCAAATATACAGATTTATCTTCTTTATTTAAGACCCTCCGCTTACAACACAATCACTACCTAAGTTACTCTAACATACCAGTACAACTTTTATTTCTTGACACTGGAAAACTCTCCAAATGTTTGTTAACATTAACACTAACCTGAGAAGAATTACTGTAAATTCTTGTAACTCTTAGAAATAAGACAGAGCCATTCTGGAATGCTACTAGCTGTTATAGGTTATTGAAAACTTGATTAATGATCAAATATTAACAATGTTAGAGTTAAAATAACACCCATTTTGTAGACAACAGGTCAAAGAAACATCTCCATTGACTGTTGCAGTACCTTTGTGTGGAGGAAATTTAGAGAATTATAAATGTAACATGGTAAAAAAAGTAAGTTATGTGTACAAAAAAAGAATAGTTTTGCTTAGAAATATTTAACTTGTACTACTAGTGATAGTCACCAATAACTCAACAGGCAAATCTTAATATAATTTAATATTAATGTGATTTGGTTCTTTTCTCCCCTTCTCAAATTTTCCCTGTTTTTATTTACAGCACATACCCACTGTTAGCATTTCTTAAGATAAATCACAATCCCACAAATATTTATGCACAAGTTTAGTAGAGGAGTAGATCAAATTAATGTAATTTAAGAACTCAGATAGCACTTTACAGGATCAGAAGTCCTTTGCAAATAGATTTTGATTTTTTATGGCTCCAGGGGTACTTGCAATTGGTAGAACTGTTAGGCACAGCAGTTAGCACAGTAACAATTATGATCACCTTTTATTAATCATTGGACTTCAATAAATGTTTACTGAAATATGGAATTAGCAGGACTATGGAAAAATTCCATATATTGATTGTGGGGATTTTCTTCGTTGAAATATGAATACTTTGTCACTGGTTTATTAACATTTAGCTCCGTTATGAAGAACAGAATCCTAAAACAATGTCAACAGCCAACTGACCAGGAATTACAGAAGTGACAAAATCTAATTCAAATTAACAACTTGACATAGTCTGCACTTGGGAAAAAATGTGTATCGTGGGAGAATGGTACTAGAGGAGGAGAAGAATGTTCACCTTTTTCCCTGTACACAGTGGCGGTTGGTCTAGAAAATTACCATATGCTGCGTTTGCTGTACTGTGTTTCCTTTGATACTTTTTTCATGCTGGGAACTTTTTCGAGGGAAGCAGTCATGCAGGTATCTACAGTGGGCAGTTGGTACTTTTAGCAGTGTTGCCAGAAAGGAGTAGAAGAGGCACAGGTAGGTTTGTATTTCTTATAAAAGAACAGGATCTCTACGGAGTTTTGTCCTATGGAAAGAGAAAGCCGAGAGCTACAACTCTGTGTTCTTATCCACAGACTTCACAGAAGATTGCAAAGCATTTAACCTGGCAGGACTCCTGCAGGTACTGCATACCATAAGTTAATTTTCCTTCGGTGGAAAAGAACAGCATGGTGCTTTGGTGAATTTGCACTTTCTCTTCCAAGTTATCTGCACTGAGTTAAATGTAGCTTTACCACATTTACAGTGAAGCTAAATAAGGTCATTCAGAAAACACAATTGTGCTAGTATTAAGGTAAGTCAACACTGATATATTACAATATAATGGCGTTACAAATTTAAGAATTGTTGTACTTATGTCTTTAAATTTAAGATCAGGAAACTAAACCCTAGAAGATTATCGTACAGAAAAAAAATATGTAAGACATTACATTTTTTCTTCTAGATATTAACCATAAAATCTACTTTTTGTTTTATGTATACTCAGGCACCAAGGGAAGTATCTCTGAGTAATGTCACTGACTTAGAACAGTATGTATGGTGGTGGTGGGGAGGAATATGTATTTTGAAAGAGTATTTATTGTATATTCTTCTAAAATATATGATAGATATTCTTTTCAAATCCCATCACCATAAATCCTACCACAATATATATATGCTCACAATTACTTTAAAGCAAAATTCTTTTTTAATGGTTTCAGACTTCTAGCAGGTGGAGCAGGATGTGTTCATTTTATATGAGCAGTTCTAATTTTAAATGAATGGCATGTGGATCAGTGTTTCCATATTAAGAGCTGGTTCTGCCATAGCTCATCTTTTCTATCAATAATAGATAGCTGTCACTCCTGGGAGGTAAGAAATCCTAGCTGTCACCGCCTGTTTGCAGATGTGTTTCAGAATGAGATTTAAGCAAAGGTTCGTTGTTGGCAGTTTGAGTCTCTATTTGACTTTACTTGGTTTCTGGGTGCAAGCGGGATATCTCAAAAACAGGCAAGCCCTATTTACAACATATCTTCTTCATTTTTTAAGTTAGAGTTCGGATATTTATCATCTGTCAGAGGCAGATCTGTTGGGATGTATTAATTGGTGGTGGTGGGTCTTTTCTCTCCCCATAGCCTACCTCGTTCTCATTGTCAGCTTTCATCCTGATGGTGAAATACCTGTACAACAGTGCTTTTCCTGCATCCACATCATGGCTGTTGAAGACTATCAGTAAAGATGCCTTGATTTATTTAAAATGCTTTTAATTGTCTATTAAAGCCCTAGGATAACTCTCTTTGTTGTTTCTTAGCTCCTACAAAACTCATAGTAGGACTATGACATCATTTTATCATCTAACTAGTTTGTAGGACTCCCAGTAATATACTGTTTTATGTTTTGTTGACATTCTGTGATGCAGCTTTCACAACTCTGGATGTCCTTCTGAACGCTCTGAGGTTGCTTGTTTTCTAAAGGGCTTTCAGCAAATATAACTATCATATCATTCTGTATCAGTTTTGGTAGTATTTCTGCTGTCCTGGAAGTAACCATGATGTTGTTCTACCATGGACTGGTAGATCCAGTGTGTCAGGAAGCAGCAAGAGCAAGCTGCTCCATTAGGGCCGGGGTCAAAAGCACAGAAACATGGTCCCCAGGGCAGGGTGCTCTCCAGCCAGGGTCCTACCCCACAGTCCCTGAGCAAGATGAGCAGGCAGGCATGGGGGTGGCAGCCAGAGCCATCGCAGGGCCCAGCTGATCAGACACGTTTGTAGCAATGAGGCCAAGCTGAGGAGTGAGTCCACAGCTCGGGGGCTAACTCAGCCTTGCTGAGATTGGACAAGCCCCATGGTTGCTGAGCAAGGCCATAGCGACAAGGCAGGTCCAAAGTCGGGGCAGTAATTCAATCTGGCGGCCAGAGTCCAGACCCACGGGGACCGTAGCTGGGTACAGGCATGGCTGAAGCAGAGCTGGAAACAGGCACAGCTACAACATACCTTGAGCAAAGACCAAAGACTTGGGGCTTCCGGTCGCATGGGCAGGGGATGGATGACCCAGGTGAGTCTAACCAAGGCCATTAAGGCCTATTTGTGCCCTGCAGGCCCTAGCACAGTGTTCTGCAGAACAGTAGCGTCTGAAAGAAGTGGGTAGAAAGGAAGTGGGTATTCTAGTACACGCGTATTTTTTCACAGGCATTTCCTATGGGACACCTTGATCATACAGCAATTTTATTCATACAGAAAAAAAAGGAAAAAACATACTAATGTTTGCATAAGTGAGAAAAGTTAAACTGAAATCCACAGACTTACATAAGGATTAAATGTAGGCTATGAAACAAAGTGAGGTATGCAATAAAAAGTTAAAATAGAATCGTGTAGTACATACTTAGAGTGTTTATGACAATAGCTGTCTATTCCCAGGAAAATGGTGGATGATTTTATGCAGACTTTATGAAGCTCTTAGCTATGCAAAGTGGATGAGAACCTAATCTTAACAGTATATTGATTTGCTGATCTGTTTCCAAATCATCATTAAATTTTGTCTGTCAGTGACTTCAAGTTAAAGGTCTTTCAAATCCTTGCCCTTATTCTCTACTTTTCCTCTTTGTGAAGCCTGCCATGTACATACAAATTAGGAAAATAATAAAATAATTCATATCTTGAAAAGCGTATACCTATTTCTGCAGGGCTGATCTGCCCAAAGAATTACTTTCTGACGTTTTATCTGCAATGATATTGTTGTCAGTCAGCCTTTTTGCTTTTCCTCATATGTGCACACCGCTGCTCTTCACAATATGATCATTTAAGATCTTAAAATAACATTTCATGTCTTTTGCTCAATACAGCAATCTGAAAGCTCACTTGACAAGAAGTACCTTTCCTAGTGAGTTTGAACGCTGACATCGGCATGAGATAAGTACACATATGGAAAGGGGGCTTGGGAAAGATGAAGAGCTTCTGTTTTGCTTCTAAAATCTGATATTTAAAATTATTTCTGAAAATTTAGCTTATTTTTAACTTGTGCATCATTTTTATATGTTGTCGTATGTAAAACAATAACACTGTTTCAAGTCTAGGGAATAAGGGGAAAAGGGAAATATCTTGTAATGGAGAAACTAATGATGGTCCAAAAGGCTGTATTTTTAACTCCTCTGCAGATTTCAAGACTAACATGTGGCCATATATGTTATTAAAAGGCAATACACCGTTCCTCTTCTTGCCTTCCTCTCCAGTAAGAGGACAGATAGTTCATGTCTTCTGGGGACTGTAACACTATGAATCTGTTGTGTCGAGAAAAGCCTATGGGAAATCGTCCTTGCTGAAAAGTTCTGAAAAAGCAAATAGTGGACTATCATAACTGTTCATTGAAAATTTGTCAGATATCATGAGTACTAGAATGTTGCAACAGGAATCTTTACAAGACAGATCATCCCGATATACAGCAGGCTTACTGAACATTAAGGAAGTTTGTTGTCAGTCTTAGCCGTGTTAACACACTTTGGGATGTCTATGACTACTGGTTAGGCTACATGAGGTGTCAGTGTTACCTCTGAAGCTTGCTGCCTGTGATAATGCTTGTGCTGTCTAGATACAGGCCATTCTACATGTTTTTGTGATCTGTATTTAGATGCATTAGCCAGATGTAGCTGTTTCTCAAATATTTGCATAATGGGAAGATATCAGCTGTAGACTCACTCCACTGAAGAGCAGTCAGTTTTATTCTTTGCTATCTTCACATAGAGCATTAAAGCAGAAGATGATGAAGGAATTATTCTCTCTTTTTTTTTTTTTTACAAATAGTTTTGTGCAATTTAGTGAGAAAGTTCCTCACAGCCTCCCTGTAACAGTGCATCCTTTCCCTTGCACAATTCTCTTCTCACAGAGCTCATCCTGGTGTGATTGCTATGGAGACTCTGGCTAGGATCCCGGGCAAGAATTTTAAGGAAGGGTTTACTTGCAATTAACTGATAGAAGGATATAATCAATGATTACTTGCAGTCGAGAGCACAGTAGTCCATTGTCAAATTATTCTGCTGGTAAAAAAAAAAGGGCTTTTTGAAGATAAACTGTGAATATTATATTGTGGTTATTCTTCAGCCACAAATGTTTGGAACCCAAGCAGCTAATCGTAAGACTAAATAGTTACCACGCCTATTTCTCTGACCTCTTTCTAAAAAGACTGTACTTTCATTGTAAGGGGAGGTAAAGATCCTAAAAGTATCTTTAAAACTGCGTAAGCTAATGGTAGAAGAGAAGGCTAAGGTTTATAGTCTCCTTTTTGAGCTGTGGGTCACTAGACTAAAGATAGGAAGCAACTGAAAACCAAATGAAGTCTGCAGTTCCACCCAGCCTTAGATTTCCCTCTGGAAGAGGCAAGATAGAGCCTATTTCATTTATTACTAAAAGTTCAGCTGAACTTCAGGAAATTGATATCAGGAAAGAACCTATTTTCTGTAGAAAAGTGCAGTAGATTACCAGTGAGGAGCATCTGGCTACAAACGATAGTGGGAGTGCTTTTGTTCCGTCTAAGTTTGAAATAGGAGAACAGGATAGACTTGAAAGCGACTCTAGCAATGCAATATTCAGTATGGAGAGAACAAAATCCTTTTGTTTCCTGACCTCAGCCTCATCAAACAAACCAAGAGAAAAGTGTTATTGAGCTGCAGGAATTTGTTTACTGGAACAAATACTGAGGCATCCCAACAGGATTTTACAAAACTAGAGATGTTAGAACAAAATAGTCTTTATTCTGGATAAGAGAAGCAGCAAAGATGCACAGATGACAGTGAGGTCAATGGAAAATGAACTTTCATGAACTATAAACACTGTCAATGTATTTAGTTGACAGCTGTACTTAAAAGTGATCTCAGTGATACTGATATAAGATGTTTGAAAGACTATTAACACATGTATTTAATTCTGAGTGAAATGAATGCCCCGGTTAAATACACTTATGCTTTCAAACCTTGTGTTTTCCTGTCAAAATTTTCAGACAGAATCATGCAATTTCAATATATGAAAAGTATAATGTACCTTAAATGATTATTCCATACTAATGTCTTGTATAAATTCATCATTTGTATTATGAAGCCTTATGATATTTTTGAGTTTGTGACCATTTTTGAATACTTACAGATTACTGAATGCAGCAGTAGCCAACTGAAGTCATGGCTTTTATCCAAACTCACTTTTATTACTAGCAAAAATATAAATATATTAAGCATGATCATAACAATTCTATTCCACTATATTATCAAAACTTTTCCACAACTTCATTTGTGTTTCTAAGAAACATATGTGAAAGAACATATTTATAAATAATAGCCCATAAGTTTATAAACAAAAAAACTTCTGACTTACATCTTCAGCTTTATTAAAACCAAATTGCTTTATATTATCAAATGGACCTCCTTGTCTGAAAAAGTGATACATTTTGATTTTACATAGACCCGTTTCATCCTGGAGGTGAGCTACACACAGCAACAAACACCAACTTCAACAAAACCCTTCCTTACACCTGCACAAAAGAGTTAGGTAAGCAGCTGAATCTTGCAAAATGTCCTGAAGGTCGTCATTTTCAACCTCAGGCTCTCACGCACAAAACCAGTCAAAGGAGACGTCCTATATACTTTGTCTTATTCACCCTAGTGTGATATTTGTGCCTTCTTGATTTTATGTATTTTCTTTGGTATGCATGAAAGCATCATGTTCTCCTATACGTTCTCCCTTATTTTTTGATCCAGAGGAAATAACAATCCATTAACTATCTGCAGATCCTGTTGCAGATTCCTAAAGATCTGGGATGTGATGCTTTGGCAGGCATTAGGACTTAACCCAGTCTAAGTCTGTTCTATCAGGCATCTAAGCAAGTAGATACTGGAGATGTCCAGTTTATTATTTTCCTTAGGCAAATCTGACTCTGCAAACCCTGGTTTTGTATCTGAAACCGAGCATTCTCTTGAAATTTAAATAGTAAATAACATTGTCTCTTCCAACCTAGGCTCATGTCACAAACCCATATCACAAGATATATATACCTCACATATCTACTAAAAGAGAACAGACAATCCATTTTATTCTGAACAAATCTTAATTCTTCAAAAATTTCTCTATGCTTACTCTATCCACAGCTTGTTCTCCTCCCCCATTGCTACAGAATCCTTTTATTGTCAATTATATATGGCAAAAGAACAGAATGACAGATGGGACTGCTCCATATTTAATGCCTTTGGGGGAGAAGAAGAATACAAGGGCATGCAAAGCAAATGTGTGGTCCAACAGCAATCTGAATCAAACCCTCACAAATGTGGGAAGACAGTGCCCCGGGAATGAGAGTCACGTAAAGCAAACAGCTCAAAAATCCACACTTCTGATGTAAGAAAATAAGAATTACAAATAAGAATTTGTAAATTCTGTTACAAATTTATAAAGCCTTCAATTGAGAATATTTTGTAAATTAGTGTAGACTATCAAAGGTTTTGTTCTGAAGGCAGGGGAAGATTTGCAAGGGAGGGCACATGAAGATGGCTACTCTCATCTCCCAATACTTTTTGTTATGACTGCTTATCCCATACTGGTGGCCACGAATCCTAGCCATATTGCATCTTAGAAGCTGTACTTTAATGTGATTTATATGGTTTAATCCACTCACAGGGATTTGCTCAGAACAACATACTTCCTTTTCTTAGGGTGTTCATGCATCCAGTGTCCCTAGACAACGTTGTATTGGTTTGTGATCAGTTACAAAACCTGCCTTTTGCCTTAACAATGGTTATTTGGCCATTAAGACGCGGTACTGCAGGATGCTAAACAAGCCATGCACATTTCCCTTGAGTATTCTTCTGCGAGGTGGTCTCAGAGTAGACGGAGCTGTGCTCGGCCTTCAGTCCACTCCATTTGGCTGGCTTCACTTTTTTGGAGAAAAGAAATGAACTTGGCCTCAGTGCTGTTTGGAGGGTATGACGCGTATTCCGCCCTTAGCTGAGCAATGGCTTAAAGGAAAGACACGCAGCTGCCCGTGCCCCACGCGTTAACAACCACGCGCCCAGAGAGCTAGACTGCTGCCGAGGGGTTTGCCTGGGAGGAGGAAAAACTGGGAAAAGCCCTGACTCACAAAGTAGGAATAAATACAGAGAAAAGGGCTCTTTATTAGCGGATGCTATGTGCTCTTTTCGCCCTCCTTTCAGACCCTGCTCTGCAGCAGCCACTTGAGAGACGACCACGACACGGAGAACGCGGCAGGGCCACGAGAGCGCCCCGGGACCGGGCGCGGGGCCGCGCGGGGGGCCCGGCCCGGGGAGCGCCCGTGGCTCGTCCGCAACAGCGGGATTTGGCTGAGCTTCTCTGCTGCCACCTGGCGCCGCTCCTCCGGGTGGCGACGGGCTGCATGCGGAGACGGTCACGTCCAGAGGCCGCCCTCGGCTCCTGCCGCACGCGCGCGAGCGGCTTCTCCCTGCCAACTCCCACGAGCCAGCTCCAGGGTCTGCAGAAAATCTTACGGGGAGCAAAACGAAGTCCCCGCCTTTCTACCTGCCGAACAGATTCACCTGGAGATTTCCAAACAAACTTATGTTCTCACACGCATTCTTATTTTTGTTCTTACAAAAATCTTAAGCCACCCTCTCTATAACAATATTAATATTATCATGACCAGTTTCAAAGCTTTATGCTGATAAGCAACAGCAGGTTTGTAATACAGCTTGCCAATAAGTTGTCATGTCAAACTGAAGAATAATTTTATATGTGATCAGACAGAGGTCTGCATGATATTTTCGGGTTGTTCTGCTTTCTACAACAGGAAAATATTGGAATCAGATCTTGGAGCTAGTTTTACCACAAGGCATGTCTCAGCGTGTGTGCTTTGCTTGTCCCACTTCTCTCACTGCTCTGTCACACTGATGTTCTCACGTTCCACCAGTGCAGCTGCATCTCCTGAAGCCAGCCTGTATGGAAATACAATCTGGTGATCTCATCGGGCCGGCTCCTTCCTGACACACTATAGTGTGTTCTTATCATTCAGCCAAATGGCCTCACCTTTTTATTAAATTATATTATAAAAGACCAACTCTGCTTTAGACATCGGGAATTTGGAGTTTGCTGAATGTTTGATCCTACCATCATTTCTAGCTGAGAATTTTGGTTTTGAAATTGTTTTCTTTCTCTGGAGAGAAAGAAAAAAAAAAGCGGTCTGCTTCCTTTATTCCAAGCAATAATTGCTTTATTTTTTAAGTGTAATAGGTGATTAAAATGAGAGAAAAAAATATGATTAGCAGATGCCCACAGTAGATTAGCTGAGTCAGTGCTTATTAACATACATTACTTCCTTATTAAATAAATTACCTCAAACAACCCTCTCAGAACATCATTCCTCTAATATTTTCATGAATCCATGCAGAGACTGTCATTTGCAATTATAGCTACGTCCATTTATAAGATTCAAAATCACATCTCACTTCCCAGTTCCAGCATAAGCATCTCAGTTCCCTGTTGCATAGTGGAATAAACTTTGGGTGTCTCATAGACTCCTCCCCATGCCCTGATGTCTGAGTAAACGTACCCCAGGTCCATGGCCCAGATGTGAGCAACACTGCACTTCGAAATAACCAGCAGCACCTGCTGTACTGGTATGAGGCTCACACACACTAATGGGTGGGCACGGATAAGCTTGCAGCGCTGCAGCGCGCCATGTAGAAACCTGCATTTCCTCTGGTTTTTCTCAGAGTCAACTCCAGTGCAACACAGGCACGGGCTGTGGGCTGGGTAACAGCAGGGGTCGCGGTGTATCACCTTTGTTGAAGGACTGCTGTAACACCCTCTAACACTGCCTCATGTAGCAACAGCAAATGAAAGCTGAAAATGTGGAGCTGAGAGGGAATGTGTGACATTACCCCTGCCTCATGTATGCTGGGAAGTCTATAATAAAACAACCAGACTTTCCTAAAGAACATTACTGCTTCCTACAGCTGTAGATGCTACAAAGTCCTCCCACTAAAAAC
Source organism: Crypturellus soui (assembly GCA_032275445.1). Classification (NCBI taxonomy): domain Eukaryota; kingdom Metazoa; phylum Chordata; class Aves; order Tinamiformes; family Tinamidae; genus Crypturellus; species Crypturellus soui. The sequence continues at coordinate 102,290 of JAUBNY010000568.1, read as the reverse complement.
ATGACTCCCTTTATCTTGGTCAAATGGTAACTAAGCACTGGGAACCCAAAGGTGCCCATAACTGAATGTAGGTGACTAATATATTAGTCAATGCAAGAAAAGTAGCCTGGTTTTCCAGTGTTAGCTCATACAAGGATTTGTTGTTGTTGTTGTTGAAATTCTTTCCCCCAGTAAACTGTGAAATTATTCTTTTACGTGATGTTTTCCATCTTAACTGATAAACAGTTTTGTCTTGTTTTCTGTTCTGTTTCTGTCCAGCAGAGGAAACAACCGGGAAATTAAATGAAACTGCACAGTATCATGGACTGGACTCTGCTTTGTTGGACAATTTGATCACATACTTAATTGTGTCATGGTGTCTGTATAAGGTAGGATGATGATCCTTGCTATTCAGACTTGTAAGAAGTATAAAACCTCTCAGTTTTATACAAGGATAGATATCCATTATTATATTTTCTTCTCTGTAAAGCAGTAGTGATAACTGTAATCATAGTCCAGTGAATTCCAATTAATGTGAAAAACATACTTTTAAAATTATTTGGAATATAGTGTTCAGTGTGATTTCTTATGTTGAGGAGAAGAGGGTCAAAATGCTTTTGACATGAGTAAGATAATGATGATTTCTTTCTTCAGCTTTCGGAAACCTGAATTGTTTATTATGAGTGTATGCTGTCAGTGTGCCTTCCAGAGTACATATTCCTGTCTTTAAATAGAAAGCAGTAAAAGCATGATTGTGACATTTAAAAATACTGAAAGCATTCTAAATAGGAAAAACGTTTCTGTAGTTAACATATAAGAAAAAGAACAGTATTATATTCTTGGGCTGACCAGATATTTTCTTTATAACCTTAGTTAAATGTTTCATTTGCAACTGCCCATTTTCCCATATTTCATCCTTTATAATATGAAGATTCTAATACTTGTCTGCTTCAAGGAATGCTTGTAGGGCCCAACATTTTGAGATGGAAGGTGTTATCTGGCTGTTATCATAAATTGAAACACAGGATATGTCTATGTAGATCAGTTAAAAGCTGATCTAATTACATAGAGGAAACCCAAGAAATAGAGTTAACAAACCACAAACAAAGGCTCCAGTTGCTATCTGAATGTATTTGCTCATATATATTTGTGCCTGCCTCTAACAGCCCGAGTCCCTGGAATATGTTTTTAACTCCTTCATCCCCACTTCAACTTCAGATTTTCAGGAGGAAAGAAGTGCTTACATTGGTTTCTAAAGAACCAGGTGTAAGTTCCTTTAACAAAACTTTGACTAGTGAGTACAACAGAAGTTGCTTGCCACAGGAAAGGACACGTTCCTGCACAGCTAGGAGTCAGCTACGGTTCCACTGAAGCATCGCCAGGTCTCTGTAGCCCTGATACTGCTCTGCTTGACTATGGCCCCTTTATTGCTACGGGTTTAGCAGTGCTTGGAGATTCTATATCTGAGCATCTGAAAGCATGTAATTTTAGAAATATTAACAAGTCGAAATCCCGCTGCTGTTCTAAGAGTAATGGAGACACAGATTCCTACATATCTTTGTTAATCCGGGCCTTCAAAGACACTTTGCAAGATATATTGCAGATATTAACTTGGTAGAATATGACATCTTTCTAACCAGGAAGTAGAGAAAAATGCCCCATTCATTAATTTAGATACACAGGATATTAATCATTAGGCTAGAATGTGGCAGGAACACTAGGAATAATTCTTGTTCTGGGAAGAAGGCTATGGAATGAAGTCTGTTCTTTTCACTCCAAATATACAACAATACAAGCAGACTCCTAATACTGTAATCTTCAAGAATGGAAATGGTAAAAAAAAAAAAAGCAAAAACTGGTATGAGAGTAGCAGCTACACACAATTTTAACTGAAGTCATTCTATAATTCATTTAAATATAAATATTTTTTTAAAATCACCTGCTAATAAACTTTAAAACCTTAAATGCCGTCTCTTGCCTCCCAGAGGTAGGCACTAGCCCCATTTTTCAGTTGAGAGGTCAAAGGTCCTAACATCCAGGAGAAACACACGTCTTGGAAATCAAGGTTCCTTGGCTTCCTATGGTAGAAGACTACGATCAGCTTCAAGAATATTTATAGTCCACTAAAGTGAATAAGGATTTTTTTTCAACATTTTCAACATTTTCTTCTTTATAGGAAGACCAGGATGCATTCTGCAGGGGATATTGTTACCTATCTGCCTGGAAATGTGGTACATATTGTTACAAGGTGACTAATTGCCATCCTAGAAATAAACCTACAGAACGAAAAAAAAAAAAGGGAGAGAGAGAAGAAAATGGGTTCCTCTATTTTTCAAAGTGTTTCCCCTGCACATTTAATACAACTGTGCCATCATTTTCAGCATTTTCCTGACTAATTCACTGCAAAAAAAAAAAAAAAAAAAAAGAGAGTAGCAGTAAAACCCTCCAAACACTCAGAAGAGCAGAAAAAAATCAATAAATATTTTAAAAGCATTACTGAGTGAAGTTTCCAGGCTGACCCCTTACTGACTACACTATAAGAAAATGGTCCAAATAAAGAAAGTTCAAGTACAATCAAAAGAGGATAGTTGCTTATCATTTTAGATTTTTGTGATATTTAAAACAAAAACACTGAGAGAATCTGTTTCTATCCAACAAACTGATTGCTGTCTTTTCTCCTCTGGAACACACAAAACTTTATCTTGAGGTTTTCAGCTCTGACAGAAGTGAGGGTTGCTATTGACCTGAGAAATAGGCAGACAGGGAGACGTGTAAACAAAGTAAAGTTAATAAAATAAAAAAAACTATCTCTGACTCTGTTGTTTTACAGCAAAATTAGTTACAAAAAAATAGTTTGATCTTAAGCAGTCCAATTGTCCTGTAATTCCTTCCTGCAAAGTACTGCAGCCCTTCACAGAACTTTGTTATTGACTTATGCTATATTTAATGAGTTATTTTTGCCTAGTGTTACTATCACTTTTATAGAAATGCTTCATTAGAAATACACTATTACATATTTTATGATTGTTCTGATACATAGCATTTTCGTAGTCAGCGTCTTTGAAACATGGAAAGTGTCCTCCCTTTGTCTAAAGATTGAAAGTTTTTGCTATAAAATATCAGAGTTCAGAACTGATATTGAATAGCTGATGTCTTAACAAGGACGAAATATGTATTTGGAAATATTAACTCCAGGCTCCAAAACTATTTTTATGCCTTTTAAAAAAACAGTTGTCACAGACTAGCTTTACCTTCTGAATATGAAATATTTCAACAGCATTGAAACATATTTTCAGAATCACTTTATGATGGATGATGATTTCACATGAATTATTTTCCTGCAGCCCCATGTGTCATGTAACTATGGGCAGCACAGAAGACATGCCAAGTACTTTTATTGAGCTTGCTGGAATGCCTTTTTGCTGGCTGTAGTCATACAGCTGATACATAATGTTGGCGACTTCATGTTGGTGTCTGTATAGCTCATGGTGGAAGAGAATTCTGATAATGGATAAGTAGTGCTGGATATAGAGAAACGTGAGACTTATCAGATATGGAGGCTCCACTAGAAGACTGTGCCAAGTATAAAATATTAGTAATACTTCTGGCTTACATAAGAGCCAGTAATAGTCATCTAACATTGTTATCTTACTGTAAATACTGAAAAAAAGGTTCCAAAATTAAAAGAAGAAAAAAAGAAAGAGCAAAGAAATTGTCCTTAATTTTATCCTTGTATAGCTTACATCACAGTCTCTGGAATCTCCTAAGTATTTTAAGATTTCATTTGGAATGTATATATGAATACAATGGACTTTCTGTCGGTATATGGCATATTAGGGTGTGTGTGTGTGCATGTCTATGGAATACAGAAATCACCTGAAGAGTTTTGAAACCAGAGCAATTTGAGTAGGTACTAATATTGTTGAAGTTACAACATGCAGGATACAATGCAGAACTAATACTCAAGAGATTTAAACGGTCTGGATCAAATTTTCTTTTAATCTGAGCCCTGCTTATGCACAGGGAGAATATCTATATGAAATCAAACCACTCCAGTAGGGCTAAGGAAGCTATATTTCTTATATTTCCTGGGAATTTGCATTCTTCATGTATCTCTCTAACTACTTCTAACATTATTTCCAGAGTTCTCTGTCCCTTATACTTTCATTTCCTGAATCCTCTCTGTCTGGCTGGACAAGATGCAGCTGGTGCTCTGGCTGCTTTGAGACAAGTATGTCCTGTCCATACCCATCACCTACTTTGATAATAGCAAACTGAGTAGCAAGAACTAAGTTGTCCTTACCCTTCTTTTCATGAGAGCGCTAACTTGAATCTCGGTATTCTCTTGCCCACTGGATTCTACAAAATATTTATCAATACCCTTAAGGACTCTATCCCACTATTAAATTTGTTTGCAATTGGCAACAGATCCAACAGTTACGAGAACATGCTGATGTTCTGTGCTCATCACCTTAGCAAAAATGGGCTAGAAATGAAAGAATACATTCCCAGTAATCCAGCAGAACTGATGGTTATGACGGTATTTTAGAAGCATAATTTCACATGCAGATTTGCTGAAGCTGAAAACCTTAAATTAGTCATTGTGCTTTTGCTTGCTGACACACAAGTAAACCCACTTTAACAGCATGCTCCATATTCTGCTCTTCCATAATGTGTTCTTTTTTCAGAACTGACACAATTACCATGGGTAAAAAGGCCAGCATGAAGTATTAGATTTAATTCATCCATTTAAAAGTAGTAACGGGATATTTGTCAATGACGGGATTTCTTTGGAATCTGAGGATTTTTAATAGCAGCCCCACTTTCTGGTATTATTGCTGAAACATTTATTCTATGTGAGCATATATACTCCTTATATGCTGTATGATAAGTTAATACCTTCCATGATAAAATTTAAATGTAACGTGACAATCAGCGTTAATGAGTCACCTACTCTTTGTAGAACAGCTGATAAATTTCCTTTGCATAGAGAAAGGAACAGAGATTATTTTACTGCGTGTTAGGGAAAAAAATGCAGTCTTTAAAGTCTTTCAGAATCAGCTTAGAGGCCCCTTATTCATGCAAGGTCAAATTCTGATAACATTCTTAATGCTGACTTGTCTGAACTTTAATTTGAAAGCCTAAAGAAAGCATCACTAGGATCAAAAGAAATGTGAAGGGTGAGATTATTTCCTACTACAATATCTGCAATGACAGAAAGCCAGATATCCCCAACCAATTTTACTTCTTGGCTTGCCATCGTGATTAGTTTCTCTTAATAATGAGGCAGCAAGGACTCAAATTCATTGTCTGCATCTGTAATGTTCCCATAAAGAAAAGTCTAAAGTTAAATTTCTTTAGGAGAGAATTTGAGCTGGACCTAGTGCGAGTTGACTGAGAGGGAAGTCAGTGTGGAAAGCACTGGATTATAAAGTTATGTTATTGTTTGATGATAAACTCTTTATGCAAATAACAGTATCCAATTTGCACAGCTCTAAGCTTTAGCGGAACGAAAACGCTGCGCGTTTTCGCACGGAGATCTCTTCGGTGCTTGGGGGCAGCGGGCAGACGGCAGAGGGGGCCGACCCCGGCTCCGGGCACGGCGAGGCCCGCGGGGCTCTGCGCGGCCCTGCGGCGCGGGCAGCCCCGGCGCTCAGCAGGGCGCAGCGCGGCGCCGCGCGGGGCAGCGGCCCTCGGGGCGGCCGGAGCGATCCCGTGCTTCCGCCGGACCCGCGTCTGCCCCGGTGTGTAACAGCTTCATGTGGACTTTATGCACCGATCAATGCAAGCACGCATGGGTATTTTTCCAGGCGTAAAACACACCCCATAAGTGATGGTTATACTTCACTGTGCGGTGATTACTTCGTTACGTAACGACAGCAAGGCCAGGAGCACCCAGGTGCCGAGACGCGGGGATTTGCTCTCCCCCGCGTTGGGGCCGGCGGCGAGAGGACATCCCAGCACCCGGAGCGGCCTCGGGGCGGCCGTCCCCGATCCCGGGGACAGCCCGCGGGCTCCGGCGGCGGGGCGAGGGGGGGCCGCGCGCGCGCCCGGAACCCGAGCGCCGCGGCTGCGGCTGCAGCGGGCGTGGCGGAGCGTGTTCGGCGCGGCGCGCTCCGGCGCGCAGGGGCATTGTGGGCGCTCGGCGGGCGCCGCTGCGGCTTTCGGCGGGTTCCGTTAAAATGGCGCCGTAGGGCGCGGGCGGCCGCGGCCGGAGCCGCTACGCGCCGGGCGGAGGCGGGAGCCGCTCCCTGCTCCCCGCGCCCCGCGCCCCCCTCCTCTGGAGCTGCCGCCGCGGGCGAGCATGGCGAGCGCGGAGCAGAAGTCGCCCAACGTGCTGCTGCAGAGCCTCTGCTGCCGCATCCTGGGCAAGAGCGAAGGTAACGGCCGCGCCGCGCCGCCTCCCGCGCGCGCCAGGCGGTAACGGCCGCGGCGGGGCAGGTGGCTCTGCCATCGCAGCCGCCGCAGGCCCTGCCTGGCGGGAGGGGAGGGGGGCGGCGGGATCCCCCCGTGTCCGCGTCCCGCGCCCGTCCCGTCCCGTCCGGTCCCGCGCGCCGCCTCCCGCCGCTCCGCTCTCCCGCCCGCCGCGAGTGGCGCGGAGCCCGCACCGTAGTGCGCGGCTGGAGGGCGCGGGGGAGGAGGCGCCTCTGCCGGGGCTGCCCGCGGGGGCCTCTGTGTGTGTTGTGGAGGGGGGGAGCAGCGGCGCTGCTCTGTTCATAAGCCCTGCTCTGTAGGGAAATGTGTGACCCGGCTCGTCCTGCCTGTTGCCGCCCAGGGAAGGAGGCTCTTCCATGTTCTCTTGGGGGCTGTAAAGTGATCTGTGTGTTTGTTTTCTCTTTTTTTTTTTTTTTTTTTTTTTCTTCCTCTCCTCCAAAATGTCCCCCTAGGTTCACTTTAGGTAGTTGTTGACAGTAGCTGTAGGTCTGCATACTGGCTGCATGTAAGGAATTTAGTTCAGCCTGATTAAAGCGTGGCCTGTACATGAATTACTGTAGTCTTTGAAGTCTGGAAGGTGAGCAACAAGGTGCCTTTATTTGTGTGTGTGTGTATATATATATATATATATATATGTGTGTGTGTATATATATATCTATTCACACACACACACACTCACACACACACACACTTACTGTCTTATTCTTGTTCCTTTTTGTTTGTTTTGTTATTTTTCTCACTCTGCTTATTGGTCATCTGAGAAGCTGGCAGAGATTGAAGTCTTATTGCCTTTGCTAAAGTGAGAATAGGGTTTCCTTCACAGAAACATCCTTTAAGATGATTGCTGTTTTGTTTGTTTGTTTTTCCCTCATTTTTTTATTTCCTTTTTAGTAAAGGAAATTTTATTTCCTTTTTGCCTTTCTATGAAAAAGTCTTCCGTTAGGCCTTAGCTTTCCCATTTCCAGAGTAGTTCTGGAATGAATCTGTAACAGTAATTTCTGGTGCAGGTGTTTCTTCAGACTCTGACAAGTTTCTCTTCATCCGTTCCTTTCCCCAGATCAAAAGGCCTTATTACTTAAAGAAATTTTGAGCAAGGACTCAAGTTTCTTTAACTTAATATTTATTGCCTCTGTTAAGAGAGCTGATTCAAAGAGAGCAGTCCCTTTTACAACCTGATTGCGAGCCAAATAAAAATGTTTTGGTTTGTTCTGTTGGCTTCTCCACTGTTTAATGCTTCCTATGTTTTTTTATGCAAATGTATGTTTATTTTAGCAACTGGTTTAATTGTATATTCAAGAATATTTCACATCGGTGGATGATTAGAGGGTGCATACAATTATATTGGACGTTGATCCTAGCCAGCCCTATTTGTTATCTTTGAGTTAGGATATCAAGTGTACCTAGCCAAAATACCTCATGAGAACTAGCAACAGGAAGCTGAAACTAGATACAAACAGTAATTTGTAACCGTTTGCACAGTAATTCTGCTGAGATCTTAGTAAAATTTGAATTCTTGCTAACTTTTTTGGAAGAAGTAAAATACAAATTGAAATGTAATGAGCTCATAATAGAAGGGGATCCAGGTTAGATGTTTAATTCTTTCTGTCTATCCTTTCCCTGAATCTGCCTCTCCTTTGAAAGGTTTGAATTGCTTGGCATCATTCCATCTCAGCACTGTTTTTGCTATGTTCCTGAAGAGTCTGTACCTTCAGAAGATGAAGATCATAGCTATATCATGTCTCTGTGATGCTCTACAGCTGATATGAGATGCAAGTGCCTTTACTCTGCACCCATGTCTATATTCTACAGCTCCCTGTCTGAAGTGCCCATTAAATCTGAGTGAACCTGTTTTCTGTTGGGAGTTCTTTGGCTTCTGTCTGCTATACTCACTACCTGTGGTGCTCTTAAAAGGTCTGCTCTTCCCTGCTTTCCTGATCATTCACTAAACATACTGATGCAGTAGTTGCCAGATAGGCGTAGTTACTG
>JAUBNY010000568.1:49259-75251 GCA_032275445.1 Crypturellus soui | reverse complement strand
TCAGAAGTAGTTCTGTCTGGTTTATCTATCAATACCTTAACTGCTATGAGGAAGATTTGGATAGAGCTCTTATAGCTATACATACATAGCTGTACATACAAGGACTGGAAGTCTTTGTATATATCTATACTGTAGAGCAAAATATTTGTATAAAAAGAATAAGGTAATTTGGGTCCTAGAAATAAACTTCATCACTTCAGAAGTTGCCTGGCAGTGGTATCCACACTGACATTTTCTGGCTACCAAGCTAGAATTCTAACTATTAAGCTAGCACAAAGGCTATGTGGGTTTTTTTTGTTTGTTTGTTTTTTGTTTGTTTTTGTTTGTTTTTTGTTTTTTTTTCGGTATGAGAAAAGGCTGAAAGAGCTGGGACTGTTTAGACTGGAGAAAAGATGACTGTGGAGAGATCTGACCAATGCATATAGACATCTGAAAGGAGAGTGCAAGGAAACTAGGGCCACACTCCTTTCAGAGATGCTCAGTGATAGAATCATAGGCGCTCAGAGATAGGATCATAGGCCATGTATGGAAACCAAAACACAGGAAGTTCTCTCTGAATCAAAGGAAAACCATTTTTACTGTGAGGTTGACTGAGCACTGGAACAAACTGAGCAGAGAGGTTGTGGAGTCTCCATCATTGGAGATACTCAAAGCCTCTCTGGACAGATGACCATGCTTGAGTGGGAGGGTTGGACTTTATGTCTAAAGGTACCTTCTAATCTCAACCATCTATGATTCTGTGAGTGGAAATTTATATTCTGATGGATGCTAATCACTTGATGTTATGGATTGGATTACAACATATAAGTAATCAGATAAGATTATACAGAGCACCCAGGAAAAGATGGTAGAGCTGAAGACAGTACAGTCAACTTCTGTTGTTAGCAACAGATTGAGCTGACAGGAAGAAAATGTTGAACTAGGGACAGAGGAAGAGGTCTGTTTAAGATGATGAAGAGATGTTAAGCATCTGAATTATTTTATCTCTATAAAATAGTTTATATATGGCAGAGGAATGGTAGCTTAATAAATTTTTTTGGTCTTTCTACCAAAATGTGGATAAAGTGTTAAGAGTGCTAGTAAAATTAACATTGTCGGTTTTATTGATTTTCTGCATAAGTTTCATATCAATTTGACTGGTTTGAAGTGAAAAAAAAATCATTTGCTTTGAATTCCTAATTGTGTAAAGTTAGGAGGAATTGGATATTTCAGGTGAACTGTAGCCAATAATGCTTTTTTTTCCTGAGACTGGGTGCCTACAATTATTTTTGTGAAGGCCAGCTGGTGATATTCAGCACTGTAAAAATTAACAGGTCCTGGTATGGGCTAACGGATACAAATGTGATTACATTAAGCCAGTTTTGTTTGTTCCCCTTTGGTTACAGAGGATGCATAATTTAATGCTTGCCAGGCACTCTTATTTTAGAATTCAAAATAATTCTTTAGTCATCTGTGACCAAAGTTTCTATCTTTCTACGATCATACTTTCTTGGGCTGGAGTTTAAGCTAAAGAAATTATTTAGCACTGATCAGAGTTGTCAGTAATGTCTTTGTTGCTGTTGTTTTTCCAAGGCTGTGTTTTTCATTATGCTATTAGTAGTGTAATGCTGATAACATATTTGTATTCTTTTTTGGCAACATCTTCGCTATGAGATGTAAAATGATTGTGTGTCCTGAACTGGCTTCTTTTATGAGGGGAGAGGGCAAAAAAAAAGGGTTGGTGGAGAAACAAGGCTTATCAATTGTTGCTTCTGTTAACTTTGTAGGTGAGCTTGTCTAAATCTCTCAGAGATACTACAAGTAGACTTGCAGAGCTGGGATGGCTACATAATAAAATAAGAAAATACACAGACCAGAGGAGCTTGGATCGTGCATTTGGACTTGTGGGTCAAGTAAGTTGACTAATATAATGGTTTTGCTACAATATTTGGCCTTGTTACCCCTAGGAACTACTGAGGAAAATGCAGCAGTGGAATGATTGGTAGATTTGGAGAATTCATAGTTTGGATCATTCATCTTCTGATTTGCTCCGTTATTAACTGCAGCTGTTGGTATGAGTCAAAGTCTGAAGATAAAGGAATAGCATTTATTTTTGTTCATCATAAGAAGTTATCCCCTGTTACCCGTAGCTCAAAGTGTCTCCTGCATAGGTCCTTTCCCCCCACCTTCCTTTCTCTTTCCTCCTTTCTTTCTCATTTTCACCCTTGTGCATAAACACAAACAGTGCTTAAATGGTACCATCTCTGAGGTATTTAATCACCACTTCTGTTTTATCAGAAAAATAATTAATCACCACAGCTGTTAGAGCAAACTGTGCAGGAGACACTCCTGACTTGTCATCTGATGTTGATGTTCATATGTTAATACTGCACTAACTTGCATGAAGTGCAAATACCCATTTATCTGCTGCCCTTTTTTGAATATAGCATCAAAAGAATGTTAATTTCTGTTTTTATAGGTTCCATCATCACGATTTGTAGTCTACAGTAACTTCACGCTGCTGTAATACCTAAAACACTTTTACTGCTAAGGCATTCTTGTTTCCTCTCACTTGCTCCCTCTGTAAAACTGGATATTATCCCTTCTGAGTCGACAGAAATGTTGTTGTCCTTGACTCTAGCCATAACATCCTACCTAATCTGCAAAGAAATTGAAGTGCTTCTCCCTTCAATATAATTTTTCTTAAGAGGTCAGTAGAGATACTGTAGTGCTTTCAACTCTTCTAATGTTTTATTCTGTTCCCTTCTTTCTCTTATTCTAAGTAGCCTTTTTAGTTGCATATTAATAATTATTTTTCTAGTGATACCATATTGAATTCCATGTTTTATATAGCAGTGTCACTGTATATGTATTTTTTGCCCTCACCCTCATTTTTGGATGAAGTTTCTTATTCATTATCTAGTAGCTTCATGCTTATGCTTATTTTGGCTATCTCTGCCTTAAGTCCTAAAGTTTACAGCAAGGGGGAGAACTTTAACAGAATTGCAGATTCAGCTATTTACTTGCAAAGCCTTTTGGTCAGAATCCAAAAAATGCACTTGATAGGTAAGTTACTGCACATTTAAAATTCACTGAAGAATTAAAGTTTTCCCCCTTGCTGTAAACTTTCCCTTAAGACAAGCCTTGTAGTAAGTGTACAAATAAAAACATGCATCCTACTCCTGTTTTCAGTATTTGGGCAAAAATGTTTGCCTTTAGAACTGACAATTTCAGCTGCTGCATATTTGGCATTAAGGATTTAGCACAAGAATGTATTGTAAAGTTTTTGTTTACTCTTTTCAAAGACTGCTATGCCCCCTTGTGTACAGCACTTGTGGGATATGACCCCCCCCCCCACCCTCAAACAGTCACGCTGCTCATTGGGTTTTAGCAGGCAAAGGGGCAGCTGTTGATAACTATTAGGAGTAGCGATATCCCAATATACTGCACTGTAACTTCGTGACATAGTGTTCCACTTTGAATGTGTAGTGTCTAAGCTTTACTCTTTCCTTGGAAAGTAAAAAGAATAATCAGCAGTGAAATACAAGTTGCCATGACAATTTCCCACTTAAAAAAAAAGTAATAATTCAGTTAAGGTATTAACGTAGTGAGCATTTTACTTTTTTTTTTTTTCCTCTTGGAACAATCATTCTGTTTCCTTTCTAAATTTTCACTGCAGACCAGATCAAAATTCTAGGATAATGGCCATTTTTCTATTACAGATTGTAATAGAATCAAAATCTCCAAGTTTCTTGGAGAAGTTGATGGCCAGTTGGATCCTGAGTCCTCCTGAATGTTGAAGTCTGTGATACCTTTTCATATTTTTTGTAGATGTATGGTGCCTTTGAAAGCTTTGGATTTCATCTGCCCTTGACAAGCACCACTTTTGTAAGCTTAAAACAGTTCTGAAGAAGCAAGTGAGATGAAATAAAAACTGGGTTTACAGAAGATGCTTTGTGTTTTTTTTTTCTTTCTTTCTTTCTTTCTTTTTTTTTTCCCCTTCAATATCCTTTGGAACAGAATGAATTTCATTGTTTTGCGTCTGTCTGTCTTGCACATAAAGTCAAGTTGAAGAAACTTTCTGTTTCCTTTTAAAGGATGTGTAATGGCAGGACTAATGACACTCTCTCTTTTTTTTTTTTTTTCTCCTTTTTTTTTCTGACTTAGTCAGCAAATTACTTCTGAAGACAGAACCCTTAACAAGGAGAAGCATTTTTTTCTTCTAGTACTTACAGTTATGATTTTTTGCCTTGCATGTGTCAGAATTAATATTTTCTTTTTGTGAGGTGTTTTTGTTTTGTTTTGTTCTTACTTTGATCTTGGTGACTTTGAAAGTGGTTGAAGGAAACTATTCATAACTAAACAAATATTCTTTTGGGAATTATTTTTACAACATTTTTTTAAAACCCCAAATAATTGTATTCAGTATTGCTTTACAAAGAGAAATCTTGTCTTTAGTTCAAGTCTGTTTTTTAAGGTTTTAGCTTTCATGTGAAGTGAAGAATTATGCGTAACCATCAAGTACTAAGAGGACAAGGATTTAAATCACTTGATACAGAGGGAGTATTCTTTAATAAGCACTGTGTATTCTTGATCATATCTTACAGTTTATATTGTAAATACTATGATAATTGTCTAACTTTTGTGTTCTGTTATTAGAGACCCTTATGAAACTGGAACTCTTATTACATACTGTCTTTTGTGGAATATTTATTTTGGTTTAAGCTTCTCTATAGTAATTTGTACTGTCTTAATTGAGATGCTGTATTCTTGGAGAACTACACTTACCTTGACTTCATCTGTTGATAGAATCAAGACAGCAGCAACAGGAAGTCTCTTGGAAAATCGCCACACTGCCTATTCAGAGGGCACTTCTGTGTATGCCCTTATAGGCCATTTTTTTAAGATGTGTTTTTTTGTGGTAAAACTTGCAGGTCAATTCCTTTTACGAAATCCTGACTACCTTGACAACATGAAGTTTTGATGAAAGCTGTTCTGGATTACAGTAGAAGGAATTTTCCTGATAATTTTTTTTCTTCCTCTTGCAGAGTTTTTGTGCAGCCTTACATCAAGAACTCAAAGAATACTACCGACTTCTCTCTGTTTTACACTCTCAGGTAAGTTGGGCACTACTTATTTAACTTTTCTATTCAGACATTGTAAATCAAACAGCCTCTAGAAGGTGTCCCTTTAGAAAGGAAAGAATGTGCAACAGTTTCTATGGATAATGTACTGGGATTACTTTTTGGATAGATGTACCAATGAGTATTTTTCACTAAAAAATTCACCATATAGTTTGATGTATTATGTAAGTAAGGAATAGAATTCTTGTTTTCAGTTTCCACCCTTTTTTGCCTCATTTCTAGCAGTTTTCTCTTGTGTGATATCTTAATTGTCATTCAGATATCCCATATTAGTATGCCACATCTTTCTAAAGGAAGTATTCAAGCAGTATTTCAAGCAATGCATGGTTCAGCAATGACGGCAGCTTCACCTTTTTACTTTATCAAATGCAGTTTGTATGTTTTCCTTGCCCTTTCCACTGTATTGCGATATTTCAATGTTGTATTGCTTTTTGTGTGGTATAAACCAACTTGGTGGTGCAGATTGGTGGTGACAATCTGCAGTTTTCCTGTAGTTTTTTGCATGCCTCCCCAGTGCTGAACTTGGCACCAGCAGACCCAGTTCAGGAGCGACCTCAGTGTCCCATCAGGCCATTGCCTGTGGTGTTCAACTCCATGTTCAGTGGCCATTTTGGGGAGAAGGTGGCAGTGGATGTCAGCATGACCCCAGAGGAGACTGTGACTTGCTCCTAGCTGGAGCTCTTTGTGCGGGGCAGGTGTCTGCCCAGCAGAAAGTAGAATGGGGAGGTAGAGACTAAGCAGAGAGGACAACTACAATCATTAGGATATGGGACCTGTGCCATATGGGGAGAGGGGAGACGGGCTGAGTCTTAACGCTGAAAAGATTCTGGGAATAGTGACTTCAGTTTCTAAAATTACGAAGGATAAGCTGAATACAAAGTTATGGGATTTGTTTTTTTTTTTTTTTTTTTTTGTCAGTATTCCCTGCATTTTGAGACTCTAGACTTTCCTGAGCATGACTCACCATAAGTGCACCGATATTTTAAGTGCAAAATAACTTAAGTATCTTGGGGGAAAAATATGGTAAATGTGAAAACCATCAGGGATATAGGTAGGTTGATTTTAACGTACAGGAGGAAAGAAAACATCTTTTCCAAGTGTTTATCTGTTTGGACTTCCCCAAGAACTTTTGTGTTCTTAGGCTGTGCTCTTATCCAGACACAGCTTAAGAAGGCACTTGTCCTGACCAGAAGACTATTGCACATTAAAAAGTAGTGCTGTGCGTAGCGGTTGACCTGAGCAGACACTTGGCCACAGGATAAACCAAGTCAGCTAATGGTAATGAACAGGCCTATAGGCAGCTCCCATTTGGCAGGGGCAGTTATGCCACCAGTGTGTCTTTGGCTTTAAAAGCAGCAGCGTGTTCCCATGTCAGCATCCTTTTGCTTGACATTAGAAATGATAACTAGAGCTGTCTACCTCCAAAAATATCCTTGAAAAATTCTAAAGGCCATAATGCCAGTGAACCCCAGCGTGGATGAGACCAGTGCAGTGTGCCGTGCCCTGACTGTGTATCTGTCTGATCCTGTGCAGCTTAAGGCTTCCAGCATTTGTAGGGCTATCTACGCTATCGCCTCCCTTTCCTCTTGTGTTATCTCCAGGGCCTGTTGTTTCAGCTGATACCTTACGCAGTCAGTCTTGTTGAATTCAGTAATGAGCGCTTGCACTAGTGTATTATAACACTACATGCACTTCCTAAAAAGCAAACAGCTTTCAAGGTTCTTTGCCTCTCTCTTGTCAACTGTTGGAAAATGGTTATGGAGAGGTGAAATTCCTTATGGGGAATGTTCCCTTTTTCAGAGTAAGGGCGATCCTAGGTTAGTTAATGCAGCTGTACCTGTGACATAGCTCTCATATGCAAATAATTGGGTTTCATTCTTCATGCTGTTGAAAAAATTCATGCGTGTCCTGTGACACTTGGGCTGATGGTAGCCGATACTTAATCTCTTTGACTAGCTAACTTGAGTTCTGATGGCTTCTGGAGGAAGGCATTAAACAGATTCTGTCCCATGTTGAGCTTTACAGAACATCTCTTTGGGCACCTTTTGCTGACTTTTAGGATCTCTGCTGTTTGTCTCTGTCCTTCTTTTGTGACTGACTAGCAGTCACCTTTTTTCTTAACTTCCTTAACCTCTTTGTTCTGTCCGAGTCATTACGCTTCTGCTTGTCTTTGTTCTATCTTTAGAAAACAGATTCTCTGTTCTCACTTGTGAGCTTCTCAGGTTTTAGCCCAATGATTTTAGGAGAGGACATATAATATTGGGTACTTCGAGTGTATTAGCAAAAGATAACTATAGAAGAAAAATTATGACATACCAGTTCTGCTTCAGTACCTGCCAATTTTGTTCCGTGATATGTCTCTCTGTGTTTCTAATTTCAGCTGCAATTGGAAGATGATCAGGGCGTGAATTTGGGACTTGAAAGCAGTTTAACACTTCGTCGTCTTCTGGTGTGGACGTATGATCCTAAAATAAGATTAAAGACCCTTGCAGCACTTGTTGATCACTGTCAAGGTGCTTAATATTCATTTAATGTTTTGGAGAAAGCTTTATAACTTAGCATGCCAAATGTAAATATCTGTAATATTACTAGTATGTTTTAAAAAAAAAATTAAGTAGCTAATGCACAGAAATATCTCTCAGTTTATGAAAAAAGCTGAGGAATCATAATGCTGTTTTCATAAACTCCCACTTTTTTTCTTTTGGCAAGGACGTGCTTAGGATTTTTTTTTAAATTTAAGGAAACAACTTTCACACTTTATTAATTACTCAGTATTATTCACCTTGCAGAGAATATTTCATTCTGGAAAACTCTACAGACACTGCAAAATGTTTGGCACCCATCAACCTTTTCATTGTGTATGAGTATTCATACAATGACTTGCAGTTTGTCTGTGGTTCATGTGAAACAACGAAACTTTACAAACCTGCAAGTAGTGGGTGGGTGTGTTGGCGACCCCCAGGAAGGAACTGGCAAGTGTTGGAGTTGACCAAAATTTTGGCCAGTAACTGGCATACAAGCAGTGCTTTTTCCTGAGGGAACTTCAGCTTTGCAGAAAGTGGGGATTGTGGCCATTTGGAAATAACAGCTTAACTGAAAATCTTAAGACCGTACCTCAGTTGCTGGAATTGCTATGATTTGAAACAAACAGGCTTTACTTCCAAGGCATTAATGATAATTTGACTGCTGAAGCCTGTGCTGGAAAAACAAAATAAAAGAAACTTTCAGCTGTGCAAGTTAACAGCAAAACAACTTCTAGATCTGCCTTTTTTTTTTCTTTTTTCTGGACGAAGCCTCTTGCCTTCTAATTGGAAGAAGACAGAATAAATTATCTAAAAGGCTGTATGTGGGGACTATAACTGAGAAGCAGAAAAGATGCATCTGTGTGGATGTGTGCACAAAGTTTGTCTGCATGCCTGTACATAGAAGGTCTGAGAGAAGAGCAAGGACAGGAGAGAAAGAAAAAACAAGTACTAAGGCTCTTTTAATGCCCTTCTGGTGCAAAAAAAACCCTCTGCAAGTGTAAAGTTAATCCATCCTGAGTGGTTTCATTCCTTACCATGCTAGCTAGCATGAAGTAGACAGAACACTATGTTAGGACACTCGGTTTACTACTATTCTAGTAAGATTAATGATGCATGCATTAACATCTAAGCACTTCCTGTCAACATAAAGAATGTATTTTTGCTATATTTTAAAACTGCTGTTCAGCAAGCTCTATATAACTAGCTAAATTAATGGCTACAGATTTTTTTTCAGGCTGATATATAGTTTTCCTTTATATATTCCTGTTCTGCTTCTCTTTGATCTTGCAGGTAGAAAAGGTGGTGAACTGGCTTCAGCAGTTCATGCTTATACTAAAACTGGAGATCCTTACATGAGATCTCTGGTTCAGCACATTCTTGGCCTAGTATCCCATCCTGTACTGAATTTCCTGTATCGCTGGATTTATGATGGAGAACTGGAGGATACATACCATGAGGTAACTTATATGTAGCTGTATATTACCTCTGTTACTTTCCTTCCTGGGAGTGGGATTTGTAGAAAGTTTACAGAAGCATTAGGAAAGTAACTAGGACTGAACCATATAAAATATGACTTAAGTCCTATATACACTATACAGTATACACATGAAATGTGACTACTTTGTGAATTCACTACCTGTGGGATGTTTGGTGGCTGCAGTTATGCAGTGTGTTGTCTTTAATCATATCTCATTATGATTGTGTCTCGAGTCCATTTAGTAGAGACAGGATAATGGACAGGATAATATGATAGATGTTTGTTACTGGAGGAAAAAAAAAAAGAAGTTATCTCCTCTTTCTCTGTCTTGCCTTTGCCTCTTTCTCTCATCTGTCTGTGTCTCTCTCCTCCCCCCCCGTCTTCCCCTTTCCCCTTTTTCCTCCTTCCCCATTTTTCCCTTGCCTTCTCAATTTCCCCACTGTTGCCGTCTTCTTCATTTGTTTCAAATAAACTTCACTTCTCTGTCCTGGTACCTCTCAAACTTGTTTTTCTTTTTTTTTTCCTTTTTTTTTTAAATCATTTATTGGCTTTCATCTCTGCCTGTATTTGTAAATCTGCTTGTGCACTTTAGAAGTTTTTTAATACTGAAATCACTGTGGTATAACAAGTTAGAGTTTTCACATTTTTGACACAGTTTTCTCACTAAGACAACTGACTGTTCTTTGTTGAAATGTTATTTAAAGGAGGTAAAAAAAGTTCCTGTCCAAAAATGAATGTCTTTCGTGACAGGATGGACATAGACTCCTTCCACAACTTATTTTAACAAAGCTAGTTATGTACATTGATTATAATAAAAAAAAAAAGGTATCCTTCTGTATAGAGTTGAGAGACTCAACTTGAGGCTTTTGATCACTAGTTCAATGGCACAACATTTCTTGTTTTCTACCATTTCTTCTGCATCTGCTAAAATAGCAGAAAATCCAAAGGCTTCAGGTAAAAAAACAGAATCAGTAAATAAGAGTATGGCAATTAATCTCTTTCTGTAGGTTACAAAACCTTGACTACCTCGAGATACAGTAAGATGCATTATCTAGAAAATATCCATTAAAATACAGAAGTGCATTACTGACATATTTATATAGCAATGGTAGGTCAAGGTCAGAATATAATTGCCATTTGTGTGTTGTTATTCTTTAACATTTTTTCTTCAGAGTTCGTATCAAGATAAATTTTCTATGTCAGTCATCAGGATAAATTTATAATATAATGTATATGTGTGTGCGTATATATATATATACATGTGCGTATATATATATATACGCACATATATATATATACATGTGCGTATATATATATATATACGCACATGTATATATATATATATATGACTTTTTTTGATTTTTTAGTTAAAAAGACATCTCATAAATACCTAAATACTTTTCAGGTGTCTCAATACATAAATGAAATACAAGGGTAAAGAGCTTATTTCTCTTTTAATATTTTTATCAATCTACAGTTTTTTGTAGCTTCAGATCCTACAGTTAAAACTGATCGGTTGTGGCATGACAAATATACTTTGAGGAAATCAATGATCCCTTCTTTTATTACAATGGAACAATCAAAAAAGGTATGAATAAAAAAAAATCTTTGAAGAGTTTTTGGCCCTATGCTGTTATTTAGACTTTCTTTAAGAGAAAGCAGCTGAAGTTTAAGTATTTGTCTTAAGAATAGCTAAATTAATTGGATTATTTGTCATCAGAGGAGAACTATAAGACTGTTTCTGCTTTCCGTTCTGCAGTTGATCTTTGTTTAAGGTGAGTGAGGAGGCAGGGAACAATTTTGCACTTAAAGCATTCTCTGTTAATAGTGAGGTTCTAGTTTGCTGTGGTTGGGACTGTGAAGCTGAAACCTGATTGAAAGCTGACATAATATTCTCTTGTCCTTGAAGCTGTGGGATCTTGAGTGTTTTCTTCTACACAAAAGTCATTTTTAAAACCTCATTCTCCTTTGTTCAGGTCCTCTTAATAGGAAAATCCATAAACTTCTTGCATCAGGTTTGCCATGATCAGACTCCATCCACAAAGATGATTGCTGTGGCAAAGTCTGCAGAATCTCCAAAAGATGGTAGAGTATCAGAGTTGGTCACCTTTTCTTTGAACCCTCTACAATGCATGGTTTAGACTGCAGAGAGATGTTTTGGATAGCATTGTAGAAAAGAGTACAAAAGTCCTGCATGTCTTAAAATATAGATATTTTAGTAGATATTTGTATGTTACAAAAGTTGTATTAAGAAACATGCAGTTTTCTGTCTTAAATTTTATAAGTTTGCTATATGGTTGCTAATATACTGAAATTTTGAATGAAATCAGACATTATCAAACTTCTTTCATCTGATTTTTTGAGTGTATTCTTGAGTATTGCAGTCAGATTTTGGTACTATATTTAATGAGAAGTTTAGTGTCTTCTCATAAAATGTACTTCATGAGATTTCACAGTGACACTGAATTCTGTGTTTTAAAAAGAATATGGTATTAGTTGTAAATAAAAGGAATATGCAGTAAAAGAGAGGTCAAAAGCCGTTCTCTAATTGGGCTCTGCCACTAGAATGCATCTGAAGAATATTGAGTGTATGGAAGGCTAGTAAAATCATTTTGAATATTACTGAAAAGTGCAATTTCCAGTTGCTGAATATTAAAGCAAACAAATTTTAACTTTCAGAATTTGTTCAGATTATATCTTACTGTATAAGAGAGATTTCAATTTTAATCAATTTGAGATTTTAGAATATAGCAAGATGAGACTTCATGTGTAAATACTTAGCAAGATGATAAGGATAATGCTTAGGGTGCTACTACATCTGGGAAAAATGATGACTTGCTTTATTCTGGTGAAATATTTAGCATAAGAACTTTTTACAGCTTGCAATAAGCAATATTATTTAAGGTGTAAGTGTAAGGTTACGGTATAAGTGATCAAAGTACTTTCTCTTTTTGTACCTAGCTTATAAAGTATAGTGAGGTCGTGCTAGCATATCAAGTTTCCAAAATCTTCATTTAGTCTTCTAAAAACATCCTTCTAGGCTGCTAAAGGCCACTAAAGTGATCCCAGCTCCATCCTCTAGCTTGCAAGGTTGCCCACCTTAAAAAGGAACTTTTTTTTTAATAAAGATTATTAATTGGACTTAAACTTAGGAAATAACATTCTCTTTATTTCTGTTTAAAATACAGTTTGAAACTTATCCAGGCAGGCAGTACACTGACTTAGGCTGATTTGGGAACTGGATATGCAGTTCCTACCATTAGAGTAATAGTTACAAAATTGAAAACTATTGAAACTGGGAGCAGATTCTTTCTTTAAGGCCGAGAAAAGCATGAATCTTACTCTCATTAGCAGTATAGTTTCCTAAGCAGTCCAGTTAGGGAGTTTAGTCCATATTGCATGGGAAGTTGCACTTGTTTTCCTGCTGTTTCCTAAGAACCACATTGCAATCTCTTCTTAAAAAGCTTGGAATTATGAAAAGAAAGGAAAGAAAAAGCTGCCTTTACATCACTGTATTACAGTGATGTTCCACATTTTGCCCCCAAGTTGCTGGGATTAAAGGTATAGAAGAAAAGAGCAAGTTGCTGTCTACTCGCAGAGAATGCAAGAATATTCCTTCCTCTTGCATTCTAAATTATATTTACGAAATCTTTTCTGTTTAACTTTCCAATTGATTCTTTTATTTTTTACCCTTTGAAGTGACTTCTGATTTTTTTTCAGATCTCCCTGAAAAAAAAAATCCATAGTTCTGTTCTTTTGAATCTCTTTCAAATAATTTGATTCTTCTTTTGCAAGATTTCAGAAAATTAAAATAAAATTTACTTTCTCTGTAAGAATGATAAAATAATATAAGCTGTTACTGGAAGGTAAAGGCTGGGCAGAGATGGGGAGTAATAATATTGAAATATGTACTGCTTTAAACTTGTTTTCACTTTGGCTGTAGCTAATAGTGTTAGTGACAATCACCCTTCTTGGTGCACTTTTTGGTGCTTGCCTTGTTTGTGAAAAATACTTAACTTTTTTTTTTTTTTTTAAGCTGCTGATTTGTTCACAGATCTGGAAAATGCATTTCAAGAAAAAATTGATGCAGCGTATTTTGAGACCAGCAAATACTTGCTTGATGTTCTCAATAAGAAATACAACTTACTGGAGCACATGCAGGCCATGAGGCGCTATTTACTACTCGGACAAGGAGACTTTATCAGGCACTTAATGGACTTGCTCAAGTAAGAGAGCCTGAAGGGTAATTTTGTTGGATTTCTGATGCTTACAAATGGGTTGATCAGTACAGAAAATACTTTGTTTTCAGAAATAGACCCTTTAAGTATCTTATTACTCAAAGGGTCAACTGAACATCTTTAAATTCCGTTTTGGATTTGATTGCTTTGAAACTGACATTCAGTTCTCTTTCTTGGTAGAAAGGGAGTCCTGTACAATTATAGGATCTCCTGAAAGCTGCATTGACTGTTGTGACATCCCCTAAGATGTTTGCACTTCTTCTGCTCTTAATGACTTTTGTGAGCATTGCCTTAAATGTCAGGCTTCTGTAAAACTAATCTTTGGTCAAAACATTGTGTCAAAACCCCTTATTACATCCTGAAAATGTTACTGATACCTCTTCAAGCTCTCTTGTTTAAGCACTGAGTAAGCACTTTAAGCACAAGTATCAGCCTCAGTTCTTGAAGTTTATTTGCAAGCTGGCGGACTTTTACATCCTGTTCCTATTTTTGAAACTTAGCCTGCCAAAAATATCCTTTATAAAGCTCTCCTTCAGTCTATGAGGCAGGCTTTGTGTTACCAGCATCTATTAACTTTTTTGTACATCAAAGCCAACTTTGGTGGCCATTTGTATTGATGAGCACGTCTGTGCTTTTTAAGCAAGAAATAGTGTTAAGGAGAGCTAAAGTTGGTGCATGGAGTTGGTGTTATGTTAGAGAGAGAAGCAGTGAGGGTCTTTTCAGTCCTAATCACAGAGGAGAGGAGCACAGGGCACTTGCTGCTCACATGTCACAGATCTTTGGAGAGGTGCTGTTTGGCAGGGCGAGTGGGACTGTGTTCTTCCGTCAGCGTTTCTAAGCCCTTGGCATGACAATCAGTAAGGCTCTCAAAAGTATGAAATGTAATTAGTGGTTTTATGTGTTAATGGTGCAACTGTTGTTCATTTTAAATATAAATGCAACTAAAGTTACAGAATAGTTATCCTAACAACCCTGATATCTTCAAATTGCTGGTATCAAATGAGAATTAATTTATTCCCAAATCCGCTGGATTTTAGATGTATAGCTGCACACAGATAGTTTGAAATATTTTGTTCATTGTTTTTCCTTGTGGTTAAGACTGGAATCTTGAAAGTCACACTGTCAGAATGGTGTCTCACTGTGCACTGCGATTACTACAAAATTACCATTGGAGACTATTTCAGTGATGTGCCCTGACTTTGTGTTTGTGGCTTCATAACCTCCAGGCCAGAGCTTGCACGACCAGCTACAACTTTGTATCAGCATAACCTGACAGGAATTCTTGAAACTGCAGTGAGGGCCACTAACGCGCAGTTCGATAATCCCGAGATTCTCAAACGCCTGGACGTCCGACTGCTGGAGGTCTGTTACACCTTGGTGCTTCTGACTTGAGATGATAAATGAGTAAAAATGCCTACCTTGTGTGTGTATGTGTGTTTATATACTTATAAACACACACATATATATATATGTAGTGTCCATACATGTAGGCTCGTGTATGAAAGAAAATTTACATGTGCATATATAGTACTTTTTCTGGTTTTTTTTTTCCCCACTGAGGTCTAGTTTGAATTATGTAGGCTTCCTTCAAAAATCTTCCATTCTCCCTCTCCTGCCCACTGCTTGTTTGTATTTTTGATCTGCAGGAATGTTTATTTCATCGACAATACAAGATATATGTTTGAGTCTAACAGTAAGTGATGCTGACGGCCCTGATTTGGGGTTCTGCAGGCAACTCTTACTGCTGTTGTTTTTACTACATCTAGGGTATGGATTCTTCGTGACTTGTAGTGAGAAAGAGTGAAGATGCAAGTGCGTTTTTGTGAAGGAGATCTTTGGTAGGAAACTTGTGTCAATAAGGAAAAATTTTCTGCCCCAGCCCTGGAGATGTGTGTTAACCAAATAAATGTAGAAATCTGATATAAACCTGCCTGAAAAGTCTGTCTTTCTCCACATTTATTAACTCCAATGGGAAAAAAATGATGTTAAAACAGTTGGTGAGATAAATCCCACCTTCATGTCAAACTTCAATTTTTTTTTTTTAATTTCCTGAGGAGTGGAAACTTTCATATTGACATTATATTTGTAGCACTTGTTTTTTTCACAGGTTTTAGGGAATAGAAGAGTAAATAAGATTTCTTTGACACTTTGTGCTCTGGTTAAACACTAAAAGCAGTATCTTTTTTTAAATACAGGTGTCTCCAGGGGACACTGGTTGGGATGTCTTCAGCTTAGACTATCATGTTGATGGGCCAATAGCAACGGTAACGCCTTCTACTACAGATTGTGAACATCTCTAATACTAGCTTGGGTTGTTAAATAATTTGTTACTGAAATGACTTTTAATTCCGGAAAGTAAAATCAAAGAGACTTTTTTTTTTTGGCAAAGTCCAATAGAAGGACCAAACTACTGTATAAACAGTTCAGTTTAGTAAGCTAACAGTGAGTGCAAAAAAAATCCATTTGAGACATGGATTACTGATAATCAGTAATTCATCTATTCCAGCATGTGTTTTTGCAAGTACTTAATAAATTGAATGTTCTTTTTCTTCTATTGTGTTAAGGTTGTAGCAGCTAATTTGAGATATTTTACAAGAAACTGTGGAACAAATTTGGGGAGAATCTTTCTGTTCTGTTTAAATAAAACTTGACAAGTAGTACTTATTAGAACTGCAAGAAAATAACTGCGCTGTTGATTAGTTTGCTTTTAGCCTCTATAATGACTTTCTTTTTTCTTAAAAAGAAAAAGAGCAGAAAGAACGGTCCATGCAAAGGTAGTTTGAGAAAAGTGAACCGTTTAGTCTTTGTGCCTTGTTCATTCTTTCTTGCACTTCCTCCCAGCTGGGACTGAAAGTGCTCAGAACCTCCCAAGAAATGACTGACTGCTACCACACTGGTCCAGGTTCTTAAAACTGACATGTCGGTGGGACCTCAGATAGACTAGCAGTTTCTCATCTTGCTACAAAAAGACCTGTCCAATCTTTGGCAGATCAGTCTTCTCATGGCTACCACTTGTTGTCCGTCTTACCTGTGAGTTTAGCTTCCTCAGAAATGACTGAGAAAAGCCAGTGACCAGCCTCTAAGGTCTGAGGCAGTTCTGCATCGAAAAAATAGGATATCCTGATGCTTTAGGCAGGGCACTGCACTCGCCTGTTAGTTTCCTGGCACAGGACTTGGGCTGGCAGCTCTGCCCTGCTCTGTGTTTCCTGCCTACCTGCAGAATTGGTAGCTCCTGAGGCTAGAGCAAACAACTGTAATTTTATAGATGTGGCAGCTGGCAACTCTTACAATCTCTGCTGCCTCTGGTAGGGAGAATTTTGCTTATTCCTGCCCACCCACAGTTGGATCCCTTGAAGAAAACCTTTCATTGAAAGCAGTGATCCAAAATCTCATTCCTCAGCAGAAAGTAACTTACAGATGACCTCTCTTATGAGAAGAGCTTTGAGTTTTTGTTTTTGCAGTTTGTAATGAAGACAGTCTTTGGATAGCCATATCTTCTCATTCCACCTTACCACAAAATATCCGGTTGTTGCAATGCAGTACAAATTTAATGTGCAGCTTTTAAATGGTATTTTACTTACTTGTTGAATGTTTGGTAACTCAGCTGGTTAAACTCTTGAGGAAGCATGTTCCCAGTAGCTGTGCGTTTTTTAGTGACTTGGTTCTGTTAATATTTATCCATAGACTACATGAGTCGGGAGATATGGTTGGTGAAGTGGTTCTGTGTCCCTTAGAGCACATGGTATGTCTGTTAAATTTGTACTGATCTTTTTTTTTTTAGGTGTTTACACGTGAATGCATGAGCCACTATCTAAGAGTATTTAATTTCCTTTGGAGAGCAAAGCGAATGGAGTATATTCTTACTGATATATGGAAAGGACACATGTGCAATGCAAAACTTTTGAAAAGTATGCCAGGTAAGAGGGGCCACATGGATAACACACTTGCAAACTACATTTAGATAACTGCAACTTATTTTAAACTGTGTGTTGTGTAAAAAAAATCCACTTGGATAGATTAATTTTTTTACTTTGTTGCTCCTCTTGACTAAAGGTTTTATAATAGATGATGATGAAGGTGAAACAACATAATTGGGATTGGAAGTTTTCCCTGTTTATTGTTTGAAATAATCCTTAGCTGTTAATTTTGTGGCAGTGAGCAGATGAAACATTTCATGTCTCTGGAAAGGAGAAACGAAGCAGTGAAGTGACTGTTAAAGGCAGATGTTTATGTGGAATAACCGATGTGATTTTACTTTCGTAGGTTGCATTTTCTAATTTACATCTTGTAAATTAACAGTGTGTGGTTTAAGGATTATTATTAGTTCAGTCATGTAATGTAACAAAAGAAGCTGCCAGCCAAGTTTGTGTTTGTTTTGTCCTTTTATGGTTGTCATATCCCAGACATATAATAGAGGTTGTCTAGGTATATGGCTGAGCCCATGTGAAGCTCTGTGACTTTGTTGCCTTTCCAGCTGCTCCTTACATATAGTATCTTCTTCATCAAATGGATTTTCATTTAAAACATACTGGTTTATGGAAGGTTAATGAACTAAACTTCAGTGTCTTTCTTGATTTGGAAAAAATATATACGAAAAAGGGAAACTACGGCAATATAGCATTTGTAACCTTTACTCTCTGTAAAACAACCTCTTTTATGCCTAACTGTTCCATTGCAGGGTTCTAGTTTTGACATCAGAGAAAACATCAAGTTTCCTAACTGCAAGTTCAAAAAGTCGGTAGAAGAGATGAATAGAAATTGTTCTCTAAGATATACACAGTCCACACGGTGGTAACCCTGTGAGGCCTGAGCACTTTGAATATATATTCCTTTCAGTATAGATAATTAAAGTACAGTGCAACATAAAAGAAGTGCTCAGGTGTATATATTTCTTGTATGGATTTCACCTTCCCTTTGTCCGTGTTCGCTCCTTGTGCTTACCATTACTTTTTTCAACAACCTTGTCATAAGACTAGTTCTTCTGTGTTTGACTTCGCATTAAAACCTGAAAGATGGACTCCTGGCAGAGTGCTTCTTGCACAGATTTTATCCAAATAGCAAGAAAATCTTGTCTCTTTCAACCATTGCTCTAGCATGTATCTAGAAAACATATTCTGGCCCTGGTTAGCATGTCAGGTAATCGTGAGCGTAGTATTTGGTTCTTTTGTATTTTTGACAAAGTTGCTTGAGGACTTGCACAATGATGAGAAATGTGTGATTTTAATTCCTTGTTTAATGCTTTGTTTCAGTGACTGGTGTCACTGAATGTTTAGATCTAGCTTAAGACATCTCGTGTTCTTGTTCAGCTCTCGTAGTGTTCCCGGTGGCTTTTGCTGCTCTCAGCGAGGAGCAGTTCCCAGTGCTCTTTGTGGGGATGCCTTGTGTGTCTTCCCATTCTACCCCGTCATTTGAGAAGGAGAAAAACAGGCCACCTGAGACTGTACTGCATGGACAATACTGCCACTGCCATGACCTTGTATCTGCCTTTTTCAGCTATGGAGTCCATCGGACCTGGTGACCAGGTCACCTATGGATTTTGGGGGCTTCTGTCTGCAGTGTGACTTGGGGAAAATGTGTAGCTTGTGATTTGGGCATGATCTGTACTCAGCCTGGCTCTGAGGCAGGATGCGAGGCTGTAGAAAGAGAACCTGCTGAAGCTGCATAGGAGATGGAGCAGGAGCGAAAAGGGAGGTGCCTCCTGCTTGCCGGGTCCTTCATTCCCTTTTGTTGAGCTTCCTTGAGGCCTATCCACTGTCTATTGCCTTTCCCTTTTTCCTGTGCTGCAAATGCCAAGACCAGTGAGGCAGCCTTCCAAAATGAGGTCTCTTCACATCCCACCCTCCCTGTGTTCTGGCTTAGCTTCAAGCACAACAGGCTCCGCTAGGGAGCTGTTGCAGAGGAACTGGAAGGTCTGAAGTGTAAAACTGAGGGGTCTGATGCTGTAAGCATCTCAGATGGACTCTGAAGGGATTGGGAGCCTCAGATCACACTTTTGAGCTGAGAACATCACAGTATCTGAGCGTGAGTGTTGGATCAGGCTTTACTTCCTCGCCTCGCTGCGTATCTCTCTGGAATTATCGCTCCAGAGAGATTCACTTCCTTGTGGCATGGTAATGTTTATCAGGATGTATCTCTGTGTTCAGAGTGAGGACCTGCCTGGCTGGTGAGGGCTGAGCCTGAAATGTTTAGGGTAGCTTGCCTGGGTGATGCCCAGCTTTGGTGTTACAGGACCGGGATACCTGCAGTCTTGGTGTTTTCACCAATTTGCCTTTTAGAAGAAATCCCCAAGCAGGAGCTGCTAGGCTGGCTGGAGCACTTCCCTTCTCCATATTTTGCTTAGCTGTTTGCAGTTGGAGGTGCTAATACTCAAGCTCTTTGCTTGCCTTTCCTCTCACTTTAAAATACTAGAAGCAACTCTTCTACTTCCTTGATTCTTCTGGCCTTGAGCGTGGGGATGTCTAGCACTTGTGTGGGCGAAACCCTCACCTTTGCCATGTGTCCTTTGAAAAGCTGGGACACTTGTTGTTTAGTCAAGTGAGTGACTTTTATTTTTGGCAATCAGATATTGCCCCCTACTTGTCTCTCTCGTGCAGAAGTGCTTATTTATTGGTCATGAGGGTAACCATCCCCCTTGAGAATAGGGAGAAGGGAGCTTCCCACCCTGGGTGGGAAGGGAAGGGAACTTCCTCCATTTTTCAGGTCTTGGTATGTTTGAGGTTGGTGGGCTGTGGTAGAGCAGCAGAGCTGAAAGCAAAGCCTCCCTCTGAGTTTCCTAATAGAAGCTCTGACTCTGTGTCTTACGCACAAGTTTTTCAGGACGGAGTCCATTGGTTACACTCCCTCTTTTCCATACAAGGTGCTGTTGAGTGATTTCTGAGTGGCAGAAGTGTGATGTCATGGGAGGCAAGGAGAATCTCAGAGGAAAGAATTCATCACCCAGAAGAATGTGCACAGGCAGAGGGGCAGCTTTATGCAAAGTGCATTTCTGTGTGTACTCATGTTTGGGCATGTTTTTCCCCCAACTTTTACAATGCCACCCCAGGAGCACGAAGGACTCAGTTCTGCAAGGCTGGTCACACCCAACATGCCAATGGGTGCTCACTCTTCCCAGGCTCTGGCATCTGGCTCTCCTGCACGTGAGTGTAAGATGCCAATGGTGCAAACCCTTCTGCAGAACCAAAGTTTCAAATGGCAAGTAGGTGACTTTGGAACAAAGCCTGGGCTTGCAGGCACTGGCACAGAATTTGTTTCTTCTCAAAAAATGTAATCTCCTTATTTGCAGAGTTCAAGGCTGCTCTTCAGCTCTGAGGCACTTTGCTGGGAGGTTTATTAGACACAAGGAGGAATAGAAGCCTCTTCCTCTGGAGATGGTTGGGAACAAGGCTCCTGTCGAGTGTTCTCTGATTAACAGGGCTGCTGTGTGGTACTGTATGACATGACAGCATTTCCCTCCTGTTCCTGAGTAAATGGAACTAAAAAAAAAAAGTTATAATCACTGTCAATTTTGTGAGCTCCCCGGTGAGCGCTTCTCTGACTGCAAGCCACTGGTTTTCAGTGTCCTCCATTTGGGAGGAGGGGGTGCAGAGTTTTCAAACTAGAAGTATCTCTCATTGTTGCAGTTTGTTCTTCTTTTTCCTGAGAAGTAAGTTTGGCATTTGTTCCCATTTTCCCCTGACAGGAGACATTTCTTATACTTTGCTGTGGAGCAGTTGTTTGCAAACAAGCATATATTCTGTTGCTCCCCACCTTCCGTTTGGACTGCACATTGGACAGCACAGGTGTTTGGGATGTTGGCCAGGCCCTTATAGCTTTTGCTAGAGCAGGAGTCAGCAGGGTTTGTCTGGGTACATGCCCCCAAGAGAGGAGAGTGTGTTGACAAAGACAAGGTCTGGCTTCCAGATGGAGGGACAGGAGGAACAGCTGGGTGCGCTCTATCACCTCCTTAGAGGGAGTGCTATCTTTGTAGGATCACTTTTTTCACCATTACCATACTGGGAACACCTGGGATTTTAATTCTTTACAGAAGTAATTGCAGGCAGTAACGTCTGCCTGCAGTAATCTCAGGTAGGAATACACATACATCATTGCCACCAAGGTAGGAATTGCTGCTATTTGGCTGATGTGTTCCCCGACTTCTGCAATGACATCACAGGATCAAATAACAGGAGAGGTTATTTTTACTGATCCTGTTTCAATTTGATCCAACATAAAGTATTGGAGAAATTCTTCCTGCAAAGGTGAGAGGACTGAAGAACAGAAGCTTGTAGGTCAATCACTCAGCGCAGTGAGTGGTTCTGTGACATCCTTGTGTATGAAAAAGCAGCATTGCATTTGTAGCAATGTCAGTGCTTGTTTACAGCTGCACGATCACTTTCACAGCTTTTCAGAGAGGGGACTTCCTCTCTTCAGTCCTCTGCCTATTTTCAGATGTTGAATATCTGCATTGTGGAGAAATATGTCCTTGAGCAGTTTCCTTGCCACTGCCTTTCTGCAAGAGAGCTATCTCTTCTCCAGGTGAGCAGCTGAGGCTGTGAGGGTGACTTCCTCCAGCGTCTCTGTGGTGGCCTGAGGAACTGAGGCCGGGACACCTGAGCCGTGAGCTCTCCAGGCCTGTTACAGCCCCCCTTCATTGTGGTTTAGACGTTTGGCTTTCGGTTTGGCATTTAAAAGTAATGGAAACTATGTTCTCTGTGTCTTTGAAGGCTCCTTGCAAGAGATCTGAGGAGAGTGGAAGAAGAAGTAACTGCGGATCTGTAGTCTTAGGCTTTCAACCTAAGTGTACATGGAAAATTTGTTGTATTTTGGTGTCTTGGGGAATTGACAAGGGTATTTTTTTGCTAGTGTTGCTCTACAGGTTTTCCACACTATCTACTGGTTTAGTGGCTGTTTTTTGGGGTACTTCATTTGGCAAAAAAAAAGACATTACCAAGTGATTTGTTGGCTATTGCTGTCCTTTTGATCTTTAACATACCATCTCTTTGAATTTTTTACAGAGCTTTCTGGGGTGCTGCATCAGTGTCACGTTCTGGCATCAGAAATGGTCCATTTCATTCATCAAATGCAGTATTACATTACATTTGAGGTACACTTTATCCATCTAATGGGTTGCTTACAAAAGAAGCACTATACCCTGTATGTGTTGTGTGTATTAAATTGCAAAGAGCTTGTCATCTGGCAAATGAAAATAACTCGATCTTGAATCGTTACTCCAGGTGCTTGAATGTTCATGGGATGAGCTCTGGAACAAGGTCCAACAAGCGCAGGATCTGGATCATATCATTGCAGCTCACGAAGTTTTTCTGGACACCATCATTGCTCGGTGCTTGCTGGATAATGACTCTAGGGTAAGTGGTCACCTTCACATGATGCTATAACTCTGTGATCTTGCCTCATGGGTCAGCAGCCTTCTTCTGTTATGTTAGAGGCCCACCAGGAAAGTCCTGTTTTCTCCCATGGATATAGGGGTTGTGTTGGGCTTTGTACCTAGTCCCTGTTGCCCACTTGCCACAACTTGAGCCAGTAGCTTTTGGGCCTAAGCAGCTGCTTCCTCGTGCCACACCTGACCTGGGCCTTTGCAAAGCAGAGTGGTATTGGAGAAGATTAAATTTTTGCATGTTCCAAAGAATGATAGTAAGTTAAATCTTTTTGACTGTAGAGCTCTCCACAATGTCTTGCTGTTGTACCAGGTACTTCTCAACCAGCTTCGGGCGGTTTTTGATCAGATCATTGAGCTCCAGAATGCCCAAGATGCCATGTACAGAGCTGCTTTGGAAGAGCTGCAGCGAAGGTTGCAGTTTGAAGAGAGAAAGAAACAACGGGAGTTTGAGGTACAGTATTGGTATCACTGGAGTGTAGTAGTTACCTGTAATAGTGTCTGTAATTGAGGTAGATATTTGTGCTTTTTGCTAGCCAGTACTTTTTTTTTGACAGCATTTGCAGCTGGAATGAATATTTATTGTTGGAGCAAGTGTAAAAGTCATCAGTAGTGGGTAGTGAATGCAAACAGAAGTTCCTGAATAACATTGCTGATGGTTTATCTTGCCCACAAAGTCTAGGTGAATAGACCTGAGGAGGACAGGAAGTGTGGAGCCCCTTTAGGCTCAAGGATTGGAAGCAATCTCTTCTCAGTCTTTTCACCCTGAGTGCCAGAGCTCCCTGCCTGCCTGAGTACCACCCATCGGAGAGCGAGGTGGTGCTGGGGTGAGACTCAGCTAAACCGAGCTTTCCTTGATAGCCTCTCTCTTCCTCCCAGGGCCGCAAGGCGGCCTCTGTGTAACCTGTCCTTGTGCAGGAGGCCTCGTCCTTCACCTTGAGTAGCCTCGTGTGCCGTCCAGCTGACGAGCGGGCTGCTGGTTTCGCTGGCACAGGCTATGTGTTTACCATGCTCTGCCAGTGCTTGGTTGAACAGGGCTGTTTGGACAAGTAGCAGGTTGGCTTGGGAGCCACTTCTGTGGTGTGAGGATTGACCTGTTATTTGTTTGGTCTCTGTAGGGGGAATGGGGTGTAACTGCATCAGAAGAAGAGGAAGAAAAGAGGAAGATAAAAGATTTTCAAGAATCAATACCCAAAATGTGCTCACAGCTTCGAATACTGACTCATTTTTACCAGGTGTGCCTTAGTTATTTTTTGTGCATTGATTATGAGTTTTGGTATGGAGATACCAATTTCAAACGCAGGTCAGCTGTTAATACTGCCTTTGTTTGTGCCATTTGTGGTTTTATTCTTCTGATTTTGCTGGTCTATTTAGAAGTCTGTATTTGCTGTTCTTCAACAGATTTCTGTGATTATCTGTGTTCCCTGATAAAGAGGGGAAATTTCTCCATTCCGTTTGTTTCCTCAGCCTTTGCAAGTTACTACTGCTAAAGACTTACAGAAACACTCCTTGTTTTCAGAACCTGTGAACAGGGGCAGTGGGTGAGCGTTTGGAGCAACATGCACCTTCTTTGAGGGGCCCTTATTTTCTCATTGTCTCCATTTCTGGCATCTAATGTGAACATTCCCTTTCTTCAGTGAAATCAGCTCTTAGCTCACAGGGAAAATGTGCCAGAAGGTAGAACAGGCCGAGGCACAGCCATAGGTGCCCCACTGGAAACCACCCTTCTAGCATAGCTCATTCCTTCTCCTTCACACACGGGAAATCCTTAATGTCTTTTAGTGTGCCTTTTAAATGCTCTTATTTATCACCTTGGGAAAACATGAAGTTAATTGTATTTAATGATGTTAAAGCTGAATTTGACCTAGAGCTCTTGGACCGGCTTTTTTTCCTATTTTTCCTTGTTATTTCTTTTATTTTCTTTCTTTATACTTTTTGCTCTTCATAAATATGCATCTAGACAAATATTAAACATGTAAGCATGTGTTGTTTCCCTGGGTGTAGGAATTTAATCTTCCCTCTGATTTAACTCACCCATATTTTCTTTTAGCTTGTAACAATACAGAAGGTACAGGTTATTTACAGCAGTTATCATGGTAACTCCATACTTTTTAAGCATGTGCACAGCACTTCTTCTCTGTTTCCTATTGATTTGCCGGGATATAACTACCTTGGATGAAGTGCTGCATTGCCAAAAGAGTTCAGTTCACATGCACGTTTGAGGGAGAAGAGGTCAGAAGTGGTAGGCTCAGGAAATGCTTGTGTGTGCCTGGGGGCTCAGCCCCGCCAAGGATTTCCCAGGCATGACCTCCCTAGCCAAGCATTGTTTTAAAGACATTGGGTGCTCTCCCTGTGGATACACAGCGGTGTTTCAGCGGGATCAGATCCCGTGCTCTTGAGCCCCTGAGCTTTGCTCCTTGCTGTGCATAGCTCCTGCAGTCCTTCAGCGATTGACAAATGGGAAGACGGGCTCCAGGCCTGTGGCTCCTAGGACCTGAGTGCTGCAGGGTGCTCAGTCCTGCAGGTAACCCCCTGCAGAAGGCAAACGGGCTCATCACTGGGTCTGCAGCACCCGCTACCCCGCGCTGCGGATCCCCTGCTTTTCCACCATGCTACTTGCTGCATTGGCACCTCCTCCTGTGGCTGCCACAGCTCGGTGCTGTGGAAGCAAGCTGTGGTTTCAGGCTGCTTTGGCCTGGCTAGTTCTTGCAGCCTGGGACCATGTTGAGTGTCCTGACCACGTGGAGGTGTCCTGCTTGTGTGGCCTGAGTCCTGAGTGGTCACCAGCGTGTCATGAGGCTGGCCTAAGAGGGCCAAGGAAGGTGCTGTGCAGCCCCTGTGTGGAGAGCCCTGGGACAGCCTGGAGAGCTGCTCCGTTTGCAGGTTTGAGCTGGGCAGGCTGAAGACACCGAGCTGTATATGGTATCAATTTAAAGACAAAATGAAGCCTCTGAGTTTTTGCAAGAAATGTGCAGACAGTGTAACTCTGTTGCTAATAGTTATTTATAGATGCTTGTGTCCGGGTTTCCCTGGATTTTCACTGCCTGTTTGCCAGACATAGAGGCCATCTTGCGTTCGCGTAGGAAATACATCTGACATGTTCTTAGGGATCTCCTACCTTTTTCTTTCTCACTTAGGGAATCGTCCAGCAGTTCTTGGTCTTGCTGACAACCAGCTCCGATGAAAGTCTTCGATTTCTAAGCTTTAGATTGGACTTCAATGAACATTATAAAGCAAGAGAACCCAGGCTTCGTAT
>JAUBNY010000567.1:57150-75593 GCA_032275445.1 Crypturellus soui | reverse complement strand
AGGAAAGGAAAGGAAAGGAAAGGAAAGGAAAGGAAAGGAAAGGAAAGGAAAGGAAAGGAAAGGAAAGGAAAAGGAAAAGGAAAAGGAAAAGGAAAAGGAAAAGGAAAAGGAAAAGGGAAAGGAAAATGGAAAGGAAAGGGAAAGGGAAAGGGAAAGGGAAAGGGAAAGGGAAAGGAGCTTGCAGTAATTTTCTTAGATAAAAATACAGTTCCATTATATTCCACAATCCAGATCATTATATTTGATAAGAAAAATCCCATCCTACATTAATAAATTGTAAAAAAAAAAAATTATAATGATGCCTACACAGATGTGGCCAGTCATCATCTTGAATGCAAGAAAATCTGAATTGCTTCACATAAGTGGCACTTTTATTCTGTTAGGACTTCTGGAATTTTATACAAGATTGTGCCACTATTCTCCTTAGAGCTGTCTTTATACATCTTAATTCTTACTTCATTTTTAAATAAAGGAGCCATTACAATTAGTGATGCCAATGTCACAAATGTGAAACTTATGCCTGTTAGATTGTTTTTCTTATGGCTGCTGGTTCCTGCTGCTAATTCAGTATATGACTATGTGAAATTTTTGATTGTTTACCTCTAATTTACCTTTGTCAGTTCTTTCTGTAGTTCAGGGATAGAGATTCAAACAGAGAATAAATCAAGATGTAAAATCAAGCTTTATCTGCATCTGGAATGCTGAATGTAGCTTTGGTTTTCCCACTTTAGAAGACTAAACCTGGACATTGTTTAGGGGAGAGGGTCAAGGATGATCAAAGATTAAAATATGACTAAATAAGCTACTAAATTCATCCTGGTGGAAAAAAAAAAAAAAAAAGGAGCTAATCAAAGAAAAGTAATATAGAGATCTCTAAAATTAGCACTGGCAAACAAGAGGTAATCAAAAATTAATTATTTACATTCTCTTCCAACAGAAGATGAGCTGTTTGTTGGCAAGTTCAAAACAGCCAAAACAGATAGATAGTTTTTCTTTCATTGTATTTGGAAGATGTTAAGTTCTGCAGGATATTGTGGACATTAACATTTTGTTTGCATTCAACAGCAGACAAGTTGATGTAGAAAATCCAGTGAGGCTCATTAAATACAAAAATGTCATTGTTGACTCAGGGAGCATCAAGTTGGAAGAGTATTCTGACTTAGTTTCTCTATATTCTTTATTCTCTATTCTGTACTTTTTCATTGTGTTCATCCACTTTTTTCCACTACTGGAAATAGGATACTGAGCAAAATGCATTTTTAGTCTAGCATTTTACAATTACTCCTGTGTAAAAAGTGAAAAGTGTTAAAGACCTTTTGTCTATAGGCTCTCTGTCAGGAGCTAAACATGGGTCCTTCCATAGCTCTTTACCAGGTTATATTTAGTGTTTGTGTTTTGCCCAATATCCTAAGCCCTATCTATTTCTTAAAACAGACATTTTCTCATTTTATAATTTGTATGATGGACTCTTATCCTTAAATCAATCAGTAGGTCTTTCGTGTTTTTCCTGCTCTCTTGTATGCAAGTAGACTGACACTACATTTCATGCTTACATGGTATACAATGCCTTCTATTTATGTTCTGTATTATGATTTATTTAGCTGAAATAACTATTGAAGTAATTTCATGAGATGCATCAGAATTAGTAAGGATTATCTTCTTATCTGATGCAGGGCAAAGTATGATTTATAATTTCCCCAACTACCCAGTATCAATTTGTGAAGTTTAAGTTCTGTGGGAACTTTTAATTGTTTTAATGGGGGTTTTCACTGCTCCATTCATCCATTAAAGCTATTTTCTTAGTTTACTTAATATTTACAACTACTAAACATTAGTCAAAGTTCAACTTAATCTTTTCATATTATGCATAATAATTATATACAGTCTTGAGATTTTTACATATGTATATATGTTTCTGTTACATGTTTCTGTATCATTCTTTCTCCATTAGTGACCTTTCTTCTTTTTTCAACTCGTCTTCATACTGTGTAGATTATCTTGACTCCATTGTAACATTGGTCTAAAAAGAAATACATTGTTCTTCTGCCTGAACTATTATTCCTTTTGTATGGAACAGTAAGAATAGCGTAGCACTTCTCTCTTGCTTATTATTGCTTATTATCAATTGAGAATGGAGAACTAATTGTGATCACATGCATGTATATATTCACTAAGGTGAAACACCAGAAAAGAGCAATAAGAAAGTAATTGAAGCAAGTCTGCACACATAAAGACATATGTGGGAAAATAAAATGCAGATTAGCATGTAGGTTAGTCTGAAAAAGATTTCTTTGCCAAAGGCACAGAATACCAAAACAAATATAGAGCACAAAGACGCTACTCCTCACAAGGAGTAACCTTTCAATAGCAAGGTTAATAGCTTTCTTCAGATGTTCGTAAGTAGAAAAATTGAACCTGGAGAGAACTCAAAAGTGAGTGATACTTTTTTAAACCAAAAAAAAAAAAAAAAAAAAAAAGATAAACAATCTTTACTGCAAGTTATCTCCAGATTTTAAATGTATTTGTTCATTTGCTTTAAAATTAAGAATACATTTTTTGCTAATAAGAAAATTTTCTTAAGTAACTTTAAAAAATAACACTGAAACTCCCCTCCGTAGATTTGAGAGGGAATAACTCCATGTGCTAGTACAGGCTGGAGATCCCCTGCTGCAGAGAAGGACCCGGGAATTCTAATCGACTACTAGTTATGCGCCAGTAAAGTGTCATTGTGGCCAAGGAGATGACGGTGTGTTGAGGGAGGTGATCCTTCTCCTCAGCCCTGGTGAGGTTGCATCTGAACTAATGTGTCTGGGCTTCCCAGGACAAGAAGGACATGAAAGTACTGGAGAGAGTCCATCGTAGGGCTACAAAAATGATTAGGGGACTGGAATATCTGTCCTATGAGGAAAGCCTAGGAGAGCTGGGCCTGTTCAGCCTAAAGAGGGGAGGCAGAAAAACCTTTCAAGTGTTCCTAAATAGACCCCAAAACAGGAGGGGGCTAGTATTCCTGAGGAATGTGGGGTTTTCTTTATTACTCACAGATTCTACTTTACATTTTCAATTCAGTAGATCTGTGTTTGTTTAAAAGATTTCTGTTTTTTATTTCATGATTTTAGAAGGTAACACATTTCTAATTTTAAATGAATTATTTTTATCCAGCAAAATACATGTGCTGAAGGATGCTTTATCTTTAACAAAGTAACAAGCTGAAAATGACATGTCTCTGTTTTTGCAACTTTTCTACAAAGATATTGTAACATTTGCCATCATCAACATGTCAAGTTATGCTGTCTTTTCGTTTTTTGTTTTGCTTTGTTTTATAGTTTGTATAGTCATCTGAAATGTGATACATAGTAGAAATGTGAGTATTTTCTCCCAGGACAGGTAAGATAGATAGACAATTAGTTAAGGAACTCTGTCTTTTATACATATTTTATATTTTGTTACCCATTAATCATTACCCACATTAACCAAGAGACATGTTTCATGTGTACCATAATTCACACTTCATAGACATTGAAAAAAAATTATTATTAACATCACATTTCACTCTTCCTGCTAATACTAAGAAAACTGTGCCTAAGAAATAATTTGTCTTCTCTCTATATATATATTTATTTTCAAATTTTCTGTAGTCACTAAATGCAGGTACTTACATGCAAAATTATAATTAGTTGTAAGAGTAGCAGATTTATGAATAAAGGCTTATATTCTAAATAAAGGGTAATAACACACTCTGGTCATGTGGAAAGCATGTGACTATATGACTTAGTTCTGTGAAATTACATGAACTTGTATACTGCTAATTTAAGAATACATAAATTACGGTTCAAAATGAAATGAGTTTCTTTTTCTTAGGAGCAGAGCAGGAATTTTCTTTGTTGTGGATGTGGTTTTAATGTAAGTAATGATGTAAGTATAATGCTGTTCTCAAAATCTCAAAACATAGCAACTAAAATTGTAGGAAATTACTTCTTTATCTTTCTCATCCTTTTGTTTTCCTAAAAGACCTAGAAAGAATCACTGTTTCTTGTTTTGTTTTGTTTTTCCTTGCTTTACAACAATTTTTATAGTATTTGGAATTTGATTTTTTTAAAAATAAAATCTTTAAAATCTTTAAAAATATCACACTTTGAAATTCAAATATTTCTGAAACTCAGAAAACATTTTAGCAGCATTTTTGAAGGTTTATCACCACAGTTCCAGATAAAAAGACTCTGTTATCTATTTTTCTGCTTTCCCAAGTCCTCCTCAAAAAATTTTAATCAGAAAGATATGTTAGGATGTAGTTAATTTTCTTTCTTTTTTCTGTAGTAATTGTTGAGCTGTTTTTTGAATTTTAACTGAAAACCTCTATGATCTCACTGTATCAGCTTTTCTCATTTTTTATCTGCCTAACTGAACAAACTCTTCAATGAGAGGAGACTTGTGATTTTATTTTTACTAGCAAATCTTTTCCAATGAGTGTTCAGTAAGATGCAAAATTAAATCACTGGAGTGACCTTAGATAATAATCAGATTTTTCAAATCTGACCTTAGATAATAATCAGATTGTTCAAATTACTGTCCAGTGTTGGGTTAGACTAGACATCTCCCTTTTCCCTTTTTCACATTTAATACAACAGGTTAAAACTTTTTT
Organism: Crypturellus soui; assembly: GCA_032275445.1. Taxonomy (NCBI): domain Eukaryota; kingdom Metazoa; phylum Chordata; class Aves; order Tinamiformes; family Tinamidae; genus Crypturellus; species Crypturellus soui. The sequence continues at coordinate 70,954 of JAUBNY010000567.1, read as the reverse complement.
ACAAGTACTCTCTCATTGTGAGAAAAATAACAAAGGTTCTTGCACCTTCTAGACTAGTATTCAGCACAATTATATGAATAAAAACTCAGTACAGGAGCCCAGAAAACTGCAAGAGTTTAGAAAAATTAAAGTAGTTATTAGTAAAAACATTTATCTCTGGATGAAGCTCCAATCAGAGAGTCAGTCTTTCTCTGTAACAGTCATATCATTTCACAATAAAGGAATACTCTGAAGAATTTGTCTGTTAAACAGCTTCACGTAATAAAACCTCCTACTTTACTGTTTTAACAGTTCAAGAAGTTGAGATAAATTAATCACATCTGTAATCTTACATAAACGCAGTGAAAAAAAAAAGCTTTTATCTTCTGAAAGTTCTTCCTCTGTGCAAGCAGCCTTGAATTCAGCCTTTATTGATGTTCTTTTCTTAGATATGATCTTGCCACTTTATCCCTTAGAATTAAACTCACAATATTTTTCCACAGAGAGCATCAGAGTCTCATCACTTGTATGGTGTTCGCTGATTTAGGCAGTTGTCATATTTCATGTTATAATATTTCTAATGCTTTCACATTAAACCACTGAGAGATGTCATTGCCTTTGAATGTCCTTCCATTCACTCAGTTTTCTTTCAAAACAAAAAAGAACAAAACAAAAAAAAACAAACAAACCATGTTTTGTAGTGATATTTTATAGTCAAAGTAGTAAAAGTTCTGAGTGACTTGATTCATGGCAGCAGTCCACTTTTTATCCACTTCATGTAAAACCAAATGATAAGCAGCTGGGATAACACTTCCACATAATCTTGGACTGTTTTAAGAGTTGTGCTATTTCAACAATATTCAAAATCTCACTACTTTTTCATGGAAGTCTTTAGACTTCGTTGGGGATTTTCTTCTGTCTTTAAATGCTTAGTTTTCTACGATGAAACGTACTCTAAGTTTTGTATCTCTAGGTTTATTAACCTCAGCTTGTCCCACAGTTTTCTTTTTATAACATTCTCCCTCCCCAAGTTACAACCCCTCATCTTCAAATCAATCTACTTTCAAATTTTATATCCTCACATATTGAAGAAATTATATATAGCCTATTTTCCATATGATTATTTTATTTTAATTTGATTATGTGGTATCAATCACCTTTTTGTGAGGGAAAGGATGGAGCAGAAACTGCATGCATAAATATGCATGTACTTTTCTTTAGACAATTTATTTAAATCAGTTGTGAGAATTAAAATAATAATAATAATACTTTAAAAAACTTTATATATTGCCAAGTCTGAAATAGTCAGAAGTGATAAAGTGATAAATGGGAAATCTAAAATCAGTGCTCTTTTTCTATCTCAGGGCTTTTAGTAATGAAATTAATCAGGAATGGAAGAGACAATGCCACAGCATTTCTCTATTCTTTGTTTGTATTTCATAAAGGCTGTGAATTTTTTGTTCTTTCTTCCTATGTCCATTGCATTTTTAACACATATATAGAATGTTCTACATTTGTTCTCTTTACTATGCTCAGAACTGTTTTCTACCAATATTTAAGGCAGCTACTTTTAAAAATCTGTGACTGACTTTAACAGTGTATGTTCATCCTCTTCGAGGCTTTTGCTACCATCTTATGCTTGGGCTGTCACAGATTTCTACCACATCTATGCCTCAGTTGAATATTTCTACTTGTTGTCTCTGCCTGTCAGAGCACAGATTTGTTTGAACACGTATGGCAGCCCATGCTTCAGCTCAGTGAGTGCCACTAGGCAAGAGTCTGAAAGCCCCAGGCAGCGTCTGCCCAACACAGCACTGCCTTAGCTGGGAACTGGATCTAGCAACAGCAGGACCTGATCTTTCTTTGATCCTCATGTTTAACATTTTTCTAGCAAGATTACACTTCATAGTTTCTTCCTTCACAGGTGAAAAAAATGGTTGTTTGCAATTTCTGCCTTTCCAATGTAAGTCATTTTCTGCCTAATCACTCATCAGTAAACAATCAGTAAACAACTACTGAAGTAGCTCCCTTCCTGGATCCTAGCATAAAGCAGCAGCAATGAGGCATGCCAGATCCAAGTCATTATCACTTCTTTAGAAAGTCAGAATTGCTTCTCTCTTATGTCTGCAATCTGCTTTTATAAGTTCAGATAAAATTTTAAAAACACTTTTAATTGGCTATGTTTTATCTTAAAGCTAATTAATGTGTTATATAGCAAATAACTTTAGCAAGATTCTTCTTGATGTTGTTCTCCAAGGGAGAAGAGTACAACAGACTACACAACAGTATTCTGGGCCAGAGTCTCAGCTGGTATAAATTGGCAAAGGCTAATTCTGTGCCCAGCTGTCTTTAGTCCCTGCAGGCCCATCATTCACTGCTATACACAGTACATGAACAAAGAATTCTTTGGACTATTGTACCAGATGCAACACATTTCTGTAAACAGAATATTGGATTTTCATGCCTCTTTTGCTGTAGGTATCTTTTTTTTTTTTTGCATTCTGCCTTGCGAAATAGTCTCGCAGAAGAGCTGGAATGTGATGTAAAGCTTGGCATATATTCATGGAGTTTATTACTACCTTTCAACAGCTTGATACACACACACACACACACACACACACACACGTGCATAAAGAAAAAAATACTATTTTTTAAGTAAAAAAAATGACTATACATGCCTTCCTTTGCAACTGGTCATATCAGTAATATAACAGTAAAATGACAAGACCTGAGCAAAGGAAATTACTGCCACGCAGATATTACTACTACAAATTGAATTTTATTGCTGGCTAGTCAACTATCATTTGCAAAAATAAAGCTGATACTGTAAGGAACCACAATTTAAATGTAAGAAAAGGGCTAACAAAACATGACTATACACTACAAGTATTGGAATTCCATTCACTATAAATGTACTTATATACTCTAACTGGGTCTATGAAACACTAGTTTCAGGGTGACTTTGGCTAGACATTGAAAATGTGTTCTGAGAGTGATGAACATTAATTTACAGCTTTGGGTTTTGCTATTGTACAAAACTAAATATGTGCTCTAACCTAAATTGATTCTCTGAGGGCTCTATTCCAAAATATTTTCATAATCATTGTTGTGGGATTTTTTTTAATCTTCAGTGCAGCATATTCCCTATATAACACTTCTCAAGTAATGAGTCCTTTGCTAGCTCTATTTAACAAATCCCAGAATGTTAAACTGTTTGTACCATATCACACTACCATATCACAGTAGCAGTTCTATGAGATCCTACGATTCTGATTGATAGAATCAAATCAATCTTGGAAGCTTTCTGTCAACTGGAGATGGTCCTTGGCATTTATTTAATTTTATTACAATAGTAATGTGACTTCAGTGACAATTTAATGCCATTGAAACCTTAATGAAATAATGTATAGACAAATGTACCAATTTTTGTGAGCTGAAAATGTTTATTTTTGGATATTTTTACTTTGCAACTTGTCTGTGTCTTCTCTAAAATAATTACTTTTTATTTTTATTTTTATTTCAAGGTGTGCATGTTTGTATTCTTTAAAATATATAATCAGTTAGTAGAAAAAATTTTTATCTGTAAATATATTCAGTTGCTTCCAAATCTATTTCCTGTACTCCAAGATCATGACTTGAAAGACATTTTTCTTGATCAAATCACTAGCATTTTGTAATATTTATAGATAGCAACACCAACAGTTTTCAAGTCTCATTTCTTTGCAACACATAATATTTTAAAATAAGTGATGAATGAGAGAATATGAAAACCTTTGAAATTCTTCATTACGTAATTCAATAGTACCAGCAAGAATGAAACCTGCCTACTAACAAAGTAAAAATTAGGAAATATCCTTAACTTTTACACTGATAAGTGAAATGGGGATTATCTATGGTCTATGGGGATTATCTATTATCTATTACCTATCTATTATCTAATATTATCTATTTCCTATATTATATCATGATTACATGGAGCTAAATTTTAAAAGATTCTTACTAAGGAATGAAGATGGAGTAATTACTTAGAATGAATCTGGAAGAAAAAAAAAAGAGATTATCCAGATAGACAGTACTTCTCTCCCTCCTTGTGCTTAAGATATAGGAGTAATCCCCAATGACAGGATTATTAGCTACAGGCATCAACCTTGTCTCGTTTATTTGAGAACTTGTGAGGATGCATACTGAAAGAGCATTTACATGTGTGAGCTAGGAATGTGATAGTGAAAATGATGCTTGTGAGACAAACTTCAAGGCAAATAAAGACCAACCTTTGTGCATCAGAGAAAAATATATCTCAAATAATTTACATGTCTATTCCACTTAGTTTCTCAGAGTGTGTTTTTATCTTTCTGGTAACACTTTGAAACAGACTAATGCACTTATGCCCACAGCTGTATTGCTGTACCTTGGGACAGAAAACAAAACGCATGAATATGATTTTAAGTACAGATCTGCTCTTTTTTTTTGTGTAAGGAGATTAAGGATGTATACTCAATGTACTCTTTATAGCCAAAAGGTCATAGATTGCATTTTGCAAGAGATTTTGTATTTGGCTTTTGCAGTTTCAGTGCAAGAACTCAGGTGAGAACTACATTTGTAATATCATTTCTAAATAAAACATGAAAAATGGAGACAAAATCTTGGATTGTGAGGATTTTTGAGCCAAGTAGACAGCACTTAGGATATTATTTAAAAGACGTGTTTAACATTTATTGAAAATTGTTTCTTTGTTGTTGCTGTGGGCCACAGATTTGAATACATTCTTTTGGCACTTTGCAACAACCTGACCATCAGTGACAACCTTATAGAATATCTGAAAATTCTTTTGACAGGCATCTTATTTATACCTTCTGAGTAAGTTAAAAGCATCATAGGGTGCATTCATGCCATCTCTATTTGTCTCTATTTGTTTTATTTATCTATTTTTGTTGTCTTGGAACTTTCCATGTGATTTATTTGTTTGATTTGTTAACTCCAAGCCCAAATAGTAAAACTTGAATCTTACACATTTCCAGCGAATGAATTATCAAAGAGTTTAGAATATATATGTAAGCTCATATTAACTTACTCATAGATTTAAGGGTCTGTAGGCACTGGTGTGTTTTTGATTGCAGCCTTATCTTGAAGAGCAAAACTGAAAATATTAAATGATAAGGTTTTCAAAAGAGAATAGTCATGAAAAATACTCAAAAAAACCACAAAATCAAAAACAAAAACAAAAAAACCCTTGTGAGATCAGCAAAAAGTATATCTGTTATGTACCTGAATTTGCCTGAAGGAATCTCATGTTTGAGGCAGAAGTGGTAGGTGCCCATGTTGCTTCATGGATATTTTTCAAGAAGCTCCATTTCTTATATAATACTTTGGTTTTAACCTTAGTTTTTCTGTCAAATCCAGATTCAGTTTAGTTCAGGCGAAGTGACAATTACTCATTCCTAATAAAATTTAAAGATATATATGTCAAAAGGTACATGGGAAGGGAATGGGAATTGGGATGGAAATAGCTGATCAAAAGCTGAATCAATAGCTGAATCAATAGCTGAATCAAAATCCTTGATATTTCTCAGGAAGAAAATTAAGTTTCTTTTCCAGTCTCTAAATCAGAATGATCAGTTTTTATAAAGGAGGGGCAAAGGCTTTTAATCAAGAATAAAGAGTTGTCCTGTCACTTCAGGGGATGGAAATTTGCCTATTTTTGACACAGGCGTGTCTGCAAAGGTGATAATTTGTATTGTCATACAGAAAAAATAGAACTGAATTTCAGTGCTTCTTTGGAAACCATATGCAAATGAATAGAATTACATCAGTTTAGGTCAAATTCCATATTTCTGATAAAGCTATTTCTGATAAAATTAAGTTACTCTTATTTCAAGGATATGCAGCTCTGAGTATCAAACTATTGGAATATCAAATTCATTTCTCAGAATTTCTTATCAAACTTCTCAAACACATTTCTCTAACACATGCAAGAAAAAAGATTTCAAAATGAATATCTTCTGATATTGTTTAAAAAGAAATTACAATTTCATCTTTGTGTCATTCTTATCTCTCCGTGTATCTTTAACTTCCTTAAGGGCAGGGATAATTCCTGTTTTGGTTATTAATCTAAAAGAGTTTGCCTAAACATTTGTCAGTTTTTAAGCAGGTACAACAGAGCTCACTGGCATAACTGTTTATATTTACAAAATATGAGAAATAAATTCTAGGTAGAAATGCAGAGATCTAAAAGCATGTTACTGAGGTGAAGTCATTTTAAATTGAAACTTATCTCAGTCTTACACAAAGGTATTTTTAACTCAGCATTTTAGAAATACAGGATTTATAGGAAAAAAATCAGAAACTCTCCCCTGAACTGGTCTATGTTTTTGAATCTACTCTCTTTAGATGTTCAAATCTTTTCAACATATGGAGATGGAGATAGTTAAAGTTAGGCATATATACCTGTAGGCTGTAAATACAGTGAAACATATTTCCAAACTATGATAAAAAAAGCTTGTTGTTATCAGACTGAAAGTCAAATAGTCCATACTTTGTATGAGCTGCAGTTAGCATAATAACCTCTAACTGAACCAAAAACACATACACGCACATAAACAATTTAGCTGTCACTGTGTTATGTAAGATCTTCTAAACAGATAAGACGAAGAACACAATATCTGGTGAGGAAAAACAACCACTGAAGTATGCAAAAACATGACAAGCCTCAAAGAAAAAAGAGAGGAACAGAAAGTCTGGATAGAATCTCTCTCCCTTCCTCTAATGCATACATTCTTTATACATACATCAACCTCTGCTACATGCCTTCTCCATGTTTCCCAAACTCTTGCATATCCGACTAGCAAATTAGTGGCATTAGTTAACCAAGAGTACTCTCTGCTCAGTTCTTTTATAGCTGTATACATATGCTAGAGAGTAGACCATTTACAACAGTTATTCCCTTCTTATTTGCTTGCTGCAGAGGCTTTCACCACAAGAGGACAGCTGCAGGAACTGCAAAGCAAATGCATTTATTCATATATATGATCAAACAGTATATGTTTATCTTGCTATATGCACACACAAACACTCTGTGAAATGATAGCATTTTGGTGAATATAGGAATGCAGATTAATGTGTACATTTGTGCATTAGCAGGTTCGAAAAATCAAGTCATGTGTGTTTAAGTATAAATACTTTGTACTTACATCATATTTGTTACTATATTGGCTAAATCTATAGGATAGTTTGTCCCTTGTTATCACAAAAATTGAGGAATCCTTTAGATATGCTGTGATATAAGCATGTAAGAACTGAAAGCCCACGTGCTAATCAAAATTACAATACTCATTTTCCATCCATAAGTGGTCCTTGATCTATGTTCTTCTTCTGTATGGTAATATAAAAGGTACTGAAATAAAATAGAAATGTTATATCTGCTAGTTTTGTATAATCCATCATTCATTCCTGGACTTCCTTTCCTCCCTAAGTTCCATCAATCCATTGCGTAGTCTTGCAAGACTAGGCTTTGCACTTGGAGCTCTGTTTTAGCAAAAAGATGTACTGTGTCTAATGTGGTTGGTAGGCTCTCTGTTGATAAAATACCAAAAACATGCCAAGAGAGATTAATGACTTCAAGCCAGCTATAACAGACTAAGTTTTACATGGTTCTGTTACTTTTATTCTTTTTCATCCAAACTCATTTCCTTGTCTAAACTATTGTCGTGTGTATGCACCATGTAGTTCTTGAAGATCTTTGCAAATCATAGAAGCATTTAGATATTAGTTCCTTTCACTCATTTTTTTTTTCCACCCTGGAGAAGGCATACTGGCTGATTCAGAGCTGGGACCTATTAGTACAGCTAATAGTTCATGTTTCTAGCTTTTACTTTGCTTCTAGACATAAGTTAGTGCCATGTGAGGGATGCTTGAACTATATTTCATTTTGCCTAGAGGTCTGGATTTAGTAGAAATATTTAGAAAGATGGATCTTATTATCTTCAGCTTGAAATGATTTGAATCTTATTGATTTTGGTTCTGTAAAATTAAATGGTTCTGCATTTATGCGTTTTATACATATGTGATATCCCAGTATAAGAATGTGCAAATTACTATACAAAAGCAAAGTCTTTCTACCAGAGTCTGAAAAAGACTGAGTATTTGCTGAAAATTTCCTGGAATTTCTATTCCTTATAAAAGCCCAATTTTGGAGGTTGGAGAGAATCAAGCAAAACATATGAAAAATAATGATAAATGATTTGATGTTTTTTCCTGCTCAGGTTATCTAAGCAGAGGTGTCTGCTTTCCCTCAAGACAGCTGTAGTCACAGTCACGGACTTTGCAATTTTAGCTGATGAAGACGAATGCTTAGAGAATATAAAGCCTGGGAGAGGCAAGCTTCGGATTCTCTCTGATTCAAAACTGTTTACTAAATCACGGTTTTAAAAACATGTTTCTGACCTGAAGTCTCTTTCTTTTGGTGTCATTCCCTACTACAAGGAAAATAGGCTTTCCTGTCTTTTAGAATTACGCTGCATATGATATTGTTGTTGTTGTTACTGTGTGGCTTGACATCTTTGATAGAGCTGGATGATTGTTCAGCAGGAGCGGAATTGGTGTCTAATTCCTAAAGGAAACTGAAGACCTATGCACCTTCTAACTATGCGTCAATTTTGGACCAGCTTTCCTTGAATTTCCTTCTCTGCTTATTATCAGCATTCATATGTTTCTGTATGGACTAATGAGTTTAAGTCTAATCAAGATTATTATCCTCCCTTATCCTGTCTCTCTTTCATATGCTACTATTTCATTGATTTTTCTACCTTTTTCATGGCACTATTCATAGGAAGTCCCTCTATTCCTTTGGCATAAGGTCTCCCCAAATAATCTTGTGCATACAAGGACTACAAATAACCCCATTTTGGGAGTTAAGCATTCAAAACAAGCAATCTTCAGATTGAGAACACCGCAAATAATGTCAAACTGAAAGGACTCTTAAGTAATCACCTCTGTCTCACATGCTTTTAAATTACTTGGTTGTTCCGTTGGCAAATGGTTCAGTGGTAGGAAAAGAAGGAATAGTTACCATAGTAACTGTCGTACAATCCAGTGTGGTGCTTATGTTACTGTGCCTCTGAGACAATCCTAAACTGCCTTCTTAATCCCTTTAGTGTTCCTGGTTGAATAGTGTATGCCTAGTAAAGTGGCACTTGTTGGTCCCTTGACTGTACACTCTATTTTCCATCTCATCCACAGTAAGGTAATGGACCTCCTACAAGTGATACGAGACAAAAAAAACAAACCAAATATTCAAAGACAGAAACTTAGCACTCTGCTTGAAAAACACAGAAATCTCCCCCAGACAATCGTGATTGTGATTTTATGGCTTTTTTTTAAATCCTCCTAAAATCTTTAAACACTAACTGGTGTCAATGGAGACACAATGAACATTGTTTGAAGCACAGAAGATGCCTCAGTACAGTTTAATTTTTCCTAAGATAATTTTATATGTTTAGTTTTAGAGTCAGTGATCATCGGAGACAAAATCAGACAAATCTAACAAAATTAAGACTTAGGTGATTGTTTAGTCAGTAGACTTTGATGCTCTTAACATCTGTTGAACTTCCATCTAACAACAGGGAATGTAAAATGTTGTGGTCCTAGTAGCTTGGTCAGTTTTGCATGAAGCAGGCTTCTTGTAGCATGGCTATGTTGAATAGTCAGTGAGGGGCTGTTATTAGGTTTTTGCATCAATGCTTTTTCATCATTTAGCTTATCAGTCTATATTACCATTTAAATTTTCACTGGAACAGAGCTTGGAATCCATACTCCAGTAAAAGGCTCCAGGAATTAAGGTACAAGGAATCTGTGGCTTACTGAATGCCTTTTATTATTTCACATTAGATATAAAACATTTAAATATTCATGTGGAAAGCAGATAGCTGAAAATATTAATTAAACCTAAAAAATTTGTCCCTTGCTTGAAATGTGGGGTAAGGGCATATTTGCTCTACTGATAATTCAATTGATCTTTAGAAAGTGAAAAAACACTAACTATAAAAGATTCTATGTTTTAAATATTATCATGGGATATGTTGGTTCAAAATAGTTACATCTTTTGATTTTATTTTTTAAGACTTATAGTTTTATTAAAAAAAGAAAAATCACTTTTTTATTCCTTCAAGGAGCTTCATTTTTTTCTCCTGTGTCAGAATCACTATACATATACTATTTTCTCAACTTATCTGTGCCATGCCAGTGGAGAAAGCTCATTAAAAACATAATTTTGAACCCATATCTGAATTCTGAACTTCTGTTATGAAAGACCTGAGGTTCATCTTTTGGATAAAATAAAAATTAGGAAGGAATACGAGCTGATGATGATTTCTTACTTTTTCAAATCAGGTCAACTGGAGAAGTGATAGGTGTGCTTTACTTATCCAGACACAGACACCAGGATATAGCTATTATTATACTCTATTATGTTAACAACTCTATATACCACTTCACTGTGAGAAGACAATAGCTTCCTCAGTTCTTTGGCAACAGTTTTTGACATACCCAAGAATTTAAAAATGTATTATCAGAGGAGATGTGAGCATAAATAAATGGAAATTCTTTACTTCTATAGTATAGTCTATAACGGAAGACAGCAAGTACAAATATTGTCAGCACTCAGGATACTGCAAAAGTCTTTACGTCAGAAAGATAATTTTGTTTTATAATGTTGAGACTACTAAAGAATTATAAGAAAGCAGAATGGATTTGAGATTTAGACAATATCTTGATTAACACGCTTCAAAAAATACAATGAGGTTTTAATGAGTGTGAGAAGTGGGACTTCAATTTTATACCTCATCTGGAAGACAGTATCTACAAGAGAAAGATGCATCATGTTGTTTTTTATCAGCACTAACATCACAATGGAAAAAATGCTAACATTTTAAAAATAGTATCACCTAATGCAACATATGGTATTTCTCTGAAAGTATATTATGTAGGTATGACCTGACTCTACATTTTCAAGATATTTGAAGGATTATTGATATACTGCCATTCAAAATATAATGATTTAACTCAGTATAGTGCACTATTACTGAAATTTTATAACCCCGAAATGAAATTTAATTGACTTACTTTATATAGGGCTAATCATGCCAACTATGAATAACTTCACACACGAATGAGCTTGAAGAAGTATTTTATCCAAGAAAATTGATTTATCTGAATAATTGTTTACTGACTTCTCTTTATTACATAGAAAACAGTGGATTTGAAATGAACTTATGGAAGTGTGTTAAATGCAAATAGTAACTTTAAAAATAGATTTTGAAACATATCCAAAGTGTAGGATGCATACCATTTCATGCTTCTTTAGTTCTGTGCTACAGTTTGCATGGGTGTTCTTTACGCTCCCTAGGACTTTTATTTTTCTTCTTTCTTGAGACATTTTTCTCCATTTTCAGTAGGGTTATAGTTTGCTATTTAATACTCCCAAAACATTTTTTTTTCATGAATAATGAAAGAAAATGTATGATATCCAAAATCAGGTTTATTTAAAGAAGGTATCTGAATATTTATATTTCATATAACATTTTCTATTCACAATTTTGCTTGAAAGTATTCACTTAAATAAAGGGGAAAAACTCAAGAGAAGGAATTTAAACACAACTAATATTTAAAATAAATAAAGACTTTGATTATCAAAAGAATATAAAATATTCAAAGAGTATTCCATTTCTTTCTCCTAAAGAGTAATTTTCATTGGGCCTTTATTATTGTTTTTACCTATTAATTTCATTGCTATGTTAGCTAACTTTCTACTTAGATTGTAATTTCTATTAATTATTTATTCGTAATAAATTTCATTGATGAAGTTCCATATATATAGTAACATTATGCTAACAGAAGGCCAGATTATCATCTTACTCCAAGTGAGTCAAGAGTAAATTCATCGAAAATAATTAATATTTATTTATGTAAAAGTTGAGACTCTTTGGATCAGGTTTCTGCATTTGACACTAGGTCAGTTTGGGACATGTTTGTCTTATAGTCCTATGATAGTCCTTTACAGATAATTAACCCACAAAAAAAACAGAACAGTTTTTATCTCAGGTAAATATGTATTATAAATCATTAAAAAAGCTGCAAAATAATAAAATAGTATTTTCATTCCTAGTAAAGTTTGGAAGGTCAACTTGTAGCATTAAGAAGAGGAAATAGGAAAAATAATTTCCCAAATAAAGCTTAAGTTACAGATAAGTCCTTGGCAATAAGGAATTAGGGAAAACGTAAAAATTGTGACAACCATAATGGAAAAAAAAAGCAAGTATGGAACTAACATAGATCATGCTTGTATATCCGCAAAAACATAATTTTATCAGGAAAACTCACTATTTAGGATTTACGTGGCCCTCTTCCTCCTGAATTTGAAAGCTTTATATTTTGGATTAGAATTTACTAAAATCTGTTATTTTCAAAATAAAACATAAATTTTGTGTATTCTGTCCAGTTTTGTAGAAGATGAGGACACTTTGAAACTGTTAAATGATGAAGCTTCAATATATGTTTCTTCATTTACAAATTAAGATTCTAGATAAACCCAGTGCATCTGGATTTTTTAAGAATGTGTTTTTTGGTTTTCTTACCATTTGTAGTAGAGCAAGTAAAGTATTCAAACTGAAATATAGAATCTATTTGCAATGAAGAAGTTTAGATATTGTTGTGGATTTTACGTAAAGTTTAGGTACATAGCAAAAATGGCCAAGATATAAAACTTCTTTTTTTTTTTATAACACAAGTTCATGTGACTGCTGACATATTGTCCCAATTTCTGTAGGATGGGTAAAGCTGATAGTATGGGCAATACTAAATTCAGTCAATATCCCCATATTCCTTAGAATGTCGCCCTTTTCTGACCTCTATGCTTGTGCTGGAGGAGATAACTGTACAGAAATGTATTTCTTAAGATTAATTAATCTTCTTTGCAGTACTCTGATACCTGTCTCAGAAAGACTCCCATCATTTGGAGAACTTAATGGTTGTAAAAAATATTGTAACTACTTATTCCCCTTGGAGTTAATGGTAGTACCATATTTGTTCCTACCAGTAGTTTTTAATGTCTCAGGAAAGTAGTTATATACATGCGTAGCGTTTCTCTCACCACTGGCAGCTAGTCTGTTGACTTTTTTTGCGTAGGGAAGAACATCATACACATGCTTCTATCATTCCCAGAAGTCCGGCAACTGAGTGCAAGAAATTCAGTATCATCATCTCCCAATTAACTATTACTTAGAGAGCTCAGAATTTAGGTGACAAGAAGCTGAAAACGTCACATTGATTTAGTATGTCTATAAACACCATCCTCTCTCCCACAGAGATCATAAATGGGTGTACACTGACTGATGCCTACAGTAGAGCAAGGATATTGCATGCATATACAATATTCCCTAACACTCTCCTAGCTCCTATAATTGGACTAGCTGTTTTGAACCTTCTTTTATGTATAGCACCCTTGAATCTCTCTTCCAGCTAATGATCTGAGTGGACCAGGAAAGCATGTAAGGTTCCGCCACCCAGAATGTCCCTAGACAGGATCTGATGTAGGTGTACTTCCTATTGCATGAGGAATCCTGTTTTTGTTTGATTGTTCTTTCTATGACTCCTATAAAGAGGGTCTGCATATCTGGGTGCTTTGTCTAAATCTTGTGATGAAAAGCTAAATATTAGCTGAAATATATTCACTCCAGTAAAAAAACTACTTTTATTGGGACACTTTCTCGGCGTAGAATAAGGTCTTGTTAATAATACTTTTTAAAAAATGTTCCATGACTGGAACAAATTCAGT
>JAUBNY010000567.1:20382-51107 GCA_032275445.1 Crypturellus soui | reverse complement strand
ATATAACTTCAAAAACCAGTATTACTATTTGTCTTTAAACAAGCATGTGAGTAAATATTCATTAATTTTTATAATATATTCATTCCATAGACATTCACTCCATAAACTCCTTGCAAGAGGAAAGGAAAAATGCTTTTTAAAAAAGAAAAAAACATCAAAAACATAGGATTTCTTTTCCTACCTCCTAAAACTGTAATTATCTTCTTTATAGCAGTAGATGAAGAGGTATCTAGAAATACATATAACAACATATACTCAAACAATACATTTAAATGTGTTTAAGATTAATGAATGTCTTCTCCTAAAGAGAAGCCCAGCTCCTTCCCCTGTCATCTGATACCCATCTTTAGACATTTTGACACCAGATGTTATGTCTGTTTTATTTTTCCATGAATTGATATATGAAATATTTTGGAAAAAACACAAGCAAAGGAAAGAGTAACTAGCCAAAATATCTGTGAAATGAAGTAGGAAAAAATGTAAAAAAATAAAATTAAATTAAAAATTCTGCTGATATATGTTTATCAAACAATAATCTGAGCAGCAGTTTATTCAATGAATGAAATATATAACTGAGTAACTTTACAACCAGTGACCAAATCCAACTGTCATCAAGTCTTTATTCTGACTAATAATCTTCAACTAGCAGCTCAGTAAAACATGTCAGCCAAAATCCATTCAAGCTCAACATTCCTCTAGTAGCATGATTAACACAAAGATAATCCATTAAGGGTTGAAGAACCATATTAGTTCTATTTTGCCAGTTTATTATCTTGTGAGGTACATAGATATTGTTGGCAATGGATGGGTTTGTATTGATACTTTTTCTCTCTTTTGACAAAAAAAAAAGTTTGTCATGTTCTTCTGCCTTATACCGGTAGTGTTACCAGTATACAGTTTTCCTGGCTCTATGAGATCCTCAGACTCAATGGTATATACACTTGTGAAAATTCTTACTTTGAAATATTCATATATTCTCTCTTTCAAAAGTTACGTACATATAAATGTTGTACAACATCCATTTTCTTCTTCAAAATTTTGCTTGAACATATAAAAATGTTTTAAATTCTCAAAGTACCTGCAAGGTATGGTGTTGATATATGGCAGAAATATTTTAAAGTTACAAACACAAGGTGGTAGCATTAGTCTTTAGTACTAACTGTTTGAAATGTCACCGCTTTCAGTTAATAATCTTTCCTTCTTATAACCAAACAAGGACCACAAAAAAAAATATATAACATTTGATTTTGCTCCTGATGACATTCAACTTACATCTAGAAATAGTCAGGAATTAATCAAGTGACAAATTGGTAAATTAAAGAAACAGAAATGAAATCAAAATAAGTGCATTCATCTCTTCCAGCAAGCTAGTTTTGTATTTTTCTGGTCTATTAAATTCTGAAACTACTGAAAAGCCAATTTGTAAAATAAAATAAAATGAAATAAAATAAAATAAAATATAAAAAATAAATTTAAAAAGAGAGGATAGGGAAGAATTTTACAAGAATAGGCTATCTCTAAGGTTACTATGTTTTTTTTCAGAAATCAAATTAACAAACTTAAAATAATTCTCCAATACTTTATGCTTATGTATAAGAACTACAAGCTAAAACTGTTGTTATTTTGCTTTTACTCAGAGATGGTTCACAACCAAAAGTTTGAAGTTACCAAAGTTCAGATTCAGAATTAGATCTCCACATCTGTATTGTTTTTTTTCCGTGATTTCTCTTCTGTGGTTGTTGTTTTCTGTATATCAGTTCTATTTTTAAAGCATTCTGAAGCCTAGCTTTAGCTCCCCATGTTGGGCATCTAAGGAAACCTCCAGCTGCAGATCTGTCACAGCTTAACAAATAGACTCTTAACAAAACTATCTACACTACACTATCTACACACTATCATCTTCAAACCCAAGTCATTCAGATTATGTGTCAACTCATAGAGTCTATATTTGATAATATTTATCATTCTATTATTCATCATTCATCTCTAATTGGAATAAAATTAACCTAAAGAGAAATCAGATTTTTCTGTAATTCTCCAGCTCATCTAATTGAATCTAGTTATACAAGCTGTCATTGTTCACAAAGTTCTAGAGAAAAGAGTGCACATCCCTAATTAAAATTTGATTATCAAACTGATCTGATCCTTGGGGTAATTTTCCTGGAGCTGTTCCTGTTCAGCCTTTCTCTGGCTGTTGCTCCATCATCCTGACTGAATTGCCAACCACAGAGGATTGTGATCAGTGGCATAATGTCCACTTGGAGGCCAGTCCCTAATAGTGTCCCTAACAGGTTGATATTATGACTAATACTATTTAACATTAATGTTCTGGATGATGGGACAGAGTGCACCCTCATCAAGTTGACAGAAAACCTAGAACTGCGAGGACTGATTGATAGATGTTAGTTTTTCAGCTATTCAGATGGACCTTGACAGGCTGTAAAAATGGGCAGACAAGAACCTCAAGATGTCCAAGGAAGGGAAGTTTCTCACCTGGGAAAGAATAACCCCATGCACCAGTAGAGAGCATGGGAGCCTCTTCTCTGTGATACCAAATGGCAGCACAAGAGGCAATAGGCACACAGGGAAATACAGCAACTCACACTCTCTCATCAGAAATACTTTTTCTTTTTAATGTGAAATTTGCTGAACATTGTCACAGATTGCCCAGAGAGCGTATGGAGATTTCATCTTTAGAGGTATTTTAAACCCTACTGGGCACAGCTCTTAGTTGTAGTGTTAGAAGGAAGAAATTCTAAGATTATAGACAGGCATTGTTTCTCACCATTCACACTTTATCAGATCAATATGTCTTTCTTAAATTACATTTTCACTCTAAGAGGGATGCTGCCACTTTTCATCAGTTGCATTAATAGTAAGTGCTCCCAAATTTCAGAATGAAATAATAGCATTAAACTAATGTGTGACCTAAAATAGTTATAGCTATATTGATTTAAGCTCTAGATGAGAAAAGAATTTGCTGGTAGGTTTATAAAAATAGAAGCTTTTAATAAATCTGGAGATATATCAGTTATTCTATAAAACTGAGTATTTCTGTTTTCCTTATTGTATTTAGTTATTGGAGAAATAGAAGCACTGGCAGTGCTTTTAAAATTGGCACTGGTTTTAAAAAATGTTATGAATTCCCACGGATGTGTTTCTTTCTTTCCATTTTATATTCTCTATATGCATAATTGTATTTTCAGGGTAAAATGAAAAATAGTAAAGCAATCTATTTTCAGTGAGACAAGAGACAGCAGGAAATTTAAGTGCTTCATATGCATATAACAATCATAACTACCTTAAGTATTAAAATTCAGCTATATACTCGAAAGTGTGGTGCATACATGTGCATACATGCACATCTATTAAGAACGTCAGTGCTCTCTGTATGTACCAGCGCTTGCTTCAGTAACAAACACAAGTGTTCAGTTCAGTCATCAAGAATTTGAAAACTAGCATATCTACTGACTGTGAGGTGGTTTAGAGGGCATAGCAGTATAAAACTTACTCCAAATGGCTTTCCTCCTCTCCCTCTCTTTCTACCTATCTCTTCTAGAGGATGAAATATTTGGAAGAAGAAAAAGACATCTTGATTCTCACAGCTGAGACTACTGAGCTTGAAGGAGCAGCTCTCTGGGGAGAAAAAAAAATGTCTTCTTTAATTGAAAATTGTGTATGTTTTACATTTAAGGCAGGAGAAAGGAAATTCCTATGATATTGTCTTAAGAGCTATTATTTATGATATAAAAATATTGTTTTAAAGGAATCTTTGGAGTACCACTTTATTTTTCTTTTCTTTTAAAAATAAAAGAAGTCCATTCATCCAAAGAAGGTAAATAATTTTGTTCTTGCAGCAGATTGGTAGAAAATATTCATGTCGGTCACCTTCCAAAGTCCTGGGAATGGTATTATATCTTTTTAATTCCCTTTGACTGTACATCAATGAGAAGCAGAAGTTTTTACTGTTTTACTGTTTGTTTGGTTTTTTGTTTGTATAGTAATACAGCGTATGAAGGACTGTACAGACTTTGATTTATCTCACTATATTTAATGGGTCAAAATGATGGGTAAAGAAATGAGCTAAAAGAAGTAATACCTTATGATAAAATCAGTTATACATATTACATAGCTGTGATATAGGTCAGTGAGCAACTAAGGAAGAAAAGGTCCTTAAAAAGCCCTACTGATTCTGTTTTTCACTAAGCAATAGGATCAGTTTCAACACATAATCACATGAATTTCTATTCTGTTGAACAACATCTGTGACTTTCACTTCCTTCTTCTCCAGGTAAACAATCTGCTTCTTCAAGGATGCTTAGAAGACCAAATCATGAAATAATGAAATTTAACCATTATATTATTTACATACAGCCAATACTTACAGTGTCTCGCTAACCTTTTATAGAATATGAAAAAATGACAGAGGTGATCTTTAAATACTTTTAGTAGAAAGAATTTACCATCTATTTCTGCTTTTACTCTGAGTATTCTCTGGTATTTCCTCCAGTTAATTTCCTTTAAATACAAAAAGGATATTTTAGCCTATTAATATAGTCTGAGACTCCAACAGCATGGATATCATGTAAATATAGAGATGTCTTGCTACTGAAAGGCATTATCCCAGGACATGGAGTTTAAGACAGGTATTGGTGCTAGCCAGTGGGATGACTGAGTCTTACAGACAATGCTGGATGTTAACATCGCCCCATCCACTTCAGCCGTATTAACTAACTTTCAGGAGACCTAAAATTGGAGCCTAGAAAGCAGATGTCACTGGACAGAACAAGGTACATGAAAGAAGAGATTTTATAACTGGAATAAACACAGGGTCTTTCTAGAGAATGTGATGATATCAGAGACCACTTGGAAACAAGAAACTCCCCATGTCTCACATCAATTTTCCATGCAGAGATGAATTTATGGAGAGCCTAGCAAAATATGCACTCCTGCCTTTTGACTCCAGAATAAATATGTTTCAGGTTAGTATCTGGGGCAAAGGAGAGCCTGCTCCTAATGATGGTGTGACAGCCTAACAAACTCAAAGGGTGCTTTACCAAGCAATTAGTTAGAACTGTTTTGAAGAAACCACCTATCAGAGACTTCTTCATTTTCACATCTCCAGATCCTCTTAATGTTTGGGAAAAAAAAAAAAAAAACTATGGAAAAGGAATGCTGGAAGGACAGTTTTAAACATGTTTTGATGCCTTTTTTATTCTCGTGTATCTATTGAAAAGTACCCCTATTTCAATATGAGATTAAGGCAATTCTGGTACCTCAAAGCTCATTTAGAAATAGATTTGCCACTGTCTGGCTAGCTCTGGTTCCATCATCTGGATAACTCTGATCCCATGTCCCCAGGAGCAGATAGAAGGTAAAAGAATACTACTTTTTTTGTTTGTTTGTTTGCTTTTAAACCACACCTTATCTTGAAACAAGTAAATGAGCTCTCATAGCCATTTTGAAGTTAGAACCCAGACAGGAGTATAGTTTAAGTAAAATCTGAATTAGTGACTCAGCAATAACATCCATGCTCCCATTTCAGGGGGTATTATTTACATTCTCTTCAAATATTTTAAAAGCAGATTGTTGATAAGAGTAGTATTAATTACTTTTATTTCTTTCAAGCTACTAGTTGGGAAATAAGAAAATCTGACTGGGAGTTTTTAAAGGAAATATATTCTATATTCTCCGTAGTAAATGACTATTTTTGCTGTTTTTTCACTCTTCCTCTAGCCGTACAGCTGAGCTCTGCAAAACTGAGTAAAGCAAAAAAAAGTGTTATTAACTGTTATTAACTTCAAGAATTTTTTTTGACTCTTTCTTGAATTCATTTTTTTAATACAGAATGTGACTTAGCAAAAACAAAGTAATGAATAGAAGTTCCACTAGAGCATTCTCATAACTGTGCTGAAAAGTTCAGAATCGCCTTTTTGACTACTATATTAAAAGAGTTTTCTGGACACAATGCAAGATAGGTCTAGTCTTTCAAGATACATCTGCTTTTGGTAGGGCACTTTTTTTTTTTTTTTTTTTTTCCTCCTGGTGAGTCTTGTGAATTCCAATTACAAGACATTGTATTAAGATACAGAATTCCATTTCTGCTTTTGGTGTTAATCCAAATTGATAAAATGCAACTGAGTGAAATGGCTAAATACAGCAATCTGTATAATTGGAGATACTTTAAGAAAGATAATTTTTATATACAGTAGTGGGAATTTCAAAATAAGATGACTATACTTCAAGCACAGTAAGTAGATTAAAAAAACAGATAAATAATAAAAAAAAGCTCCCACAACCTTCTGGAAGGTTATGTATGAAGGCTGGTCCTTTGAGGATTTATTCAAAGATACAATCTTCAAATACTACCACAAATGTTACCAGTAAATATATTATTTTGGACTTTGTATGACATTAGAGCAATATGTAATGCAATGCATAAGCTTTGCAAATAGCAGGAAGAAAAAATATTTGAGTCTGTATTAATATATATTGTACTGAGGGTGCAATATAAAGCAGTTATGATGGCTCTGCACAGAATCACTGCTCAAAGAGGGCCTAATTTTTCTTTAAGGTGGTGTAATAAACTGAAACACAGACAAAATAGAAAATATCAAATCACAAACCAGGAAAACTTGCCTGTGTATGCCTGTAGTCCAGATATTCAAAACACAAAAGAATAAACAAAAAGAATAGTGTTCAAGTGCTAAGTTTTGAGCAGTTCCCTAGTGTGAAGATATATTGTCTCATATGCTGTGGAAGAAGAAATTTGTGGTATGAGTATGCCACGCTTTACTTGCATAGAGCCTGAATACATTGAGTTTATTTCTAGAGACTTTACTTAAGATATTGCACACTCAGAATACTTGATGAATGCACACAGTCATTGAACATAGAATTTGATAAAATACCTATTACTGATAACAAAGACAAATGAATGTGCAAGTGCATAAAGATTAGAAAATACAAGTATGCTGTCAGCTATTATAACGTATGCTGGCAACTGTTTTAACTGACTTATGTTTCAATTTTAACTACAATACCTTTTAGAAGATAACTAAAAACATAATTCAAAATTAGAACAATACACTAAATTTTATTGATACATGAAGTTTCTAGAATACAACAAAACTATAATACAAGGCCTATTTCTAGACCATTTGAGGGTAAAGAGAATCCATCCTTGTTAGTGAATTAATCCGACTATATTTTTATTTTTGTTCTCTGAGTTCTAAGAAAATATTTTTATGATTTTGAGATGGTATTAGATAATGTTTTGATTTACAACTTGATTTATATCAAAAGTACTTACAATCACTGAACACACTCCTCAATGTTCTAGGAAAAATAGATTAGTATTATGCCATTATTTTCAAGTTATCATGACACTGAATACTTAAAGCAACATTAGAACAGTATCAGAAGGACTTAAGAATGTAGATGTATCTCAAGAATGTAGATGCATCTCTCAGTAACTGTTTATTTACCAGTCACATAAAGATGTTTACCATGGAAGTCAAACATGTTATATGCCAGCTACCTGGAAAACACAATATTGAGTACTGTTGTCTGTCTAGTTATAGGCCTGAGTATCAGATAGAAGAAGTCTGTGGCAAAGGGGAATTAAAAATGCAAAGATAATGAAAAATATATGTACACACATATAGGTATACATACTAATTTTAATAGGTGCAATTTATCTTGGAGAGAATGAAGGTTATGAATACTTTGCAATAGAAGTTTTATTTATTTATTTATTTTTATGAAGAAACCTATGCAACTTAATCTATTGTTAAGGGCAAAATCAATGAACACAGCCTGAAATCAGTGTGGGGTGAAAAGATGACTGAAGTATCTAAAAAAATCTAGTTTTCTCAGAATCTTGATTACCTATTAATGCTCACTCATTCTGAGTGTGCATTACATCTCCTATACACACAGTCTGTAGGAACTTACAGCTTGTGAGAATTTTCAAACTTCACAAATCACATTACAACATATTAATCTTGTTAAGCAAGTAATTTTTAAAAAAATTAAAACATACGTTTCTTCTTTTTATCTAACACTTAGGTAAGAGAGAATCTGGCAGATACCTATTTGACCTGCACTTCAGCTAAAGTTTCGTAGTTAGTAATAGTTTCAAGTAAACTTATAAAATGGGAAAATGCGTGACATGACTCATCTATCAAAATTTCATTTTGTATCTGAGATCAATGGCACACTTAATGCATCTAGAACCATAGATAACATCATTTTAATTAAAAATGCTAGCAGAGTAATTACTTTTTAAGCATATGGCCACAGATAAGAAAATTGGATGACACTTAAATTGAGTTTGTAAGAAAATGAATTTGCATTAAAAAGCAGCTATTAGCCATATCCGTGGCAATATGGGAGATCAAGGCTAAGGATCCTTGCTCCCTAGGTTGGGAAACCTGTTTTATGAGAAGTGATGTATTTGTGCTTTAAGGCAAATGGTGTCTGAGTGATTTTTCTCATCTCAGTTTTAGTTTAATTAGTGTCAACACATGGAGTAGCATTTGTTCCTTTCCTTGAGTAGCAGACAAGTGGCCCCTTCTAAGAAGACGGGAAAAATGCCATAGACTTAATTTTGTTCTAGAAATACAACCACAGTGCTGTAATGAAGCAAGCAGACAGTCAAGATTGAAGGTGAAAGGACTCTTTAATTTGTCTTCTAAAAATTCATTTTAATAATACAGTATTAATCCAGATAAAGTTTCAAGATTGTGAAGTTTGAAGGAGAATCAAACAAGCAAGCATGCAGACTATTCTTTTTGGTGTCTCATGGCTATATTTCTGATTCACATCTTTTTTTTTTTCCAAAGGGAGAGCTGGTCTATTAATATCCTTAAAATTGCTTTGATTATATTTTGGTATAATAAATAGAATTATTCATCTTATTTTACTTATTCTTTATTCAAGTTATGTTCAAATTTTCAAGCAAACTGTTTGAAACTAAATCCTCAGTAATAAATTTTGATGCCTCACACAGGCACCAGAATGCCTGTGATGCCACTTTGCTTTTGCTGCCCCTTTTCCAAAAAAACGCAACTTCCACTGATTGGTATTCTCAGTAATTACTTTATATCCTCTCCTAACAATAGTGAATAGGAGCTGAAATTGTATTACTGTTTGCTCAAAATGTTATTTCTTTTTTTTTCCTAAGAATTGTATGAATTATTTTAAAGAATGTTTCTAATCATTATTTCTCATCTCTATTTCTTATTCACAGGCTGCATGAGAAGTCCTATTCTACACTTTCTGGAAATGAGAAACAGTGTTGTAACTGTTCTTTCTCCAAAAGGAGAGTTTTCTCTTAAAAAAAATGTCAAAGTACTATATATGGATTATACACTATATATGACAGACACTTTCTCATAAGATTAATTTTGGACCAGTCTATGATATGCTAACTTAATTGGATATTTATTTATCAGAAAATATTATCAAATACACAATTGCTGAACACTGAAGACCCCACTACCTAGAAGTCACCAGGTGACAAAATTGTGACTGTTTTAACATAGGCTTTCAACATCTTTGTTGGGAAGAGGGAGCCTACACCATTCATATATTAAGCTCCAGGTTTTTTCAGACAGAACACTTTCCTTGGAAAAACAATGAATCTCCTATTAGCATATATAAAGCATATATAGAACTATAGTATTGCAGAGCAAAGCAAAGTACTTTTCCTTGCAGGGAAAGAGGCAAGAGCATGAAGTCACTGATGGTTTAAAATTACAGATCACGTGATAATTTATCTGGAATGTTTCTGTAAAACTGTAAAGCTCAAAGGATGCTCTTAAAATGTTTACAGCTTTTGGTTTTGCTGTGGGTGTGAATGAGGGAAGAAATAATCATTTGGTTGTAAAATGTAAACACTTGGTATATATTTTCATATCATTACTTATACAAAAAAAAAATTATTACTGGTATATGCTTAATTGCATTTTGCTCTTTAGAATCACTAGAAAAATTATAGGAATCTATATAAATAAGATTATGAATAATAAAAATCACATTTTTTCTTTATCTAGAGTAATTTCTTCAAATGCTTTAAGGCATTTGTTTTTTGTTTGACTTACTTCTTACTTTCTGCTCAAATTTGCTTGAGATTCTACCATGAATATCCATAAAGCTTTATTGTTGTTAAGATTGCTTTCACTAATAAATAATGACACTCCTGGTGCCATCCCAACAGACTTAGTTATTTTTCTATTACTTACTGGGAAATTTACATTTTGTTTCCTAGCAATCTGAGAGCTAATTGCTCGGAGCATCAATTCAATGAAATATACAACAGATCTAGTGGTTGCTGGTCTGTGAGGGTTCTGCATAACTTCTTGAATTCATTCTCACTTTCCAGCTGCAGATTCATAGACAAATTTATGTTTGTTTTAACTCCCTAAAATCCTGCTGTGAATAGGTAGCGTCCTGGAATAGTTTTGCTTCCCTAACACAGACTTCAGAGTCATGAAAGTAGGAAGTGACCTCCACTCCACAGATTTTCCAGTACAGCCTTCTGGTCAGAACAGGCTGGTTAGATCAGGTTGCTTAGGTCCATGTCCTGCACAATCAAGCTTCATAGCAGTTTTTACTTAAATGGGACGAATAATGGATGGCCTAATCCCTCCGATTCACTTTTTGTTAGTTTTCCCGACCACTTACTATGGATTTTTGTCACAGATAGAAGAACACAGTTGTAGTAGCAAAATCTATTCAAGGATTCTTCTTCATTCCACTCTCTTCTTTTTCCCTTTTTAGTTGCAAAAGCATACAATATTCTGCCTTTTGAATACCTATTGAAATTTATATTAAGCCATGAAACTGTCGTTTGATTTAAGTATCCCAAAATTTTACTTGCTTTCTGAATCAATTATTGTACCATATACAATAGACCTGTTTTGCTAGCAATGTTCCATCTCTTCTGATCTCCCTGATGTAGAATGATCCAGGTATGTTCATCTTTCTTAGCTGAATTTATATCTGTGTCAATAAAACCATGTATTTATATTATTATAGAAAATGCTGCCAGACATTAGGACTGTATCAGGAATGGTACTGTTAAAAAATATTAAACTTTGGAAAAAGCATCACTGACAAGGCAGCCATATTTTTTTCCCTCAATTTAACACAATAAAGGAAAAATGTTGATAAGTGCTATTACATCTTCTGCCAAATACTTCTACTATCTTGTATCTTTGAGTATAAGGCAGTGAAAGAGATCAGGTTGTAAAACAGTTTTAAAAATGAATACACAAAGATTTGCCATTTCATTTTAGTAGCAAGTGCAGTGAGAATTATATTCTGAATATTTTAACCAAAAGACAAAACTTATGTTTTTAGCATTCTCTGTAGCTTAGACATACAACGCTAGATCAATCTACTAATAGTGGTTTTGTAAATTCATTCAAAACTATTCTTTTCCTGACAGCTATAAATTTCAGCTTTTGTCTTTCATATAACTTTATAATCCTGCAGAAACAAGGGCTAATATACTATAGGTATTTGGAAAGCAATATTTTATTTCTTTATTTTTGCTAAAGCATTTCACAATAACTGCAAGTACAATTTGTTTGGATAGCAATCTAGAGAAGACATAAATAAAATTATTATTGGCAAAATATAATCAGATATCAAGTAACAATGTTTAAAAACTGCTAAAATAGACATTTATAGATTATTTATTAACTAGAAATGAAACCAGTTTTCAAAACCATGATTCTGAAATGAGCAGAAATTCAGAAGACTTTCTTCCATTCTCTTCTTTTCTAGGCCTGGTGGGTACTTTTAAGTTGGTCTTACAGGAGTTAAGCTCAAAGTAGGCATAAGATCATGGGCAGATTTTTTTCTGACATATATTTATGTATATGTTTATTTCTACATAAAAAAATCAAGAGAATTTTCAGTAGGAGCTATGTTGGCTGGAATATGTCTCTTTTCAATGGTAACTACAAATCATAATGATTAAGAGCTTAATTTCTTTGTATTTTTTTTTCTTTTTTCTTTTTCTCGGGAACTTCATTGATCAGGGAATTCATTGATAAAGACTCCATGAATAAAAATAAGCCATCAATGCATCACCAAATTCCTTAAGTGGGCATTAATCCTGTGATTGTTCTGTTCTCTGTAAAGATTTGTTTCTCAACATTGATGCTCACTCCTACAGGAAGAGTGAACATTCTACATTTTTTTCAGTCTAGGAAAAGCAACTTAGTTGCATGATTTAGTGAACAGTGAAGCTGTATTTTCTTTCCAGCAAGGATCTGCTCAGAGCTGTGCTCCGAGATGAAACCTTGGGGATAGCTATTTTAAATAGAGATGGGATTCTGGAATGAAAAGAAAATGTTGCACTTATCACATGGCAAAACAGAGTGGGAAGATACTCCATAGTATACTGATGGGTAAGTAAAGAGTTATCAGTGAAACTGATGAATTGCACAAGCTCTGCTGATATAACAGAAATGCCATGGGGAAATGATGGGTACTGGCTGGAGCTGCAAGGTAGGGAAGTGGAAAGGCTTACGGGTGGTCTTGCTTTGCTAAAAGCAACACCAAACTCACTAAAAATTGGATACCTTTGAAAAACTTGCCTCACCGATGGTGCAAAGAGCAGATCTCTTAAGGATCTCACCTAAAGGTTCTGAACAGATCACCTCATAAGGAGGACCACAAAGTCACATGTCTCATCTACGGGTATAAAGAACAGAGTTCAGCACTGACAAAAAGAGCAGGAATTGGAAACAACACCTGACCAGGTCCTCTGGCTGGACCATGAGTTTCCCTCCCTCATCTTACCTGGGACGCTGGGATCAGGTACCTCCTTGCGAGGTTGAGAGTCCCCTGTGCACTCAGGGAGAAGAAATACGCTAGCATCTGTCAACTCCTGGCAAGGCTGAGAACTCCTCAACACTCAGGGTGTGGAAACGCAGCAGCATTTTGCTGGGACAAGTAGTGTACTCCTTTTAGTTGCGCTAATTTACTAACTGATAAGCCTATTCCTACAACAATTGCACCAGTTAATCATGGATATTGTTATCTTGACCTTGCACTGGTGAATAAAATCAACTAACTAAAGGCCAGTAATTGTTGCCTCTCTGGACTATTTCACTGTCTCCTTTAATGAGATAGCATGACATCTCCTTTGCTCTTCTGATAGCTGCTGGTGGATTTTGGTGAAGGAAGGGTTGATTTGTTCTTTTTTTTCTAGGAAGTTAGCAAGATTTTGACCCCACATATTCTCAAGAATCTCTGATTTGCTGCAAAGAATATTGCTTTGTTCTTATAAGAGACTGTTATGGACTGTGTTTGTCTCAACATTGTTGGCACACCATTTACCTGGACAATGCCCCGGTATCTTGTCTCTGGGAAAAGCAGCTCAAGACCCAAACAAGGACATTATCTCTCCCCATTTACACTGCTTAACCCTGGTATCTTATCTCTGGGAAGACTGTAATATCACCTATCTACTGGCTGAGGCATGCTGTCTCTCTGAAGATCAGCTCAAGACCTGACCCAGCAGTGCCCACCAGAGCAGCTCCATTCCAGTCGGGTGAAGAGGAATATCAAAGCACACCGCGCGTATGACACAAACATGTACCAGAAAACTTCAAGAAAGTGGGAGGACTCTTTGAGAAGGGGGACATAAAAGGAACACATAATCCTCTCCACCAGGTGTGCACATCACCTGCGCTGAGGCACTGAGGCACCTGCACCGAAGTGAAGCCAACGACACTTAGCCGAACTGGTGGTGGTGGTAACTATGATCTTGTTGCATCTCACCTGCTTACTTGCTTATCTTTCTTTCTTTTTCCCTTCTCCTTCTCTCTGTCATATTTGCGCTTATGAGAATAAAGCTAATGAGGCTGTATGGCATTTGACCTCATTTGTGTCTTAATCTCACTCTCTGGATCATATTGAAACCTCCCCCAACTCTATAGAGAGAATCACTTAGCGAGGGAAAACACCTTAGCTCTGTTGATTTTCATAGGCTTATTTTGATTTACAGGAGTCTGCACTTTTGGCCAATAATAAATATATATTTTTCCTGGATTAAAAAAAATAGAACATTAAATTAACAAGACAAGTTTCACACAATTTACTTTATGATTTCAATCCAAAAATTAGAGCAAGATCAGATTTATCTCATGTACAATCATATTCACTGCCCAGAGCAACCATTTTGTAGTCCTTTACACTAGGGAAAATATCTAATCATTAGCTTCTGGGGTTAATTCAAAGACATTTAGCATTTCCTAAAATATCGTTATTAAGTAGGTTAAGATTTCACTTACTAAAATATCTATGTTTTCTTTCTTATATTTATAATCTTTGCTTTAAATAACTTTGCAGTCACTGTCACACTCAATTTTTAAATCAGTTATTATCTGTGATTATTTGGCCAATGCTTCTTGTGATTTAGTTGAATTTTGAGTGAGAAGTTTTACCTGAATTTAATGACCATGATCTTAAATTTGCTATTTTACTATTAGTAGTTGGATGTTTTTTAAAATAAATATGGAGTTTTAAAGTTCTAAACTTTGTGGGGAATGCTGTCAGGTCAATGTGCTTGGTTGGGTCAGTTTCATGCATAGCATCTTACATTTCTGAAAGTCGTGGGGAGTTAATAATCTATTGATTTGAGGAGAAGACTGAACTGAAGACAATGCTTTAATTATGGCTTTTTTTGCATTTTTGATAAATTTTTACTAGACTTTTCTCTTATATTTTTGTCCTCATATTAGTCTTTTTGACTAGTCCTGAAATGTTCTATACAGGTTGTATAGAATATCAGGATTTTGGAAGTCTGCCAAGGTGCATTTAATATTTTTTATTACACTTTGGCTAATGAGGTAGTCAATATTATACACAGGGCCTTTGTTTCTGCATTAGTTACTAATACAAAACTTAACTCACTCAGCAACACAAGAGGTTGCCTTGTTTGTGGTTTATTGACTTCCTTTTCTATGTTAAACATATTTGTTTTTGGCTAAAAAAACTTTTTGACTAAAAGGCAAGAAAACGTGTTAGCAATCCTAGATGTTAGTAATCCTAGAAGCACACCCCAACCATGATGTCCTGATCCAGAGTTGGGGAGGTTGTTTCGATACGATCCAAAGAGTGAGATTAAGTCACAAATGGGGTCAAATGCCATACAACCTTGTTAGCTTTATTCTCATAAGCACAAATAGGACAGAGAGAAGAAGAGGGAAAAAGAAAGAAAGATAAGCAAGCAGGCGGGAGAGGTGCAACAAGATCATAGTTACCACCACCATCAGTCCGGCTAACTGTCGTTGGCTTCACTTCGGTCCAGGTGCAGGTGCCTCGGCATCTCGGTGCAGGTGATGTGCACACCTCGGTGCAAGTGATGTTCAGGGAAAGAAGCTGTGCGTCTCGGTGCAGGTGATGATCAACACACCAGTGGGGGTGATGTTCAGGGGCAGAAGGCCGTGCATGCTGGGTGCAAGTGATGTTCTGCACCCACTGAAGGGGGAGTATGTACTCCTTTTATGTCCCCCTTCTCAAAGAGTCCTCCCACTTTCTTGAAGTTTTCTGGTACATGTTTGTGTCATACGCGCGGTGTGCTTTGATATTCCTCTTCACCCGACTGGAATGGAGCTGCTCTGGTGGGCACTGCTGGGTCAGGTCTTGAGCTGATCTTCAGAGAGACAGCATGCCTCAGCCAGTAGATAGGTGATATTACAGTCTTCCCAGAGATAAGATACCAGGGGAGAGATAATGTCCTTGTTTGGGTCTTGAGCTGCTTTTCCCAGAGACAAGATACCGGGGCATTGTCCAGGTAAATGGTGTGCCAGCAATGTTGAGACAAACACAATCCATAACAGTCTCTTACACAGGATAACTGGTAGAGTTATCATGAATCCTTATAAGCATGCTTTGCATCGCAGTTGCGTTATCCCAACTACATTAATGGAACTTCTTTTGTTACTGAAGCCAGTGCAGGGTTTTTAAATTATTATTATTATTATTTGTTTGTTTGTTTTTCACCAGTGTCTGAGATAGAAGGGATTCATGGGGAAACAAACTGCTCAACCTCTGAGGAAAATGTTACTTAACTGCTGGGGAAAAAGGGAGAAGCTTTGAGGGTGTACATGGTCATATATCTTGGTTGTTCCAGTATCTATCATAAGCAAGTGTAATGTTCTTTGTTACCAACAGTAAATTTTAAAACAGTATTTTAAAAAGGTAATTGTGTGTCACAGATGAGTAGTGTTTATACCATATGTTTAGAAAGACTGCTTGTCATGCCCTTTTAAGGATCTTGGAGTCTTGCCTGGAGATCTTGCCAGTGTGCTAAAAGGACCCAATACAAAGCCCATTAATGTCAATGGAACAATCCCTGTAGATTTAAATGAACTTTAAATCAGGGTAAGTAAGTGCTCATGTCAGTATTTTATCTGAGTCATATATGGACCTCCAAAGGAAGAGGTTTGCAAGAGAGAATAAAACAGACTTTCATCTCACAGCAGTAAATCTCACCAGGTATGATTTGATGGTCCTAAAATGCCACTGTGCTTTGTTTTATACTGGCATTAGTGAACAATATGAGCTGATAACTTCTAGCAGACATGCAGAACAAGCACATGGGGATAGAAAGTCCTCCATCTATCATGATTCAATAACTTGTAGGTGTTGGAAAAAAAAAGTTCCCTTTCTAGTAGCTTTATTGCCCCTTTACTTTTAGAAACTTTATCAGCATTTTTTCTTATGCTATACCAGGAGGAGATTTTACTAAATGCACTCTTCACAATGCAAATTCTAACTGCATGAGATGCGGATGAAACTACATTCTCAAAAAAAGACTTTTTAAGATACAGAACTTACTTCATCTAAAATTCTAAGGACTAGCTCTTCCTGAAGCTAGTGTTGTAGTGTTTCTGTTGCTTTCACAACCGCTTTGACTTGAGATAAAATACACATGTGCATTGTCTTGAACTAAGTTCATTATACATACAAATCTTATACTGTAAGAATGCTGATTTTTTTTGTAGCAGCTGCTGTGAGAGAGCAATTATTACAGCAAACACTATTTGTAAGGTCTCTAATATAAAGTCAGCTAATATAATTATTTTTCTAATATAAAGTCAGCTTTTTTTAACTTTTAGTCAAGAAGTGTGAAATTCTGCATTATATAGTATAATTATTAAAAATTAATAAGAAGCTTTATAAACAATATATTATCTGCCACTTTACATATCAGAACTGAAAAACAGATTCATATGATGATAGGTTTTCTTCAAAATTATAGGGAAAAAAATCATTAAAAAGAAAGAGCAAAAAAGTATGTACATGCTTGAGAGAAATCATTGTATACTTTACCATAATGAGCAAAAGACTAAAATTAAAACTTATAATGGCTTTTTAATTTTGACATTTTAAGATTTCTGAACATTTAATTATAGAACTACAACTTGTTTTGGAAATTGTTTCTTGCTCTTACAAAAGAAGAGGAATAAATTGTTGGGTGTCTTTTTCTTCCTCTTGGTATCTATATAAAGATATTTTTATATATAATATTAATACATAATACTCTTACCAATCTCTTCTGTCCAGAGACTAAAATTTAGAAGTAGATTTTCAGAAATTCACTCTATTCATAATATTCTGATTAGACTTACAAAACAATTTGACCCCTGTTAAAGAGAAGATTGAACTCTGAATATCTGTCTTTGTGCTAAGCTAGGAGTTGAACAATTCTGAAAAATTACATTAAGACACTATGTCTTTTTTATATACTTTTACAACCTCTGTTACTCTCTGTTTGGATCTTGAATTTTTACTTCAGCACAATTCAGTGTTGTAGTGCTAAATAAACACTATAACCTATAATTTTGAGGGGGAAAACTACATATTATTGAAAACAGATTTTAAACTTAGTTCACATTTGTTTAACCTTGCCACCATCACACATACAGCTGAAGCAGCAAAACCAGTCTGCTTTTAAAATAAATATATAAAAGAATCCATAGACATTTTATTTATCTATTTTTTAATTAAAAATATATATTTATGAATTTCAGTGGAAATAATACCACTGAAATTTAGACATATAATTTCATGTGGACTAAAGAAGCTCAGTGCGTACTCCGAGGACATTCAGCAGGGCTAGTAACAATAGCAATGGATGTTCAAATAGTAGGAACATATTATCTGTTACCAAACATCACATCTTTCTGGGAAAGAGGGAAATATACAATTGAACAGACAACACAATCTGAAGTTCTTTTTGACTGATTATCTTCAGTGCTGCAGTAGGGATACATATCTACCCCAACCCAATGCCATTTTTTATTCTGGTCTTAGAAAGTAATCATCATCTGCATAGATTTGGAATGACTGAAATTAACTTTGGATGCAGCTGTCATGTAACACTGATCTGCTGTCATGTAGCAAGTACCATTAAATATGTAGTTTTCGGGATGGAGTGGATGTGAAAGGGAAGGAAAGAGGTAATGGAAAACAATGTAAAAGTCCTTGATTTATTATTAAACTTACTGGATTGAAGACTGGAAGTTTATTGACAGCTTTGTCTAAAGTTCCTTTTTTTTTTTTTTCTGTTTCCAAACATTCTGAAAATTGAAAATTGAAAAAATGAAACAAATGACCTTAGCAAAATCATAATCAATATCTGAAATGGCATTTTGAGATGCTCAAAAAAAGAGTATTATTTTCTTACAGAAACTCCCTGATATTTAATTGATTGATACTTACAATATAATCTAATAGTATGAAGAGTATAGCCTCAGGTTTAGGACTAATTGCACATCACATTGCATTGCCTGATCTGTCACTGTCCTTGATGTTTGTGCATTATTACAAACAAAGTGAAAAGGAATGAATAATGGTAATAATAAGTAATAAGGTTAGGTACTTACAGGAGATTAGAATGTTTTTCAGCATCAAAAGATTAACTCAAGAGTCAAACCATGTATAACTAGATTAAGAACAACTCTGTAATAATTTTTCCCTATTACTGCAAGCAGCAGAAGATCTAAAAACTAACAGTGGGTGTCCTAAATCACCAGCTGATTCTCATGTCTTTGAACAACTCCATAGCCACCAAGAGAGGATGAAATTTATTCTGTCTTGCTGCAGCTGTTCCATTTTTGAGAGCTATTTCATGATATCTCTGGTGTGCCAGAGGAAAAGTGTGTTTACACTGGAAATAAGTGTCAAAAAGTGACCTGTTTGAGACTGGTCATTTTGCTCCCAACAAACTTATCCAGTGAGATTTTTATCTCAAGAGATAAAAATATGGGACTGGAAGGGACTATCGAGTCGTTACCTGTTACTTCGGGTGACTCATCACATAATCTTGTTCCTCTACTTACTTGTCTATCATATCTGAGTAAAAACATTTCCAGTTTTTATTCTTTCACAAGCTGCTTCACAACTTCATTTTTGATGGTTAAAAATCATCTTCTAATTTGTAGTGCAACTGTTTGGTCAAATTACATACCTTTTGTTCCTGTGCTGATACTTCCTTCCCACTTGTGTTTGTTCCCAATGTACTTACAGAGAACAATCCTGTACACTCTTATCTTGTATTTTGGTAGACTAAGCAAGAAGAGCTCTTTCAGCCAGTTCCTGTAAGATAGGCTCACCCTTCTCTGTTTGCTATGTCCCAGTTCTCTTTGGGAAGGCTTATTAAAGGACATATTCACTGGAAAATGAAATTTCTGTGTTTCTGACACAACAGCTTTCACAGGGAAATCCTACAAATTTATTCCAGGCATAAGCTTACAATTTTGCACAAGAAAATTGTTTTTGGACTATAAAATTCATTAGATCAGTGAGTCAAAATTGCAGCTAAATTAATTTGAGTAATAATGACATTACTCAATTTCTCCAAATTTAGATTGGTTCATTTTACAGTGCAGCACAATCTCAGCCAACTAAACTTCTTTATTATTATTATTATTATTATTATTATTATTATTATTATTATTATTATTTTTCTTTACAAAACAAGAAACGTACTGAATTAAAAAAAATATATGTATATATATTGTTACCTCAACATAAACAGACATCTACCTTCCTCTTTTGGCTAGAACAAATACATTAGATTTTGTTTGGTACGCTTTTTCCATGGGAAGTTCTGCAGAGCCTGCACAGGTGACCAGCACAGGTGACAGAGGCCAGAGCCACCTGGGGCAGAGGTGCCTGAGTGGTCTGCAAGACCACAGCTCTGTTTTCCAAAGGATGTTTGAAGAAATCTGAATCTGTCTCAGTTGTTAAAACAAATATGCAAGTTTTCCTACAGCTCTGTTTTAGGGTACCATATGCTCTGGCATTTCTTCTGGAGGTAACCATGCATGGCTCAACAAAATGTCCATCAGCTGTGTATAACTGGACTTTCCAATGCTAAAGATAATTTCCAGGAAGAACCAGATCTCTCTAGAGGCATTTGGCCTCCTAATGTATTTCTCTGAGTGGTTAAAGAAACTGGTTTCAGTCCTCCTGAAAACAGGGAGAAGGGAGTCCTGGTTCTTGCCTGCTGTGAAGGTATGTCTGTCCCAGAGGAATGGTCAGTTGCTTCTGAGGTGATGCTAGGTATTTCCCATCCTTGTCTCCAGTACTGAAAAGTCCATTCTTGTCCAACTCTCTGGAAGTATTTGACGGTCCTACTTGAAAACTGCAATATCTGTCCAGGTACATTGTATAAATGAAAAGCCCATCTTTTGAGAGAGCCTGACTGAACAGGTTGACAAATCCTGTGGTTATGTGGTGCCTGCATACACGAGAGACAAACCCATGGGACTAGGTATTCAGCATTGCTTTCTCTATCTTTGTTTCCTCAATAAAATGAAGCAACATACATACCTAGAGTGAGACTTCAGATACCTACTTCCAAGTGTTACATCCTTTCTTAGCTCACTGTCAATGAAGAAAAACAGCCATTTATGAGATACAGGTCATCTAGAGTGTTTAGGCTTTTACTTTTAGAGTAATTAAAATTAATTATTTGTCTTTGTTAATGATGCGGAAGTTAACTTAAGATGGGTAGGGTCAAATATTTAAAAGTCTACTTCTGCTGTTTGCTGAGGATGAAAAACGGTTTATTTATTATATTATAGTGCTTATGCAGAATTTTATAATAATAATAGTCATTATAATTTTAATGTTTAAAATGCTGAAAGCATATAATATTTTTAAATCTGCATTTTTTTGATAGTTCATAACCCATACATGTCTGTGTGTGTGTATATATACTTCCTAGTGCTGTTTTTCTGTCTCTCAAAATTATATTATATCTTACAGTATTAGATGATACATTTTTATTTAGCACAAAATAGCTCAATAATAATTTACTGCAACTGAGGATTTTAAATCCCAACTCACTGGGGCATGTGGTTATAGAGATTCTCCATTTTATTAGTATTACTGTAAGTTTCTAGTCATTGGTTATGTTGTTTATGAGGACAGACTTTTTTTTTTTTAATTCAGAAGAAATCAGCTTACCAACAAAACTGTAACCAACAGTCTAAAATTTGTATATGGTTTCAAACAGTGTTTGTATCATTACCCAAGTCAGGCAAGAATTGCAATCATAACTAAAACACAGAGTTTTTGCAGCATGTGTCGTTTGCATGATACATGTAGCTGTTACTCCAAACAGCTAAGTAGACAACAAACAGATTTGCCTTCTGTCTAATAGTGTGCCTACTATATTGACTTAACCAACACATTTCATGTAGCTAAATGGGATAAATTCTGGATTAATGAGAATGTTTTCATTACTACAATGAGATACTTGCAGGTACATCTATGAAGATTTTAACTGATTGAGAAAGTGCTCTCAAGACCAAAAGCTGTTCTGTTTTTTTTCTTATTGACATATTTATTTCAGTTAATAGATTAATGTTTTACCTGTGAGAATAAGATTTTTTTTTCCAGACAGTACTAAGTTAGATTTCAACTATCTGAACGTTTTTAGAAGGAAGCATAGGTTCTTTGCAGTCTCACCTCCTGTGTTTGTAGACAGTTATCAAGAGAGTAACAGAAAAAAAAGGAGAAAAAAAGTGAAAGAGAATACAAGGAAGTGATATATTATTATTTTTAAAGGCATTATTCCAAGTGGATTTATCAAGGATAAACTTGTCATTTAAAGTATAAGAATTAATGCATGTTATAAATAAAACTCTTACCAGAAGTTGGTAACAACACAGTGTAAATTTTTAAAATCTATTTGCTGTTGTCAGGATATCCCAGTCAGAGGCACAACTGAGTGCTACAGAGTTGAGGCCTCACTCACCATCTCTGGCTATTGAAATGGAAAACTAAAACAGCCGATGACAAGGTGCACAGCTGGAATTAAACTTTCTTAGGTGACTTTTACTATTTGTCTTCCCAGAGAAATATACAGTATTGAGAGCTCAATTTAGTATTGCCAGAAAAACAAACAAACAAACAAACAAAAAATCAACAGTCAGTCTCACTTGAAAATTTTGCTTTCTAGCCCATTATTGGCTGAAGTTAAGTCACCTGAAGTCACAGTAAGTGTAATCATAGAATCATAGAATCGTTAAGGCTGGAAAGGACCTCTAGAGATCATCTAGTGCAACCCCCCTGCACGTAGAGTGATTGTCGAGGTCCTAGTGAAACAAAGCACAGAACTACACAATTTGCCTTTTCCTTCCTCTTTGCTGACCGTGACATACATTTAACATGTGAGGCTATTGATCCTGTTGCTACCACAGCCTCCCTTCACAAGAACTATGGCAAAATGGGGAGGCAATATTGACCTTTATAACAGTTCTGCAATTTTCTTTTCTCCATATAAGAGTTTTCAGACTGCAAAGCAATCAGTGTGTTAGCTTGTGTAATGTTGCAGCTCTATAACTTCATATGCTTGAATCTTTTCTGAGTTTATGCTTTGGTTAAAGGAACTGCATTAAGATGGGTGGAAGAATATTAGAGGATTTAGAATGCCAAAAGAAGGTAGGTCTGAATGAGAAACCCAAAGTTCAATAAGGCTAGGCCAGAACTGATTCTTCTTCTTTTTCCTACTGCAGCTAGGTTGAAATGCTGCCTTGACAAAATG
This sequence comes from Crypturellus soui, assembly GCA_032275445.1. Lineage (NCBI taxonomy): Eukaryota > Metazoa > Chordata > Aves > Tinamiformes > Tinamidae > Crypturellus > Crypturellus soui. Next base: position 28,018 of record JAUBNY010000567.1, on the reverse strand, counting down.
AAATATAAGATTTGCTTGATTTATCAAATTTACCTAGGTTTTCTTGCATTTCATCACCTGCTTGAGATGACTTCAGAGTTCATATCTCAGTAAAATTCATGCTGCTGTGGTTGCTACTGCTTGATTACACCAGGCTAAGTCATTTAGACATCAATTTGTATTACCAGGTTCTTCTTTAAGATAGAAAAATGAAGACATACAACCCAGATACTGTAATAGGTCTTGAGAGAATTATCTAGTTGTGTTATTAGTAAAATGGCCTAAAAAGGATCCATGAGAAGTACTTTTATAGAGGAGAAAATTGGAAGCAATCTTTAATTTTTGCAGATATTTTTCTAAATAAAATATAGCTGCTCAAATAGATAGATTATCTTCATAAAACCAATAATGAATGTCACTAAAAATTATTATATATTTTACATACAGTAGAATCATTGGTGGGCACTTCTTATGATAAAAAAGGTATAGTAAAAGTTGATTCTTCCTTGATTCTCTAGCTACTACCTTGATCTACAATCTGTCTACTACATTGATTCTCTTTTTTTCTTCATGAATAATACCTTAGTCATTGTAAAACTCTTGGGAAAATGTTTCTCACAATAACTGAAAATGCTTCTATTAGTTTACATATATAATTACAAACTGGCATCCTTAAAAATGTTGATCCTTTAAAAATATGATGTAGGTGAAGAAAAATACCTTAGAGAGAGCTTTTTTTTTGTAATGGGTATAAGATATAATAATATTCAGTGGGAATTCTTAAAGTTAAACCTGTAATTACGGATTTTGCTGTAACTTAAAATGTGAGAGACAAATGCAGCAGATGAAATCACTGAGATAGAAAGTGGAAAAGTGGGAGACAGTAAATCTTAAATACCATAAAAATGACATAGTAACATGGGTTCAATAATAAATTGCAATAAGAGATGCAGAATGACATCTTCAAATATGGAATTTGACAAATCAGGATGGTTTCATTTGGTAATCAAAACAGGGATGGGCTGAGGGGAGGCTGGAAAATGCCCTATGTGAATATCAAAACTAGCATTGCTCATTCGAAGAATACTATGAAAAGCTTGCTACAGAAAATGCTCCAAGAGAAATGTTAAATAGTGAGCAAGGACAAAAAGAAATACAACCTTTGATGTAAAATATTATTCTTATTTCTTTTTGAGGCCACTAAGAATTACAACAAGAAAAGAATGTAAATACCAAAAAATAAGCAGTAAATCCTGAGATATAATGGAAGGTCAGCTATCTCTGAAGGTTTAGTCTTATTCAGAGAATCTATAAAATCAACTTATTAGGAGTTTTGATGAGTGTCCATGGACAGGAATTTAAAAGATCTCTTCTGAAGTTTTTAATCTCTTCTAAAGTGGCGCTATCTTTGCACCTACAAACAGTTTTTTTCCTGATGAAACTTACTAATGATGTAAGTAATGTACAAATATATATACATATGTAGGTAGGGGGTGTGTGTGGAGAGAGAGACTACCAGATAATTGGTAGTAGCATCAACAGATTAACAGTAGATGCAATAGTATGTGATATTTTAATGTTCCAGTTACCTTCTTGCAAATAAAGCATAAACAAGTCCTTTTTCAGACAAATGGAAAAAGCTTCATATTCACATGCCATGGTCCTTATGGGGTCTTCAGCCATCCAGATACCAGCTGGTGGGAAAAAAAAAAACAGAAAACAACCAATCCAGGAGGTTTCTGAAGTACATTGATGACAATTTCCTAACACAAGAAGACATCTCTTCTTCTTACAAGCAGAAGTGCTCTTCTGTGCTCACCCTTACGAACAAGGAAGAACCGTATGTGAAAGCCACTGGCAACACTTAGCAGTGACCATGAAATGGTGCTGTTCAGGATCATGCAAGGAGAGAGCAGGGCAAAAAGCAGGACTGGGCAATCCTTAACTTCAGAAAAGCAAACTGGCCTTCACGGGAACCTTTTTGGAAGAATCCCATGAGACCAGTGGAGAAATCTAGAGCAATGAAGAGCAACCCTTGGTAGAGGAGTATCAGGCTTCAGGGAATGAGAGAGCTGACTTACTTAAAGCAAAACCACTCCTAATTATCTTCAGAAGATTATGGTAATTGGGAGAGAATCCTGAAAAGTGGATAAAAGCAAATATCACTTCTGTCTTCTGGAAGAGCCTGAAGGAGGATCTTAGGAATTAGAGGCCAGTTAGTCTCACCTCAGTCCCTGGGAAGATAATGGAGCATCTATTCTTGGGTACTGTTTCCAGATGCATGAAGGACAGGAAGGTCATTGGGAATAGTCAGCATAGATTTATGAAGGGGAAGTCATGCTTAACTACACTCACAGCCTTCTATAATTAGATGATTGCCTTGGTGGATGAGGAAAGAGCAGTGGATGTTGTTGTTGACCCTGACTTTAGGAAGCCTTTTAACTGTCTCCCACAACATTCTCATAGAGTAGCTGATAAAATATGGGCTGTTCACCAAAGAAAATTGAAAATTGGCTGAACTGTTGAGATCAGAGGATTGTGGTGTGTGGCAAAAAGTCTGGCTTGAGGCCAGTCCCTAGCTATTATCCCCCAGAGGTCAATATTGGGATGAATGCTGTTTAATGTCTTCATTAATGACTTGAATGATGGGACAAAATGCATCCTGAGCAAATTTGCAGATGATGCAAAACTGGGAGGACTGTTGGGTAGACCAGTTTGTTGTGCTGCTTTTCAGAGAGACCACAATCCATTTTTCAACTATTTGGAGAAAAGTGCAGACAGGAATCACACAAAGGTCAACAAAGGGAAGTGTAAAATCCTGCATTTGGGAAGGAGCAACCAACCCCATGCAACAATGCTGGAGAGCAGTTTTGCAGAGAAGGCCCTGGAGCTACTGGTGGACAAGAAGTTGATCATGAGTCAGCAATGTGCCATGTAAAAAAAGCAGTCAGCGTGATTCTGAGCTGCATTAGGCTGACAGTTACAAGCAGTCAATGAAGGTGATCCCTCCTTTCTCCTCAGCCTCACTGAGGCCATATTTGGAGTGCTATGTCAAATACTGTGCTCCCCAATGACAAAGACATGGACCTGGTGGAACTAGTCCAGCAAAAGACCACAAAGATGATGGACTGGTGTGTCTGACATAAGAGAAGAGGATGAGAAGAGGGAATGTCTTGCCTCAAGTAGAGAAAGGTCAAGAGAGAATCTTATCAATATGCATAAATATCTAATGCAAAGTATAAAGAAGATGGGTTTGGTTTTTCTTTTTTGCAGTGCCCAGTGATAGTGTGAGAGGAAATTAGCACAAACTGCAACACAGGAAACTCCACTTGAACACAAGAAAACACTCCTCGAATGTAGTAGAGGGTAACTGAACAAATACAATATCCAGAGAGATTGCAGAGTCCCATCCTTGGGCATATCGAAAATCTGACTGGATATGGTCCTGGTCAGCTTGCTCCAGTTGACCCTGCTTGAGCAGAGGGATTGAAACAGATGATTTCTAGAGGTCTCTTCCAACTCTATCTACTCTGTGATTAGGTAATATAAACCTAATTTTTGTCACCTTGGGCAAAGTGATATTTTTCTAAGTGTAGTAAGGAGAAGGAAAATAAATATTGAGATTGATCTGCCCAAATGTGTATGTCTCATATATTCATCTGGACTCCCTTTGTTGTTTTTGGGGGGAGATACTTTGATCCTAAGGCAAATACCTAAAATAGGACAGATGAATGACCATTGCAATGAGACTCTAAGCCCTCTAAGTGAGATGTTGTATTTTGTTACAAACAAAATCTGCTGCACTCAATGGTGGATCATCAGCCTTTTTAGATTGTGGGGATGCTGCCTGAGGGCTTTTTTTTTGGCTTCTGTCTGTAACTTTCTGGTATGCTGCAGGGTCCTGCTTACTGCATGTACACTGCCACAATTAGCACAGTAGGGATACAAGATTCGGAAAGAGGCAAGGCTATATGGAGTTCTGGTGGGGATAAGCGCTATTGTCCCCAACGCAAAAGCTGTAATGGATGAGTTTAAATTCATCCTAGTTATGTCAGTGCCAGTCTTCTACAATGAAGGCAAAATGTTTAGGACAGAAGATGAGAAAGTTATTTTAAGAAATTTCTTCTAAAATTTAAAGGCTAGACTGTGAAGTTGAAACTGGGAACCCAATAATGACAGTAAACTGTTTCCTGAGAGTAAACAAAAAATAACCTTTTTTGCTAACTTTGTAGCTATAAGAAATTAACTGTGATGTTACTTGTGCTTTTTAGTAATTCTGTGAATGCTGTGCATGTCTTATTCCTTGAAGAAAACTAAATGTCTTAAAAATGCACTCTAAGATACAAGGAAAATAATTGCATTACAAGCCAGAAAACCTTAGATACAACAAGCAAACAACCATGTACAGCTGATCTTAATAAAATAAATGAAAATAAATCGTTCTTTTTTTGCATGAGATGTATGTTCACAGTATGTGCCTTGACACAGAAAATGTAGGTGCTTCATTTAATTCAAAAGTGAGTCAACATACACTCTAGCAGATTTTCCAAAAATAGTGCCATTAGCTGCTGCTGCAAGAGGCTTTGGCAGTAAGGTATCTGATGAATCACTTTTACCAAATATTGTGAAAATCACTTAACAGAAAATAGAAGAATGGAGTGGAGGCAATGTGAGAAGAAATGTCCACATGCCTCTAAGGACTGAAACTTATTATTTCCCCCTATGTGTGCAGGTGGTCTGTTAAATACCATTGGATCCTCTAAGATCCAAAACACATTTCACACAATACACATATACAGTGCACATACAAACACCCACACACACACATACATACACATATATACACAAAGAGAAGTTTTTAAAATGTATAGATGCTTTCAATTCCCCGCTAGCTGTTAAATGCAATCAGTTGCCTTTTTTTTTCTGTTAATTTCACTGTTACAAAGGAGGTGAAGCTAAGCAACTATAGCTGCCGGCAGTTTGGGAACTGGGGGGAGAGCAAAAAATAATTCTGTGAAACAGTCCTATTATGATTCCTTCCTTGCCTTACAGTCATCTGAGAGTTTATTCCATCTCCCTGTTATTTAGGCATGACACTCAGCGGTTACAGTATGTCAGCTCCAGGATTTACAGAATCAGAGCTTAATTACTACATGACTTGTGAGATAGCCAGTGAACTTGTTATACAGATATGTTCAAGGCATAATAGTTGGCTAAAAAAGAAGTTGCTGAAAATTATATTTATCTGCAAATACATTTCTTCTTTTGAAATCAAACTGATTTCAGACCAAAAGCAAAAAGATGCATTTTCTGTGGTGCCAATGAAAATTGCGTTTAATGACCTGCTACTAATCAAAAGCACATCAGAAGAAACGTAATACTGTTTGCCAAAAATTGGCTTTTATGATGTGAATGTCAAGTTATATTAAGAGCATTCATACACCTTTATTTGAACAATGTGATAATATCTGTGTGTTTTTATCAACGCAGTCAGAAATGAAAGAGTTTAAACGCCAGTAAAGAATGAAATAATGTACCCCAAGGTTTAGAAGAATCAATCCACAGAAATTGAAGAGATAATTCATACTTTTTTGATTGTTTATATAATATGAGAGATTTTGTGTCTGAAGCATAACACATTGATGAAATTTGATCTTAAGAAAAATGTTTATGTAAATGAATAAGTCTTAAGGCACTTTCAGGGCATTTAGTTTTTTTTTTTCTATGTGTAGTCTTGGTCTTGGAATCCTTTAATGTACATGTGCTAAAACTCACTCTCCTAAAGCACTGAATAGGGCCTGTCATAACTAGGGACAAAAATATGTCTAAAAACTAACTAAAAACAGTTAATTATTTATTATAGATGGGCTTGGCTTTTGATTATGCAGGCTATATGCCGTGCTGTTGATGCCTATCAGTAGGGCTTCTCACTACTGAAAGTTTGGCTGAAAAATTTTTTTGAATTTTTTTTGACAGATGATGTTAGTGGAGGGAAACAATAGATGAACTCATTATGATGGGTGGAGACTTGCACAGAATCACAAGCATGATGTTGGTGAGAAGGAATATTGGATGGCTCTAAGGAACTAAAAATTTTGCTCTAGGCACTAGAGATCTGGCTGCACCATTGTTTCTAAAAGTAGGAATAGTTAAACACTGAAAAAAATAGAATCTCAATTCACCGTAAGAGCAGTTTATTTTGAATGTGTCAAGGGAAATAACAAGAATGACACTAAATTGTAAGTGTAGCAATATGGGATGTTCCTAAAGGTGAAAATGAAATTTATTTTCCATTAGGTCAAATGAATGACTCATTCTCTGGGTATTTCCATTGTTGCACAGGAGATTAATAAATTTACCTGACATTTGTAGATATCTGCAATGAAAGTTGTTGCATAGAGCAGCTACCATGCTCACATTCCCTTCTGCTTGGGTTTAAGTTTTCTTTTAATGTAGTTCAGCTGATATTGTGAATTAATATTATACCCATGTAAATGTCACATTACTACAAGATGTGAGGGTTGAAATCACTGGTATAAAATCAGTGAATGTACAGAGGAAACAGTAGTTTATGGTGATACAGCATATTTTAATTATCATATATGTCAGAAGCTTGATCAGTTAGCACAGTATTCTAATCATCACATCATTAGTGAACTACTTACTATTATTTCTCTGTGTATGTGTGTTGCATGTGGATAGTAAGCAGAAAGAGACCAGTTTATTATTCTATATTTTTTCCCCCTGCTGTCTGTATTTCATAATTCACTATGTCTGCAGCTACTAGTCTGAAAAGGACATGTTCAGCATAGTCCTAAAAATACTTCTTTTCATAAATGATTTCTTAAACATGTTGAAGAGGAGATGCAAGTGCATTTTTCTTTTAAAAAATGTTGTTAGTAATGTTTTTTTAAAAAGGAAAACTTGAATTTTTAAGCTAATGGTTATTCTTCAGTAATGTTACTTTACAATTAATGGAATATGAATTTTTACTTTGTCTTACATATCTCTTAGCTGACACTCTATCCTAAATTTTTCAAAGTCTCACTGGAAAATTATGGATGAAATTTTCTATCAATCAAGAGAGGTGAATAGAAATTTTCCGTTGTTAGTGGTTGAAAGTTAATTAATAGGAAAAGAAATTTCTACTTACTAAATATAGAAAATAAAATTCTACTTGCTAAATGTAAAAAGGGAATATCTTTGTATTGACAAGACTTTGAATATCACTGTTTTATTAGACATCATTGCATTCTGAAAGAATTTGTTTTTAGCTACAAACAGGTTAAAGTCTGAAAAAATTAAAATAGTTAAGAAGTAAAATAAAAGACATGATAAATCCAAACCTGTGATTTTTTGGATTTCTTAGAAAAAAAAAGAGAGACCTGTCATAAGTACTATGGAAAGAAAAATTCTGTAACTGAAACAATCATACTAGATTTTTTATTTAGCTTGTGCACATTTTTTTCAGAGTTGCTGGAATAATCTTTATAATATGTCAAAATTGTTACAGAATACTGTAAAATAGATAAAGTTTTATCTAAACACATGGTTAAAAGATAAGCGCATGTAATCGCTAAAAGAATCCTTTTATTTTTGTTTTAGTTGTGTCTAATTGTATAAATAATTGCAATAATGAAATCTTAAGACATCACTT
>JAUBNY010000565.1:3970-15176 GCA_032275445.1 Crypturellus soui | reverse complement strand
AGAGGCAGCCACCCCATAATAACCCACCATCGTATTATTACTATTAATTATATATCAACACACCCCATCATCTTAACTGCTGCCACTGTCCCATCTCAGGGGGTGGGAGCTGCTTTCCAAAGCTACCCGATAAGTTGTCTTTTGGCTCTTACACCATCCACCACCCAGGAGGGCCCTGCAGGATCCATGGGGATCCCTGCTTCGAGATTTAAGGCTGGGACAGGGCTGGAATCCTTGGGAAGGTCCCCGCTCCCAAGGGGCTGCAGGAGCACCCAGCACGTCGCATCCGAACCCAACACCAGAGCAGCAGCAGGGTCCAAGATCGGGAGCGTTAGTGAGAAGCACCGCGTGCATCCACACTGTCCTGCTCTGCCCTGGTAGAGGACAACTCTATGGAGGTAGGAGGCATCCTTGGAAAATCGGGGGGCCTGTTGCATGGCTCATCTGTTAAAATAACTCGATATGCAGAAAAGGTGAGTAAAACTATTTGTAAAATTAACAGCAATGCTCAAATGCCCATTAATGGGGAAAAAAACACAAATCTAATGACTAAAACACGCTGCCGCGGAGAGGCCAAGCAGCTCATGCTGCCGTGGGGCAGTTTGCACTCCCAGAGAAGCCCTCGTGCTCACACACACCTGAAACACTGAATGAGTGCCCTGCACACCGGTAAGAGTGTCCTGACACCCCTCCCTTGGCCAACAAGCAAAACAAACAGCGTGTGCGTGCGTATGTTTATAAAAACAGGCTTTCAAGAGGAGGGCGCTTGCCTTTTTTCAGCTTCGTTGACACTTTTTGCAGGAGAGCCTAAAGCAAACATGATCCGCACAAGGGCAATTTTTTTAATGTTTAATACTTGCGTGCATAAACACATGTAGCGCCCTGGCGCTCCCCAGGGAATGTGTTTTACAGTAGCTGTTTCAAGCTGTGAAAAAGCTCAGGGAAAAGAGAAAAAAAAATTGCTAGTGGCTAGTATTATACAGCTTGTTAATGTGAGTGTTAAGGATAGGATTAAGTCTTGGAGGAAACGCTACAGCCCTAGCAAAGGAGCAGCTCTGCAAGCCCGAACGGCAAGAGATGTTCTCCAGTTGTAACAAGAAAGCCCGAGCACTGAAAACCTCACAGGAAAAACCCATAACACTCCCCACACTGCGGGAAATCTGCACGGATCCAGGTTATACAGCACTCCCTTGGGATAACGTGTGCTGTGCACAGGGATGGGTCTTATTTTTAAGCACTTTTAAGGGACTGTGGAGTTCTCAGGAAGAGCTGGACATCTGCACTTTTCCGTCTCCAACCCAAGGGCAAATACTGGCAGGTTTAGAGTCATCTATTAAAATTCATGGATTAGTGATGACCTTCCTGAGGCCAGACACAGAGATCTCAAGACCTTCACTAAGAAGCAAACTGGGTCCCATCTGTTGGGTCCTTGATTTTTATACTTTCCCTATGAAATATTAAGTGGTTGCCACCGTTCAAGATGGGACATCTGTCTGGAAAGCATCTATAAAACATTCCCAGTGTTTTAACTGTGTTAAAATATACCCCTTGACTCCTTTGGCTGAAGTCAGCACTGAACTCTCTTCACCAGTTATTTATCCCTTAATAAAAAAGCAGAGAAACACAAATGCATACTTGTAAGAAAGGAGAAAATATAATCTCTTTATTTTCAGTATACAGACTAAATCCCACCATTAAAATAAGGATAATGAGTTTGCACACATGAATAAAATACCCCGCACTTAAAAAAGAGCCCGGTTTTGCCATGTTTGTTTCACGAAGCGCAAGCCATGGGGCGCACAGACCTCTCCCAGCACCTTTTCCAAAAGCGGCTGCATCGCTCCGTGCCGCCTCTTCCACTATAGAAATTGGCTCTGGGTTTGCACATGAACGCTGTAACGTGTTCCTGTAAGCCCTCAAATACTAATCAGGTACAATACTAAATTCATTATCTCTCCACTCCCGAATTAAGCTGGGTCCCCCTCGCCTCAGCCCCGTGCATCAGAGCTAGGGTTACTCACACACGGAGGGGAGGCTGGCGAGCCGGAGCGATACGGAGCCTTTGGAGGTGCCGAACGAGGTGCCCGGTGACCTGCAGCACGTGAACACGCAGCAAGCCATGAAATACTGGTGAGCTCTGCACACGCACGCGAGCGCCGCTTGCTCCGCACAGCGGCTCCTTCTGCGCTCCGTCGCAAGAAAGCCCTTCCCGAAGCAGTTGTCCGAACGGAGCGCTGTATTCCTCACCCTCCTGCACGCTGTCCATGCCAGAAGCCAGCTGCAGCACCTTGCGATTTTAAACGTGCATCCTTTCCCCTCCTAAAAAGTAGGATCAAGGTTTTCTCCGACCCCACTTCAAGCATGCAAGGGCAGCCACTAAAAAGCATCTTGCAGTTCACTCAAAATCCATCAAGCCGGTCTTTGCTGAAAGGAAAAAGGATAATCTGGGCTCTAGCAGCAAAGCCCATCAGTGCCTAGATGTGCTCAGCACTGCGGAGGTCTCCTGCATCCCCCAGCACGCAAGCACCTTCTGACTGGGATTTCGGGACACAGACAAGGCAGCCCTCAGTGCACGGGGGCAAAATCTTTGAGTATTGCACATCTAATTGCGACGAGAGGTTATACTGAGTGTCTTTATGGAATAATACAGCACTTTGGGGGCTTCTAAGCAAACACTGACTCAAAGGCTCAGTATGGATTCACAGTGTAATATGGGAATATCAGCCTACTCTAGACCACCACAGCAACTACCTAGAGCTTCTCTTAAATGTCCATGGTGCAAAATCACATTCTACGCTAAACTCTTCTTGTTCTATCCTTGTTTTACAGCCTCTCTTGCTAACCCAAATCTTCAGATGAGTTCCGACTGCAAACGCCATCCCTAACTCCTCTCGACATAAAATTTATAGAATTATTTTCTGCCTACTGATGCTCCAAATGCAGCATTGCCTATACGAATGCAAAGCTAATTCTTCCAGCAGATGAGCTAAAAACAGTTTCGAATGCAAGCAGCAGGTGGACCAAAGTGGGCTCTAGATTGCCAAGTCTCCAAGCTTCCCATACCACGAAGTGAGGTAGCAACAAACAGCCTTTGAAACAGGACTGCTCGCATTATTTTTCCTATAATAAATCCCTTTGCCACACAATTTAGTGAGTGAACTAGAGGCTTCTCTGGAGCAGTGGATGTAGAAAAAAATGAAAAGATGGTAAATACGGGATGAACAAGAAGAACTAGGCCAAAAGTTTTGCAAAGTTTGCCTTTTTGGTACCAGCACTGAGCACTGCTCTTTCTCAAGCGGAGAGAAATGCCGAACGCCGCAGTCTCTTGGGGAGCTTAAAGTCCGAGCGATTTCTGCACAATCTGCTTGGCAATTTTGTTAAACTGTTCTCTGTCTTCTCGCCACATCTTGGAGGCATCTACATTGGCTCCACTTTCATCGTTTGGCTCTGAAACGAGAAGATGGCAAGATCAGTGGTCAGGCAGGCACATGTGGCAGGACCCTCTCATTTTTTCAGCAGTGCTGCCACACAGGCACCTTCCTGAGGCTTTGGCACATTTCCTCTGCTTGAGATTATGGCAACAATCTTAAAGGAAACAGCCTAGGTCATGGAAGACCTCTTAGACTCCCATCTTTCTTGACACCACACAGATAACCTGCTATTAAAGAGGGGACTGAGGAGCAGGTCGCTCAGCTGGGTACGCTCACATTGACAACTCAGATGGAATCTGCTGCTTTGCCTCTGTTCAGCTTTGCTGCTTCTCACTTCCAAACCTTTATCACACAGCGCTGGTTATAGGCGACAGAAAAGGTGACTCAAGAAGTCATCTGTGACACCCCTCTTCTCAGAGCTGGCAGGATGGGGTATGTTTCCCAGTGTGGCACACCGACATGTAGAAATAGAGGGAGCTGGTTTGTAGATCACAGGGGACTCCAGCTGATAACCCTTCTGTTAAAGCTAAACCTCACTCGGGCAGGTAATCAAAAGCCCCAAAAGACCTAAGAGCTGAATGGGCATCATGGCAGCTATAAAGATGTGGTCCTCACCTGCCAGCATGCTCACGACTGACAGCAGGATCTTCTCAACGCTCTGCACAGGACTCCACCGCTCCGCGCTGCTCTCGTATCCCATGGGATCGTCGCCAGGAGCATGGAGAATAGAGATGCAAACTCTCCCGTCTGGGTAAACTGCACAAGTACAAGGGATTGACTGTTACTAAGAGGAAACACTTGGCCCCTCCAGATCTGCAGTAGAGATTTTGACTGGAAAGAAAAAAATAATCTAGCAAAACCATCCTTTAAGCAGTTCTAACAAACCAGGGTCACCCTTCCCCAGCAGAAACCTATGAGGACCACTCAAACGCCTTGACATCTGTGACAAGTTCCTTGGGAAAAACTAAGAGAGGCCACTTGGTGGAACAAGCTGAGTATTTAGGCACAGATGTCACCCTAAGGAGCTGAGCGGTCCTGTTTAGACCAAAGGTGACAGTGAAGCAGCAAGGAATGGACATTTGAGTCTTTTGATGGGCCCGAGTCTGCACTGCTTCTGCTCCTCTGATGACCAAATGTGTATCATAGCCAGGAATTAAAAAAATAAAATAAAAATAAAAGAAGTAAATGACTGCTGGAAGCGGCTCCTCTCCAGCTGCTTCCTCTCACCCAGCTAATACCTACACACGTCGGCAACACGTAGGTTTTCTGAGAGACTTTTATTACATTCACAACCCCTCCTGCAGCCCCGGGCTGGGGATTGGAGCTGGCCTGGCTATAGCTGGAAGAGACAAAAACAGCACATGCTGCATCAGCATTTTCCCCTGCGCGCCAGGAACACGCTGGGAGAAGCCATTTCACCTATGCATCGCTCCAAGGAATTTTATGCAGAATCTCATTTAACAGAGTTGGCTCCCAGGGGTGCAGGCAAGACAGAAAAGGCAGATTGCAGGAAGAAGCCTCCCCTTCAGTCGCTAAAAGCCAACAAAAGGCTCTTCATTAATTGCTACTTGGAAGTTAGCTTGGCCAAAGCACCCATTGAAACCATTTTATTGCAAAAGAAGAAGATTTCATGGTGTCTCCGTTCCCACTATGCACAGCTCAAGCGCTGCAAAGCCAAGAAAACCATAGCAGATGTTTTAATTTTAACAATTTCCTTGCAATTTCTGACAGATGGAGTAAGCATTTAAGGGATGTGGAAAGCGCAGAAAGTCTATTTCTAAGGCCTTTCTGGGGACAACCAGACCACCTCAATCCCAAGTGAGAAGAAAGGCTCGAGCATCCACTTTTGGTGAGCTCAGATTTATCCCAACGCAACCCAGAGCCACGGGACTTGACACAGCTGGCACTGACACAGCCCACACCGTGGGCAGGGATCCTCAAGCCAAGCCCAGAACAAGCAAATCCGAGTGTTGCAGGGACGTGGATTTGCTTATGGAGAGGTGGGTGCTGCCAAGAAGGTTGGATGAAAGAGTCCAGCTGGAGCAATGTGTTGACGTTGGCCATCCTGCTTCTGTAGACACCTGGGGACATAGGTGACACTAAACTAGTTTTGCACAGTGTAGACGTGCCCTCAAGAGGGGACCAGAAAGATGGTCCCATTCATGGCTTAGATGGGCAAGAACCTATGTCAGGGGTGTCCTGAGAAGGGAAAAACAGAGGAACTTCAAGAAATTGCAACATTCCTTGGAATGGGATGAAATACATTCCCAGCTAAGATTAAGATTCGTGTTATGCAAGTGCAGGAATGTCAGCTTGAAAGGAAACACCAGGCAAGAGGGCAGCATTTTCCCTTCATTGCTTACAGGCTGCAGGAACCTAATAGCCTAGAGTATGGATCCAGCTCATCAAATCTGGGTGATGGCAAACAATCTTTACACAATCAGCATTAATCTAACAGATGCAATTAGTAGCAATTTCACAAAGAACACCGCTGAGGCCAACATCAGAAATGAGAGCTCTGGGTTGCAAAGTGGAATTTCGGTGTTTTTATCTCTCAAAGCTCAAGCATGTTAGCTATCTGCAGCATATTTTAATTCCTTCCACCCAAATGCCTTAAGATAATGCAGCTGAGATACTGTCATCACTATAAATGCAAAGGAAAGGCCAATAAAATGTTAAAGGCCTACAAGTTTGCCAGCTGTTTGGACTGTATTTCAGAGAGATCTCATCAGAGATGTTACTAAACCCCTCATCTAATGGGAAACAGCCATGCTGTAAAGCTGCATCCAAATTTTAGTCAATATGAGCAGATTTTCACCTGTTAAAATGGCACTGAGCTACTTAAACACCAGTCACAGAGGAACGTGGAGAAGAGCCTACCCTGACTGCATTGTTTTGCAAAATCTCGTGTCATGGATGGAATATTTACCTTTGGACTATTTTTGCAATAGCTTCAAGTATTCCTGGAATGATCTTAGAAAACAGTCAAACTGTTGGCATCTTTATTAGACTATGATCAAAAGATACACGAAGATTAACACGATCAAGAGAGCATGACTCTACGACAGGGTGAAACTGCCGGGCGGCCAAACCCTCCTACGGCATTCGCAAGAGGGAAGGCAGATGAAGCAGTCTCAGTGAGCAACACCAGCTGTGCTGCTGCTGCTGCAAAAAAAGTTGTTTCTTTACTGTGCAAAACCATCCCAACCCGTTTCATATATCAAACTTACTGTTTGGATGGAACATCTCACACGTGAACCTCATCTTGGGAGGGCTTAGAGGATAGTCGAGTGGAAAGCTCAGAATAGCAGGGAAAACACCATACTCAAAGCAGGTGTCTTCGGGACCCCTGGAAAGAGATAAAAAGCCATTCAGCAAAGTTTTCAGTATTGCCTTCATCCAAATTCTTGTCTAATGGGACATCCTAGGTTTGGGTTGTATCACGGTGTTCTCAAGAAGACAAAGAGTTAACACGCTCTTACCTTACACCTCCAAAACTGAACTCCAAGTAGGGGATAGGGGAGGGAAGGGGGAAATCAAAGCCTGCGCACTAAATTACTAGGAAGGTCACAACACTGCTTAATTAGCAGGGTGTGTTGGGATATAATTGGAGTATCTGGCTCCAAGGCATGTTCCAGGATTTGAGAGCCTACACGTCAAGGGAAAGCACAGGCAGGTGTGGAAGCCCTGCATCTTTGAAGATATTCTTATGCTGCATGGACAGAGATGTCAAACACTGCAGCTCAAAAAAAAAAAATGATAATATAAAACAAGGATTAGGCAAGGAGTCATCTAATTGAGCTAAAAAGATTCAAGTTGCCAGGACGAAGCATAACCACACAAACACTTATCACTATCTGATGCGAAAAATACATAAAACAAACAAAATACAGCAATGTTTGGGGTTTGTGTTTTAAAAACAAAACGCAGGGGCTGTGATTGCAAGGTGTAGGGCCAACGTGTTTCTTGACAGGCTTCAGGTGTTTAGCTTTCACTCCCTCGCATGGACACCGAGAACAAATGCCTCTGCTGGGTTTCTTGTAGCAACAAAGTCTTTTGTGCTCAACGTCTAGCTCAAAGCACAATCAAGGGAGAATAGAAAGACACTTATTTTACCCTCTCCATTCAAAACATATTTGGAAGATGAGCAAAAGAGTTAGTTTGACATGATTTATTCAAACTTGACGAACCACTTGGAAGTTATAAAACAAACACAATCTCTCTTGATTGGAAAGATCAGTAAACAAGCTTCATTGCCAAAAAACCCTTAGCCAAGGAACCCTCATGCACTGAGCCTCATACACCTCCCAGCCTACAAACCCACTCTTCGTACCACTAAGAATATAAAATTTCTAAGACAAATGGTCAATGATGCCTTAGAGTTAAGGCTGCAACAACAATCTAAAGTCAAGAGCAACAAAACCTAAAGCCCCAAGAGCTTCAACCTTGTTAAATTCTGGCACGCGAAAGACTTGACGGGTAAAGCTAAGAGAATCCTAATCAAAAGTAACAAGCGTTGTAAACCTGAATATTGGCATTTGCATGCAAGATCAGACAAATACCTCTTTGTGCTGCAAGAATCAAAACTAAAAAAAAAAAAATACTCCAAACATTTTTGTCCCCTTTCTAAGTCTTTCCCCTATTTATTCAGGATTCAATTCTGAGCATCTGAGAGTAGAGACAACGCATTTCTTTTCAGAAGCATTTTGACGCCAGCTGCATTTTAAAGGCTCATTGTTGAACTTCTAAGAGTATGTACATACACACATTGAAAAGCTGGTGGGTGTCTAATGTTCTCTTTTGAGAGCAAACCCACAGCCTGGAGGGCTCTTCTGTCAGATACGTTAACCAAATATGCTCCATTTTTAGGTCTTCTATTAAGTGCGGAAACGGCTTTTGTTTTAGCCACTCGTTACTGCAGTTCAAAGAAATTAAGAGTTAATCCAGAACAGCATCTGCAACTACAAAACCCTCAAAAGAGCCCAAAACTCAAACGCGATGGCATCCCTTTCCATTCAAACACGGCATCACCAGGGCCAAAGAGGCGGAGAACGCAGCACCTTTTGTAATCACAACACCTGTCCCGCAGAGATTTCAAAGTACTTCGGATTTTCAAAGCCTTCATGCTACGATCTCACCTGAGCTGCTAGCTGGAGTTCAGAGTTGGGAGGATCGGATTAGGATTCCTCCAAGAAAAACCTACACTGTGCAGAAGATTAAGCAAGAATCACCCTAAGCGAAGTTTCCCAAGCTCCAGAAGAGAACGATGCCTATTAACCATGTGTGAGACACGCTGAGGATTTGCACCAAGCCCCTGAGAGCATCCAAACAGTCCTGCACAATCAGTATTTACTTCATTTAGCCCTTTTCAGCCCAAAGGATCATTAAGAAACTTGTAGACTCCTGTAGTCCAAGAACACAGTCCACCTCCACAGATGATCCCCCACCAGCAGCAACATCACAGAAAGGGTTCAAAGTAGGAGCTGAAAGAGTGACATTCAGCTAAGGGGAGGGAAGACATTAAGTAGCTGGTACTGAAGCACTCGGATCTCCTTCCAACAAGCACTTATTTCAACTTTTCCTTCCCATTTGTGTTTTCATTTCGTTGAGATTCTATGTTGCTCCAGGAGACTAAGACAAGGACACCTGTGTGAAAATAAGAAGCTAACAGAAGGTTACTTTATTCCCATACTACATATAAGGATGTTGAACCCAAACGCAGAGAAAAACATGTTGTGAAGAAGTCTGTTGACATGTGGACATGTGGAGATAAGAAATTCTCAACTCCATGAGCTAGATATTAATTATGAAGGTGGGGAAGGAGAGGATGGCAGGTGTCTGCCAAAACAGGAGGGAGAGGCGAATCAGTAAGGACAGTTAAGTCTATAATCACACCTTCAATGTAAATGGCTTCTTACTTGTAAAAGATGCTGTAAAAAAGACTCATGCCAACAGTCATCAGATGCCAAAAGGGGAATTCCATGCTAAGCAAAACAAAATTCATAAGCCTGTAAATAGGTCTAATTACCTTTCTCAACAGTTTCTCTTTTTTGGTAAGACGGCTTCAACCTGTGCTGTTTTTCAAGCTACCTTTAAGCTAATGAAGTTCTTAACAGTCGTGTTCTTAAGTCTTGGGGAGATGAATTCAACAGCAACACACACTCACGTGAGCCAACAGTTTTAAAGTTCCTAAGCCTCGTCAAAGAGGACAAAGCCACTTGGACCTTGCATGCTGAATTCACGAGCTTGCTCAACATGATGCAGCCTGCTGGACCCCACATGGTCCTGAAGAGTTAAGCAGTATTTTGAGGAACCCCTCTGACATGTTTTGACAAGATTACTACTTAACACTGCACTTCTACTTCTGGATTTGCCCAAATACACCTGCTTTGAGAATATAAGAACTGTTCTTTCATGCACGCTTGCTGGTACAACCTTTACATTTATGCTATTTCCAGCAGTACTGCTGCAGGCGAGAACATGGGAAATACAAATTATTATTATTTTTAAAGAGACTGTTTTATCTCTAAGTCAAGCTTTTACCTCAATCTCTGTAACATTTCGCAGCCCACTTCTACATTGATAAATGGATGGTATCTTGGACTTCTCTCTCTCTCTCTGAGGGCCCATTTCTTCTTATTTATTTGTGATTACATGTGCTTTATACAAATAAGGGGTAGAGAAGGAAAAAAAAAATGCCTATTCTGTTTCTTTAATATGCTCCTTACTTATCTTTTTTGCTTCATCTGTCTCAAATCTGAGGCCGATCTTGCTTTAATTTCCGCATCTGCACTTCTGTTTCATTCCCAGCATCTCACACAGTACATTTGGGATTACAAAACATTACAGAGGATCATCACAGCCAAATACAAACCAGTTATTTAGCTTGCTCTCTATATATACACCCAAACATTTCTCATTAAGAGAGCTCTGTCAAGGGATGAAAGTAACCAAACATGTTTAGAGTAAACATGTTGCTATTGTACCACAGCTTCAAATTTTAGCAGATGTTAAAATATCATCTTATTATGACACAGGTCTACATGCACATAATGCAGAAACCAAAATTAAAGCACCTCCGCCCCTCAGTTTGCGCTGACAAAGACCTCAAGCTCAACACTCAGCACTTTAGAGGGCTTTCAAGTCTGCCGAGCTGCCCATCTGTTTAACTCCTTGTTATGGGAAACCTGGGGGGAAAAAAACTGTTTTCTATGCAATGAATTAAACATTAAAGTACTTCTGCTTGGAGGATCCTCCACGAAAGCTCTAATCAACCACAAAATCTCTGCTCCTGCTCCGAGAAAGTATTGATAGACAGCAACTTCCTTCCACATTCCAAGAAATGCACTGAGTTTAGGGATCCCAAAATTGTGCTTAAAAAAGTGCTAGCTACCCCCACTTAAAGAAAGAATACAAAGCATTAGACATTGTAGATTTCTGGGGGCTGGACTACTATTTCTGTGCCTATTTCTGTGTTAAAGATTGTCTCCGGGAGACAGAACTATCTGTAATTTGTCAAAAATACTCTTACCAGTGACCTCAGGGGCTAGTAGAGGACCACCTGGCCCTTCCTAAATGAGAGTAAACCACTACTTTTTGCTTAAAACACTTAAAAGAGACTTAAAAGTTGCAAACGAAATCCTGAGTTAACTCTAAACACAAAACTGTGGCATGTGGATAAACAGTCAGGACTGACAGAGCTTTCTTTTCCCACTCATGACGATTTAGAACTTGAATTTGAAGAAATCGCCAGTTATTCCACACATTCAAAACCC
>JAUBNY010000564.1:9871-35739 GCA_032275445.1 Crypturellus soui | reverse complement strand
AGGTGAAAGCCAGATGGTTAACTTTCAGAAGAACATGCTGCAGATTGTTTCTAAACAAGGATGTTAGTCCAGAAGAAATGTTCAAAAAGGACTGATAATTTCAAGCATTTAAATAAGTGGATTGGAGCAGAGACCAAGTGTTGATTGTAACCATGGGGCCAGGACAACTTAATTTTAAATCACAATTTGGGTTTGCAAATCATTTCAAGGTTAGACTTGTAGTACGCAGAGCACTCTTTGCTGGGTAAGTCTTATGCCAAACCTTTTAAATATGGTAAAAGCCCTCTAAAGGCCTTTTAAAAATGGATGGACCACCTTAAAAGTTAATCTGCTTTGTTAGGCAGCTAGTGAAAAGCATGCCAGATCGCGTGTCATCAGAACTAACTGTGCAGTGGCTGCGTGTGCTGGACTCACTGAACCCTTTCAAGAAGCCTTTCCCACATTTATTTAAGAGTTTTAATTCCATCAGGCAGATTTTGACCAAGTAACTGTTCTAGACTTTTTATTTTTTTGCGATCTTCAGTAAAGTCATGTTTTTCTTTAGGCACCTCCTTAACTTGTAGGTCATTCAATGGCTTGAAGGCAAAGCTGTCAGTATGTTCTCAGTTGGCTTTGAGCCTATGCTTCCTGTTTCAAAGAGAAAATGTTAAATCTTAGCGCTACTAGTATAGCAGGGATTCTGTGTTTGGGTAATAGTAAAAGCTGGTCGTAAAGTTCTGGTCTTTGCTAATACAGAGATGACAGATCTCTTGCTGTGTTACAGAAGAACAGACTTCTGCAGCCCTCTATTTCTATTTGATTTTTCATAAAATCAGCCTGTACTGAGATAAATATGTTGCAGTGTCCTCTCTGGCATGATGAAGGATATTGGTGTGTTATGTCTTTTTAAACTAGTATGATGTGGAAAGAGACTCGGTACTATAAATTTTGTATGAGAACAATTCCCCATCCTAGATCAAAAGCTAACAGAAAAATACAGAATGACTTCAGTAGGGAGTGATGAATTGTCCTAAAAATGTCCTAAAGGGGCTCAAGTCCTTTCACCTAGGGTTATTTTTGATTCATTTAAAAAAAGTCTACAGTGAGCTTCTGGATCCTGTAGGCTGCCTTATAAGAATCAGAAGAAGACTTCATTGAGAAGATAAGTGATCCTAGGAGTAACTATAGTTTTTATATTATGCAGGTAGAGTCCACTGTCCAGAGTTAAGTGCTATAAATTGTGTCAGTGTGCTTATTGAGTTGGTTTTTCTTTTATTTTTACATGAGTCTCTAAGGTCATAAGACCAGCACGTTACAAATACTTGGAAGCTGAAACTTCAGCATGTGAAATGGAGGTATTTAATTGGCATGAGTTAGTTTTATTTATATTTCTAGGAGTAAACAGTTCATCTAAATTAATGCATGATCTGTGCAGGAAATGGCAGAGTTTGTGAAAGAGAGAGTGCTTTCACCCATTCAGATTTTCTGTGTCTTGATCCAATTGATGCAATTCATCAAGGATATAATCTTAGGCATTAAACTACAAACCCTGTGAAATACTGACCTTTGTATGGTAAACATGATTTCATCCTTGCTTCAGCTCGTACTTGCCTTATTGCATAATTGGTGATTTATCAGTGATTCATATCACATCACTATATAGAATTGTCTTTGTTATATCAGAAAATGAAGTGTTCTTCTCATAGCAAGATGAATGCTTGAGAAAACTAAGTACTTAAAGTGTTTTATTGTAAATTACTATCATGTGAATTCATGCTCTACTGAAACTTGTGAATGAAGACTTATTAAAAATATTATGTAAAATGCCTTTTTGAGGAGTATTTTAAATAAGTATTTTAAATTCTGCTGTTCTGAGAGAGTGTTACTTGTAAAAGTCACAAATCACCTGGAGCAATACATAGGTGAAACTATCCTTGTTATGTCTTTGTAAGATACTGAACTGAGAGTGGATAGACAAATAATAGCAACTGGCCTTTGATTTTGGTTTTCCTGTTTGCTGTTTAAAAAGATTTCTTAGAGTCTGAGAACTAATGTAGTTATGATATTTAAAAATATAGAGCTTTTCTTATAAATCTACATTTAAGACAACAGTGACAGTGTCTCTCCACTTCTATTTTGGGATGGGCGAGGGCAGCGTTGTGCTGGGTGATGGGAGTCATAAAATCAAGATCCTGCAGCAGAGAATGCAGAACTTCTGGTTGAGTTGAGGTGACACGTAGATGCAAACAGAACAAAGATGCAAGAAAATGGTAACATTTTGCACATGACAAATTATTTCTTGTTACTTGATAATATATTTAGCAATATGTACACATAGTGGTTACTTTTAGAAGAAGG
This sequence comes from Crypturellus soui, assembly GCA_032275445.1. NCBI lineage: Eukaryota > Metazoa > Chordata > Aves > Tinamiformes > Tinamidae > Crypturellus > Crypturellus soui. Next base: position 33,402 of record JAUBNY010000564.1, on the reverse strand, counting down.
ATAGGAGGTTTGTCATAGAATCACAGGATGGTTAAGGTTGGAAGGGACCTCTAGAGATCATCTGGTCCAACCCCCTGCTCCAGCAGGGACACCCAGAGCACATGGCACAGGGTGGCATCCAGGTGTCCATGTTGTTGTTATGATGTTCAGAGTTGTCCTCCTGTGCAGCATGAAGTTCTGTGTGCTCACAGTTTTGTGGAGCAGAGGTTTACAGATTTAGTAAATGTCCTGTTCTGAGCATACCAATAAAAGTAGAATATATTGAAGATCAAGTTTTGTATGAAGTGAATCTCATGATTTTATGACATATTGCCTCTTAACAGGAATTAATTTTGTCACAAAACTAAAAACGTGTGCTTCTGGTTCTCAGTGTTGACATACTGTAAGAGCAATGTGATATACAGTTGGCTATGGCGTGGTACCTGAATTATGACACTTTTAACTTGATTATCTGGTTCAGATCCAGATGTAGCATATGTCCAGATGAAGAAGCGTTGCAGAATCAGCTCAAATGCCCAATAGGTTTGTTCTAATACGGAAATGGAATCAAGAAGAAGGCTTACCAGCTGCCCATTGACTGGCATTGTAGCTCAGTGCCTGAATCCAAATGTTGTCAATAGACACTGTTAAAATATTTAGACTTCAGAAAGGCTAAACAGCTGCTATAGATGAGAAGACCTGCTTTATTTATTGAGTGTGCCTTGAAGAAAGAAAGAAATATAAGGGGAAAAATACAAAAACATGTACATCTGTTGACAATAAACATGGTCATTTTTGCATGTTTTTTGCAAGCCATTTGTTCAGGTAACTTCCAATTTATCTTCTGGTAAAACACAGTGGTAGAGGAGGCTAGGAGGGGAAGTACCAGAAAAGAAAGACTAAACCCCATTATTCTCATCATAAAACACAGTGTGAAGTTTCTCACCTCACTGTGAGATGAAGCTCCTGCATGCCTCTGCAAATCTAAATATTAACCTTTAGATTTATGGACTTGTAAAATGTTTATATGTGCTGATGCATTTTCCAGCATTTAAAACAGTTATGATAATTTGAATATCTGTTTATAAGTGAGGATTACATCTAAATATAGTAAGGAAGAGTAATAAGTCACGTTGAATAATCTGTTGACCATTAAGTAACATTGCTAACTATGGCTGTATATGAGTAAGAAAAGAGTCTCATTTTATCTTCAAACAGTGTTCAGCAGAATCTGCCTAAAACCATGTAATTGCATAAAACATTTAAAAAGTAATAAGGAAGCCAAGGCAGAAATTGAAAAGGCAGCACTCAAGTTGGCAGTCAGGCTTGAGCAATAAGGACACAAACATCTATTATAAACAGAGTGAAAATAAAGCAGTTTGGATTTGGCTCCTTCAAAAGATGACAAGACTGTTCTTCTAATATTAATCATTATAAGAAAGCATTTTGCCTTGATGTGAATAAAGGCAGAAAGACAAGGTTGGTGGAAGAGAGTTTAAGGACTGAAGAAGAATCTTTAGAAAGCTATTGAGGGTGTGTGTGGGGGGGGTTGTTTTGTTTTTGCTTTTGTTTTTTTGTAAGCATCAAGCAAAAAGCAAATGGTTGGCTTAAGTGAACAGTGATTGGAAACATAAGATGACAGCAACACATATGGGCCATCAGTTCAGTTTTCCTAAATCTTCAGAAGATTTGTAGAAAGTGGGTTGCAGTAGAGATGGGATATTTGTAATTGATGCTACCAACTCATTTACAAATTAGACTAATTCATTCATTTATTTAAAATTTGCATTTGAGTTCCTGCACTGAATTCTTGACTAGTTGGAATGAACAGTTTTCTTGATAAATTACTAAAGTTTGGTAGGAACTTCAAAATAGAATGGCTTAGCCATTAGTTCTGAGAAAGGAGGAGGAAAAATGTTTTGTCACGGGAAACAGTTTTGTTTTGAACACTAGTTGAAAACAGTTCTAGTTTTGAACATTAGAACTCCAATGTTCACAGACCTTCAAGGGCAAATGCAGAATCTGAGAGAAAACATGTCGTGATGGGAAGGAAACACCTTTGGTATTCTTTGTGTAAAACTACTAAAAATACAACTTGTTAGAGGTCTCAGAAATGGCAAGAGTGACTCTGGCTTTGGTATGCCTGCATTCTGCTTCTCCACAGGACGTGGCTTCATTCACTGGACTGGATGGACAGAGCTCTTGAGGATAAAGCAGGGAATCGTTAACAAGGCTGTTACTTGCAAGCATCTTCCATTACTCACTTGTGATAATCATTTAGTAACTGTATCAGCATAAGTGACAGATGCCAAATAACGGTTGCACAAGCATCAGAAAGCATGTTATGTCCTAGTTTGAGTCCTAGACTTCTTTACTTTGGAAAAGTTTACCTTGATATCGTTCAGCTGTAGTGCATGTTAATCTGTGAACTGATGAGTTCAAGAAAACAAAGCAAACAGTTAAATCTCTGGTTAAAAGAATAGAAATTTGCATTAGATAAATTTTAGTGCGTAATAACCATGCGATACTTCGAAACAAAAATGCTGAAAATCTGTGTACAGATTCTGTATCTGCAGAAAGATTTTACAAAGTTTGACTGCCAGTGTAGTGGAATAACAGACAGTTGTCTGTTGCACCATCCCAGTTCCCTACAGCCTTTCTGTGCTCTCTTATTGTTTTGTCTTGTATTGTTCTTTTTTGTGCGTACAGCAAAAATTATAATTTTAGCTGTTGCTAAAACCAGTTGTTGCTCAAGATCAGCCTTTCTCATTTCAATCAATGATGTAACTTTGAATTCAAGCAGGCATTAAAACCTAAATCTTCCCTGACCTATAATCTGAATTTTCATTGAGTTAAGGCTTGTTTTGATACTGTACAGTATTTGGGATCATGTTATTTTAGCTGCCTATGAGTTATTTAGAATGCTTCATGTTTTATAATCTTTTAAAGCAACTTCTAGCTTTTACTCCTGTTGGTTTCCTGTGTTAACTTTGGGCAAAGGGAATGTTATTAAAATCTAATATATCACATTATGGCACATTTATGGTAAGGGTACAGTGAACTCTGGAAGACTGGAATATTTGATGTGTGGTATTGAACGTGGAGCTTGTCTAGCGGTACCTTCTACTGAAGGTGAAGACTTAATTGAAATCTGAGTTCTGATTAACCAGATGGTCTTGGGGACAGTGTTAGTCAGATGTTACGCTGATTCAATTCAGGTACCAGACTAAATTTATTGTTCTTGAATAACAGCTTTCAGAATTGTCTTTTTTTAACCCAAGGCATTAATGGAAGATATATAGAAAAGAGAAGAAATGTTTCTACGTTGTTTGACAATGTGTGTGAACTAAATTTTATAGTGATTGTATGTTTATTTTTGAGTCCTATGCAAAATGGAAATTACGGCCTGTTGTTTGTGACTCGTTTTGCTGCAATTCCTACATAAATAAAAAAAAAAGTCCTTCTTTTATTCCAGAAATTGAACTGAAGGCCCGTGTGAATTTTAAAAAAGGAGGTCTATAATTAGTGAGTAGGAACCTCTTTTTCTAAGTAGCTAATTCAAAAATTAATATTATGATGATGAATTGCACCCAAAGGTCATTCTTCTGGTAGTCAGAATTGATTGAATTCAGCAAGGCAATTTAGGCAGTTTAAAGTGGTTTATTGTAAAGTCTTTTATCAATTCTAACTGCAGTGTTGCTGTTAAAACAAAGTTTTTCAAGTTCTTATTTTACAGTTGGGAAAGGTTCGCGAGAAGCATAAGTGGTAGCTAAATAAAGGCTGCTAGGAGATCTTACATCTTTTAAAACGTGAAAAGGAAAAAAGCTTCCTTAAAACCGCCACCTAATCCCATAATGAATAGGGTATTTCAAATAATATTTCCCTATGTCCTGCGAGTCTGCATTATGCAGATTGGTTGAATTAGTTTTAGAACTAGACTAACGGTGTGATCTAAAAGCAATGTTTCATATTTCTAAATGTTATTCCTTCTAGGCTGAATTCAGTCTTAGCAACAAGTTTAAATAACTAGTTTAAATAAAATGCCTAGGGGTGGAGGATTAGTTTGTTATAATACCAAAACCAGCGAGATTTTGTGGAATTCTGGTAACCTGAAATGTAATTTGAAGGTCGACTGCTACCTATAGTAGTCGAATGAGCCTGGCTGGTTTATGACTGCATGTTAAATTTAATGACTTCAAGCAACTGTCTTGTCGGACAAGTCAGGCAGGCACTGTGAACTGCCCTGCAGAGAATTTTTGCCTTTAAAGCGTGGAATGTAACACTGAAAATAGCCTCGGGTGGATCCAGCTTTTGTTTTTAGCAACTAATACTTCCTGGATGAGGCTATAAAAACTGTACTGAGCTTTGCCCTTTTAGTCCTGCTTGATGGTAGCCTTAGAAAAGCAATTGCTGTGAACTTTCAAATATTATCAAACTTCTGTAGAAGTGAAAGCTCTGTTAAATCTAAAAGCACAGCTATATAATAAGTAAATAGTGTTGTTTTGGTTAAATGTGCCTGTGTTAGAGCATAAATCTGAAGAATTAAATGGGAATGCTTAAAAACTTAGTTTGTCTGAAGCCCTTTAATTAAACTTGGATTAAGCTATAAGAGCTCAATGCTACATGACAATACTATTTTACAAAATATATTATTACTGACTTAAAAACACTTAGTCCTGTTGACCTCCCATACTAAGGAAAAGGTTCGTCTAGAATTTTTTTTCATTCATTCATCAGTCTTCATAAAGAGTATAGAAAGCTATTAGAATCGGTATGCACCTTAGTATATCCAAGGTAGTGTGTGATCTAGCCAAAATTTCCTTTCATTTTCTACCTGTAGAGAAGGCCGTATGTGTCAGAAGGGCATAGACTTGTCCTTCTGTCTACTGCAGGCTTTGGTTTAGTGTTCGCAAGGGCTCAGTATTGAGATCTTGTTTTACACTTGCACTGCAGGCTTATGTATTTTACAGCTAATTTGTTGGTCTTTTTATGGGAAAGTTTCTTGGCAGTATTTAACCACAGCATCGCTTTGCATAACGTAGAATAGTGTGAAGGTCAGCTGTTTTTATTTAGCAACTTCTGCTGTTGTTCCTAACCACAGAGCCAAAGGAAAAAGACAATTTGGGGGATTCTGTTTTTTAGGTGCCTATCAGCGGCCTTTCTTTTTATACTGTGAGAAGTTGAGAGAATATTATTATAAACAAACAAACAAACAAAAAGGTCTAAAGGTTTTCTTGACAAACAGAAGTTTTTAAGGGAGAGAAGGAACAAGGAAGTGTTTTCACTTTCAGGTACTGTGAGCTACACTTGGTTTAATAGGCTTAAAATACTTTACTGCAGGTGAATGGCTCCTGCTATTAGCAATTTCACAGGCCTTCATTACAAACCTCTGAGCTCAGAAGCTTTAGCTTAATCCCTGCATATTTGTGGCCTGTTTCATAATTATCAACTAAAGGGATTTACAGATATTTCTTTTAACTTCCCACACACCATTACAATGACATCCTTAAAATGGCCTTGCTAAAATTTGGATTGTTTCAGCATATCACTCTGAAGAGAAATAGATTACTTCCCAAACTTGGATTTGCAGAATTTTCGGCTTTGGAGTAGATCTAAAATGGATTTATTGCAGTTAGTCCTTGTGGTGCCTTCCCCGAGCTGATACTGCAGCGTGAGTGTGCTCTGATGGCATGGGGTGCTCCCAGCACAGCGCTGCTAAAAACAGCTGCTGCTGTCCAACACGCAGCCTCCAGCCCTCTGTCTGCAGAGGGACTCGACAAGATGGTCATAATAGAGGAGGCAAATATATTCCATGGGTTTCACTGCCTTTACTGCTTAAGATATTAAGTATATTATTATTATTAAGAGAAGTACTTAAGATATTTCATTATGGTCTAGCTGAATACATTTTACCACTTAGGTGAATGGAGAGTTAATCTATAGTGAATTGGTTGGAGCTGGGATTGCAGTTGAGTCATTTCTTGTGGTTGAGGGCAACACAAGGTATTCCCATATTGTGGAATGCATCCTCCTGCCATGTGGCAACACAGGTGCATGAGCAACCTGGTGCATGCCAGGTTGTTCTGTGAATTGCCTTGGGAAATTGATTTCCCAAGGAAAACAGACCAACTTTTTTATTTGGCTTGCAGCCTTTTTCATGAGAAGATGGGGAAAAAATGCAGAGGAAGCAGTTCATACCCTTAGTGTCAGCTTCTGTTGTGAAATTGAAATATTAAATCAATTCAGAAAGACACATTTATTTTTCTTAAGTTGTCATCACACTTACATTTGGGTAAAATGTTAAGATGCCTTTGAAGCAAGCAGGCTGGCCCTTGGAAAGGTGTTCAGCTGTGCCTTACGAATGCACATTTTTGTGCCTGTTTTGCCATAGCTGACAGTTGTCACTGTAAGTTGACTTTCTAAAAACTCCATCAATAGAGTTTCAGTATCTTGCAGCTTTCAGCAGGTGACTGATACATGTTACGGAGTTTAGACTGATCGTAGCTTTACTGCTAATACGGAAAAGGGGAAACCTGGGCCAGATCCAAAGTCTGAAAGCTGTTTTTAACTTCCATTTCAACATGCTTGAAATAGCTTCTGTGTTTGCATTTCTGCAAAACTATGTTTAATATTGGGTTACTTTTTTTTCTGCAGTAATGCAGATCTAGTTTATAGGCCTTCATTAATGTTAATTTGGCATGCTTTTAGGGATGATTTGTGACAGAAGTTTACTTTAGCAACTGAATCTATATAAAAAACACTAAGTGATCTTACTTGCTTTTCTGCCTTTTTTTTTTTTTTGAGGTGGTTGAGTTAGTGCTATTGCTTGGATGGAAATCTCTAGGCTGGATCAAAGATGATTATTTTAATAACTTTGGATAATATATAAGCAGTGGTCTGGCAGGGGGTTGAGGTAGAAGACAGTTTGGTTAATGAGTGTGCTAAAGGTAATAAATAATACTGTAGTTTTTGGGTTTTTTTTTTAAACACCTATAATTGTCTTTATGTGTTTAGAAAGCAAGGACTCCCTGCTGGGTTTTCTTCCCTCAGAGGAATTTTAGTGGCAAAGTGTATAGACTTGGATGTGTACTGCAAATAAGTAAAAACTTGTAGCCTTCTATAAAATTTTTCAGCCATACAATACTTGGCCTGTTTTGTGTCTGGTAGTCATCTCTTACAGCTAGTCTGCACTATTTTGCAAAGGCATGAGAGATTAATGATAAAGGTTTAATTTAATCTTAAAATAGAAGCAGATTTAGACTATCATTAAAAAGGAGCAGGCAGGCATTTAACCTAATTTTCTGTCTTCACTACTCCCTTTCCTTCCTAACGTTTTGCTAAAGCAACGTTAAGTCAGTTAATATTATTTTCATGATTTTCTAATGGCACATTGTTAAGAAAGTTTTCTTACTGGAGGGTACTGTCAGCAGCTAGAGATGAGCCTCAGCTGTGTCAACAAACCATTTTTTATTTAATAGTACTTATAGAGTCATTTTAGTAATTCACATTATATTTCAGGGAAAACTTGCGTATTTTGGGTAAAAGCAGTTTTTTCAACAGCAGGAATAATTCAAATAGACTCAGTTTTTGTGCTTTCATGAGCATTACCTTAGGTGTTAACTAAGCAGAAGTTTAGATATATTTGTATGGCTATTAGTAACTTCACTGCAGAAGCTGTTGCAGCCTGAACTGTGCAGTAAACTTGAAATCACACCCTGTGAAATGATTTGTATGTGGCTAAGCTAACTTTATATGAATTATAAGGAAGTTAAAGCTTTTAATATCTAGATATTTCTGAAATCTCATCATTCTGGAGGCTGAACGGGGAAGTATGTCATGACTTTGAAAAGAAAACATTTCAAAGGGAAATAAAAGGAGAGTAAAAATGATTGAAAAGGAGGAAGAATGGGAAATGGAGCAGTAGGGGAAATGGACAAAGTGACAAAAATGAAGGAGAAGGAAGTAAATAAGCTGTGGCTTTATTTGGTGCCTATTGTCACCTTATCTGAAAGCATTTTGAATATGATTAACAGTGATAGTAGAGTTTATTTTGTCAAAGTGACTCTGACCCTTCTTGCGTGAGTTAGAGCTCTTACTCTGAGGAGGAGGGGAGGGTAAAGTCTTGAGTAAGAAAGTGACTCGTGTATTTTAATTTTCCAGTGCTTATAATGGAAAGATGCTTGGAGAATCCCTTTTGGAGTGCTTCCTGTTATGGGTTTTCATATATATTTTTTTTCTTGTTGATCTTTTTGTCTTGGAGGCTCTGTTTTATTCAGTGACCTTGAACCAAGAAGGCAGTGCATGTCATTCTTATTTGATTTGTTCTTTATCACCAATGTCACCCCAGAATAGAGTGTGTGGACTATTCACACGTTGCTCCTTGCTTTTAACATCACAAGGAAATAATCTCTTATTTGCGAGTATCTGTAGCAACATAAAGCAAGGGTGGGAAGAAGGAAGGGGTTATAGGAAAGGAGAAAGCTAAACAAAAGTTTCAAAATTTGCAGAATTTTATAAATTATGAAGTACGTTTTAAATGTCTAACATTTATAATTCTATATGCAAATGTTTACATTATTTTTTAAACTATGTGTAGAATGTGTGAGTGCATGGATGTGTATCAGTGGGCATGACCGGTGTTCTTTACATCGTCCTTGTGAAGGACAAAGTAAGCTTTGATCTGGCAGTTTGCTTCTGAAAGTTTAAGTGAAGTGATATAAGATAACATGTATTCTGACAGATTTTTGGGCGTGTTTTTACAATTAAGAATCCTAAATTTAAGTTTTTGTTTTATAGATACCTAATGCACAACCTGCAGGCTGTGTGTGATGCCTTGGAATACTTCATGTGGCTCTAACCTGCTGCTAGCAGCCTATTTCTTGGAATAAGTTATCTCTTTTGCTATCGTGACTCAATGAACGAAGCAAAAGAAATTGTTGTGATTAGGATTGTCACTGGGGTTCTTTCTGAATTTTATAGGCCATAAGAAATGTTGTAACATGCACACTTTGAAGAATAGATTATATTAGTAATTTAGGTTGCTCTGCATTAGAAAACTGATAAGCTCTGCAGAGTTACTAAAGCTTGTTTAAAATCACTTTTGGTGTTGATGCTAGTAAGTACAGACATGTTAACTAATGAGTATTTACTCAATGGCAGAATGTCCCATCAGCACAACATGGATGAGAATTTCAAAGGGTAAAGCTTTTTATATTTGAGTCCTAAAAATCAGTCTATTCACTTCTTCCCCCCTGGCTGAAACGCTTAGAAGATTTCTTTTCAAATTAATACTTACAGAGCTGTTGGCCGGTGATGGCAGGTGCTGTATTCTATAATGTGTTTTTATTTTCCTTTCACAGAAGGATCCAGATTACTTGAAGCTCTGGCTGGATAGTTTTGTTTCGAGTTATGAACAGTTTCTGGATGTGGACTTTGAGAAGCTGCCAACTAGGTATGTAGAATTACAGACCTGTTTATCTTTGATACCTGCAACAGACCTGGCTGAGATCCCAGTCTTGTTCACCTCAATACTGCTTTTAAACAAAAGACAGATTTTATTGTTGAGAGACACTCCTTGTTCTTTTAAAGGTCAAGTTGGGCTGGGAGTGATGAAACTTAGGCAAATACTGATATCTACATTCTATCAAATTATGGCATCAGGATTCACCTGTCCTTGCTGATAGAAATATAATCATTTACTGTATGTTGTTGATATTAGTGTATGAAGTTAGTGTATGAAATAAGTGTAGAAATAAGTGTATGAAATAGTATTAGTGATTATTAGCACATGCATCTGTAGCAGAAGTAATTGGATACAGGAAAAATATAGACAGTTTTGTAATTGAGATATTGCTTTAAGTTTAAATGGATGCTGTGTAAATCATTTGCATGGTTTGTCTGAATACCTCTTAAAGTTAAAATATACACAAATGATAGATTGTATAAAAGTGAGTGTCTTTGCCTTGATGAAGTGCTCAGTTCAGTAACTTGGACAATGTTACTAATTCCAAGTACTGAAATAGCCACGGATGGTTGTGAAAACCTATTTTTCAAATTCCCATGCTTAGTACTTTGAATTTGCTTACTGTGTTTTAAGGGTCATTTCTTCAGGACTTGCTTTGCAACTGTGAGAAAGAGAAATAGAAGCTGGATTCTTATTTTCTGAAGGCTTTTAGATGAAAGCTGAGATGCTTGCATTAAAGCTTTTAAGAAAAACAAGTTTTATAGAATTCAGAAATCATGAGAATTGGCATCAGTGTTATAACTGCTATCGCTGCTGGTGAGTTGAGTACACGGAATGGCACTCCCTACACCATGGCTTCAATCCAAACCCTGTTGAAATCAATGGAAATTCTCTAATGGGCTTTGGATCAGATCCTGTTTGAGGTGTAAGTGATAGCCTCCACTGTTGCAAGGAAATGAAGAATGCTGGAACTGGATCCCAGTGGATTAAAAACTAAATGTCTTTGCCATTCGTGTTTAAAATTCTCTCCTCTATTAATGCAAAATATTCAGTGAAATTACTTGTTTGCAAAAGCTGCAAGTTATTCTGTGCTCTCTTTCTACAGATTTGTCTTAAGATGTTATCTTTTTGATAGCTACCATAATGTGTGCGTGCATAATGCATACTGTGGCTAGTTTAGCCAAAAGCTGTCCTTTAACATATAGTTTAATTTTGAAATGGGAACAGTGAAAGAGAAGATTTGTTTTTCTTTCCCCCCCCCCTCTAAACAGTAATATAGCAAATGATTTAAAAAAAATTAAAAAAGAAGCTTAGCTGGGCAGAACAACAGCACTATATTGGTTGTGCTAAATAATGGTTCTGTGAGCGTAAAAATCCTCTCTTTTTCTGAGGTTAATGACAGGATTAGTGATTTAGTCTAGAAGAATAGACCCATGTGGTTTTAGACTCATTTTTGTAACAGATGTAGAGGAAAAATACCAAAACAACATAAGGATAAAGACATAATTCCTGTGCTTCAGCAGCTGGGTTTAAATATCACACTATTTGAGAAAAGATATTAAAGTTAACAAAGAATTGCTGTTTCTGTCTTTATTTAGATTTGGGATATAATGTGGCATGTGAAAAATACTGTCTCTTTGGGTTCTTGTGTTCTTATTGCAGACATTTGCAATGCGGAGCTTACTGAGCTTGTGAAGGAGAACAAGTAGATCTGTGAGCCATGAGAGGCTGATTTCCTGTGGTCTTGTCTTGGGGTGTCTAGGAAGAAATGAGTTTACACAGTGACTTTTGTCTTAATAAAGTGCTCCTGAGTGGTTCCACGTTGCCACACAGTCTCCATTCACAGTCCTAAAAAGAATCTTATTTTTGTGCTACTGCCGCATTTGGCCGAAGTTGCTTGAAATTAGTCAAGACCTTCTGTTATTAGAAGGGGGATTGATGTGAATCTGTTTCTAAATACACACTGTGGTTGCACATCAAGTATTTTCATTATAGCACATGCCACGTCATGACTTCATACCTAATCTTTAATATTTTTACTGGAGTTCCTCCCTTTTACTAAAAATAAATTTCTTTCACTCAATCTTGGTAGTGATGCATGATGCTAGCTCAAACGAGGAAATGAAGGGTCTGTCTAGAGCATATATTTTTTTCCTAATATGGATCTTGATATGCTTTAAAGCTCAGCTGGATCCCTGAAAGACTTCTGGCACTGAAGGGTGAAAGACAGTAAATGGTGAGCTACTGTACTGGGAGAAGAAAGCTTGTACAGATGTCTGGACAAAACTAACCTTTCAGAATACAGGAATTTGTCATCATTCTCCAATTTTTTCTGGGAATTATCTCTTACTTCCAACATACCTCCTCACTCTCCCCCTCCCCCCCCTTAATGAAACTATTTTTTTTTCCTGATGGAAAGACTCTCTATTGGTAGTTTCATTTAATTGATAAGGATATTGCTTCTGTACTTTAAAACATTTAATTTCCTGATAATCTGAAATTTGGCTGATGTTCCATAACACAAAATTTGGAAATTTCTAACTTTAGAGGATGAGAGTATCCAAGTTGTACTGTTTTTTCATTTTATATTGTTATATGTAGCTCTAAATGAAGTGATTCACCATGGTGTTTACAGTGATTTTACTGCAGAAGGTGAGGATAGACTACAATATAATAGCTCTACCGACAGCTGTGTGCATTGAGCACAGTGGATTAATGCACTCCTCTGTTCTTTTCCTAAGCCATTTATTACATCTTTTCAGTATTTACAGGGGGAAGGATAAAAACCTTTACCAGCTGGTGGGAGGTTTTTTTTCCTTCATTGAAGGAAAGAAATTATCACTTAGTTTAATACCTCTGGAAATAACAAAGGACTCCAGAGTGTCATCGTATTCTTTTCTGGTTTCTGTTTGCTTGCAGTCAAGCAAAGGAGCTTAAGTGAAGCTCATCAGCAGTACCACAGACTCTACTCTTCAAACCCACATAAAAATGAAGAAGGAAAAATGATAATCATACAGATTACACATTTACGGCAATCTTGATGCTGAAAAGTGAAGTCTGTTTTTCTACAGGCCTTGTTTCTAAGTGTTGGCACTTTGGAGGGGAGGGAGCGAGTCCCAGTGTGTGGGTTTAAGCCCTAATAGGATGAATACAGTCTAAAGAGCAATGTAACTTCATTTCAAAAGCCTGGAATGGCAGATTAAACCTGCATACCCCTTAAAAGCAATGCAAGGACATAAACAAAAATGTAACAGTGTCAATGACTATAGAGGCAGGTACCAACAGCCAGGTAAAAACCTCAGCCCACACCTGCTTGGTGTGTGGCTTGGTTTTGTTTGTTCCTTGGGGAGCAGTTACTTTACACAGCTAGTCTCGTCAGGCGATGGCTGACATGATGCATCCACACATCTGACTTCTTGATTCTTCTGGTGATGAACTAACAATTGCTCTGGATGCAAAGAAGTTGGTTATTTGATTGTGACAGTCTGTACACCTTGAGCGCTCCAGCAGATTGGGGTCTCCTGAGCTGTTCCTGCACAGCAGGGCAGGGATTTCTAAGTGCTGGTGCAACAGCAGGGGCTCAGAGCTGTTGCAGAGCTCATGTGCTCTGGGCCACGATGCACGAAGGACCTGCTCTTTCCTTTGTATGCAGCAGGTCCCAGTGGCACCGAAAGCCCTTGCTGGCCATTTGGGCAAGTTACTTCAGGATACATAGTTCCAGCTGTTTTAAATATGAGAGCCTTCCTCATTCTCAGCTGGCTATGAGCAGTGCTCGTGGGCCCCGAGGGTAGGGATCTGCTGGCATCTTGAGGCATGGAGCTGCTATCACAGAAATGCCAGGTGCTTTCTTGGCAGTCGTGGTGGGAAATAGCAGTTGCTCTCCTGGTTAATATGTCTCATTTGTGGTTGTGGTTAATATGTCTCATTTCAGACTCCTAGGTCCTACAAAATTTTTCTTGCATAGAAGCAAGAGTGTGACTGGTGTCAAGTCCTTGCTATGCACTTGTTTTCTAGGACATGGGAGTTTCCTGTCATTTGTGCCTGCCTAACTTTTATTAAACCATATCTCAATCTTCACAGCTCTGGAAAGCTAAATGATCTGTTGTTTCCCCTTTCCCTCAAAGCCAGTGTCACAGTGCGGTTTCTCAGCAGTTGTATTTTTTCCATGCTTTTTGATGCACATTCTCACACAGAGTTATGTATGCAAATATTATGCTAAGAAGAACTTTGGCGCTGGCTTTCTTTTATTATTTGTTGCATTTTTTTTTGCTATTTTTTAAGCTGGTGTAAGCTGTATCCTGAAGCTTTTCCTGCATGGCGGTGATGGGGCATATGGAGGACACGCAGCTGATGCCAAAGGCAAACTCGCTTAGCAGTGCAAGCTTGCTGGCAGAAAAAGCTGCCTCTCAGGCCTTGCCAAAAGCAGCTTCCATAATGGTCTCCCTCCTGAAAAATACTCTAACACACCTAAGAATTTTTTAGAGCTTCGCTGAAATGGATTTCTGTATGGCTGCTCTCAGAACACTGGCTTAGCTACTGGTTTTAGTGCTGTTTTTTTTCTTCTTTTTCTGGATCTCTCTGGTATTTTTCTATGAGTCTCTGTTTAGCAGGCAATATGTGAGAGCAGTGTTCACCCAGATGAAGTCTGGACATGCTTGAGTTGTATTTAATCCCAGCACAACAGTCTTTTTGTCTTCTGAAAATAAAAAGATAAAAGATAAAGCTTTTGAGTTAAAAGCTAAGAAAGATAGCAAGACAAAACTGGTTACTGGGTTAATGATATACAGAAAGTAATAAGGATAGGTCAAAACTAATTTGTCAAAAGCTGCCTGGATTGCTGAGACTCCCCTGCCCTGCATTCAGACCCTGATGTTCCCCTCCTTCAGGATCTTGGATTTTTTTCCTGATTTAATCTTGCTGTGTGAATTGCTGCCCTCTTGTAGCTCCTGTCAGGAACTGTCATAAACTAAATGAAGTTTATTGTTGATACTTGCCAACTGGATTTCAGTAATTACAATTTGATAATTTGCATTTTGTTTATTTAAATACTTTTCATCTTCAGTAGGAAGTTGAAATTGTTCCTCTTATGCTCAGTTTCCATACATTTTATTCCTTTGTGGGCATCCCTTTCCTTACTTCAGACTGTCTTTTTCTTCCTCAGGAGCATGCTGTTTCTGTGTGGCAAGCAATTCATGAAATAGTGCTGAGGAATCCATTTAATGTGTTTTTAAGTCTTTTCTTTAAGTGTAATTCATTGGCTGGGAAAGGGAACACCAAGCAGGTTTGTTACCGCTAGGTTTTCCCTTGTATCTTGTTAGGAAGTGTTTGACCCATCTGTTGCTACAGTTTGGTAGCAACTTCTTAAACAGGTTTAGTGGGACATTACCAAGCACACTGAAATATTTTGATAGTATAGCATGTGCAACATTAAAAACATCATGCATATATGATTTTCTGTTTAGAGTGGATGACGTTCCTCCAGGAATATCTCTGCTTCCTGATAACATTCTTCAGGTCTTGAGGCTCCAGCTGCTGCAGTGTGTCCAGAAGATGTCGGATGGACTAGAAGAGCAGCAGCAAGCTCTGTCACTCCTGCTTGTCAAGTTCTTTATCATCCTTTGCAGGTATTTCTTACGTCTGCCACCTCAACAAGGCTATTGTTTAAGAACCTTGATGCAGTCTGTAGATATAGGTTCTAACAACATGTATGGTGTGATTAGACGTGTGCCAGAGGAAACCAAGAAAGGCTACCTGTTGCAAGCTTCAAAATCAAGAGGAGGAAAAAAGAATAAAGAGGATAAATACAGTCATCTTAGCAATGATGTTTGCATTGAGAAGTGGACGAGAGGGTGATTAGACTAAAATTCATGGTAATAAGATACATTTATGGGAATTCAAGACATGGTGTACCAGGTATAATCAATATTTTTCAAAGGAAAAGGCAGACTCCAGTAAGTTTTGGGTATGAAATAATGCTAGAAAAAAATGTCCAGGGCGAACTGTTTCACATTCTTAGCATGCTTATCGTTCTGTAAACAGCTTAGGAAATGATTTGGAAGCTAACTTATTAAACTATTAAAAGGCATCTGGCTTTCTTCTGAAACTTGTGCTTGATTCCATGAGTCTGTTTAAACAGATAAATAAACTGTTTTGTAGGTCTGTTCCACCAAATTTCTTTCCTCTTTTATTGCAAACTGCATTAATGGGGGAAGAGGATATAAAGTTTAATAAGGAATCCTTTTTCTTAAGGAGTATTTGAAGAAGTTTTTTCTGAACCTTTTGGTTCTCCTTATCCCTGAAACATCACAAAAAGCTGTTGGGCAGTGTTTAAAGTATCCTACAGTATTAAATATAAAGTAACTGTTTTGATGAATTACCCGTTGCTTTCAGCCTTATTTAATTGCTGAAATATTCTTCTTACTTCATCACTTAAGTATCTGATTTTTGTGGCTTGTTCTAATACTGCGAATTACATGTGCATGCTATTTCTATGTTATTGTTGATTTATTTAATAAGCTGTTTTAGAATATTAGACTTTTCTGGGCTTTGGGAGAATTTTAAGTGCTGAACTTCTTACAAGTAGCATTGTTGCTAAGCTGTAGAGGCTGTATGAAGCCTCTTCTAGTTTTTCATTGGTTTTCTTCTAATGCTCTAGTAAAGTGGGAGAAATGGAAATTGCTGCCTTTGTTACCAGATGCCATTGCTGAGCTCACTATTCAGAGTCCCTGGGAATCTGCTTAACCTTTGAAACCTCAAATTCCAGTTAAAATTGGCCTAAAGCAGAGGGCTGGGGCTTTGGCTGTACTTGTGTCTTCCTGTTAGATGAAATCTTGTAGTATTTTACCGTGACAGAAATAAACATTTGAATACATCCAGTCTTTTGGGGAATATTTTTGAAATGCTGATACACTCTTGTATCATTTTAAACTGAATGCTAAAACAAACATTGTTTGAACTAGCCTCAAATAGTAGGTTGTGTACATTTCTGTGGTTTTTATGTTGCCCTCATAGAAATTTGGCCAATGTGGAGGAGATCGGGATGTGTTCATACATTAACCATGTGATCACCATGACGACGTTATACATTCAACAGGTAGGTGAAGTTGACAATTCTCTGGTATTTTCCCTAACTGCTGCTGCATGTCCCTGCTTATTATGATCTCCTTTTAGAAAAAGTGCAATGGGAGGTGCAGGGAAGTATTTGATCTCTTCAACAATAGGTCTGAGCATTCAAGATCAAACTTCTTGAAATCTTTTGACTGCATTTTTTTTTCCTGTTCAGTTAAAAAGCAAAACAAAAGAGAAAGAAATGGCAGATCAGACTCCCATAGAAGAATTCGTAAGACATGCATTGGCTTTTTGTGAAAGTCTCTACGATCCATATCGAAACTGGAGGCAGCGAATTGCAGGGTACGTGCTGATGAGTACAGGATCATAAATTTTGTTTTGGTGATAACAAGATGCATGTAACAGATTCAGACAGAAAGTTTATGGATTCATGTCAAGCTCCTGTGTGAATGTTGTTCTGCTTTTGCCTGTGCATCTCATCTCACCTCATCAGGTAAAATTCTGGGTCCATTCTCACACCTCACATCCTGTAGATGTGTGTTGCACATATGCAGCAAGTTGCTCCTCAGGACCCTTTGTGCCCCTCCAACATCCTGCCAAGCTGCTTCCAGATTTAGTGTGGGTGGTGCCAGCCCTGCTCACTGTGTCTTAGGTACTGTACGTGTACTCCAAGATCTTGATTTGCACTCGGGGAAGGTGCAGAAGTTGACAATGGATCAATATAATCACACCACTGAAAGCTATTATGTCCTTTGAAGTGTTTGATGTGATTTAAATGTCTATTTTCTAATTTATTCTGGAGTTAAAAATGAAGTTAAGTCAGAGACTGTAATAAGCAACTGGTTCTGACCAACATGAAACTCTTTCCATTATTTTGTCCTTTCAGAAACTTCATCCATCCTTCTCAAGTGATGGAAGAAGGAAGAGAAACATGAGGCAGGGGAAGAGGGTAGAATTAGGGCAAAAGAAGCTTCTGAAGATAACAGTATAAATATGTTGCATTTTCTGAAAAGATCCTTATGAATGTAGAATGTAGCTGTTTTTGTTGGTTCCCACCCCTTCCCTTCCTTCCCCAGAGTACCCATAATAATATTTTATGCCTATTTCAAATTTTGTGGTTAAGAAATTTGGAAAGTCAGCCGATGGCTTAGTTACAATAAGCAAACACTAAATAACATATTGTTAGTTTGTTGGCTTTTTATTTATTTAAATAAGTCATATTATAAAATGTAAAAGCTTTGCTAGGAATGGAACAGTAAGGTTACCTGTGATGCGTTTTTTTCAGGATGAAGTGCTTTTTTAAATCCCGTAAACAAAAGAGAATTTCTGAATATTGGCAATGTCTTTTTTATCAATAGGTAATAAATATTTGGTGTCTAATTTCTTTGGGGTATCTCTGTCTCTTTTTTTAATGTGTTTGCAGACGTATCCTTAGTACCGTTGAGAGGAGCAGACAGAAGTACAAGCCAGCTTCCCTGACAGTTGAGTTTGTCCCTTTCTTTTACCGTAAGTATTATGGTTGAAAATGGTTATTTTGGGAATAACAAACGTACTAATTACATGTTCTATTCCACTGAGAATGTCTAATAAACATAATCTTCTCTATGAGGATGAATCAAGTGAATTACTTTACTTCCTTAGTTTTGAGCTCTGTGTGTGTGTAAAAATTTGGCTTTGAGTATCACTCTCTTGCCATCCTTATCTATGGCATTTTGATCTTTGAAAGCCTTAGTTGTGTGTGTTGTTTTTTTTTGTTTGTTTTTCCTGCCCCCCATCCCCTTCCCTCCCAGCCTGGATTCTTTATTCAGTTCCTAATATTGGTTCTGTGAATTGACAGTTTTGCCTTTTACTTTGATGCATATTGAAGTTAGAAAAAACTCTGTAGCAACTGTATTGAAAACTAGACGTGCATCTCTCTAAGTATGATTTAGCAACTAGAAACAAGGAAACTCAGTACCATATGACCAGCAAATGCTCCTTGGACAGTTTGGGAAACTTCTCTGTTTTGTTTCTGGTTAAGTCATTAAAGTGTTTTGACTGCTGCTTTGTAAGTCCCGAGCTCTTACCATTGCAGGCTGGCTGTGAGGAATGGAGGACTCATGTGGCCATGTTCTGTACTTAAATATAATTTAGATATCAGTGGTAGATATCAGATTAAAAGGTTGCTATGCAGAGGCTTGTGTAATATTTTAGCATAAGAACTGATCATCCAGAAGATTGAGTATCCCTAATGTGGAACAATAAGTAAGTCAAAATATACTGAGCAATATGTAAAATAATATGTTTACTGACAAGTTAGTATTCTTCCCACAAACCAGTGAAAATTCCCTTTTGTGTCTGTGGCAGAGACTTCTTAGGCTCATATCCACCAGAAAAGACTCTGGCAGGACCTTAGTCCAAGTTCACTGTGACTTTATGTACTTAGTCTGACAGCTAAGTAAGATGTGCTGTAAGTATCCTAAACTTTTCCAGTCCTTACAGGATAGATCAGCTAAAGAAAAGCATCCTAGGATTCAGCTTGGGAGCTAGGCACCTAGTTAGTTTCAGCTCCCAGAATGGATGGTCCATGTTGAGAATGGTGCTAGAGTTCTGGAGCAGGGACTTGGCCTCATGCTTAAGAGCTCTGCCAAACTGGGAATTAAAATGTTCCCTTGCAGGGGAGGTGAAATGGGTTGTCCCATTGCCCAGTTCCTTTGCTGAATAGAAGAGAACTTGTTTCCTCGGTTCTTGTGGAGGGGAAATGATGGTTGAGTGACTCTTACTGATTCTCCGAGGGTGTAAGATTAATAATCTCCACATGAGTCATAGGTGAGTTAGCCTAGCTAACTGGAGAGCAGATCAGAATTTCAAGAAAGGCAAATAATGTATTGCCAGCCTCAGGGAAACTTTGTATATGTATATGTGGCATCCTCCACTGCAGTAAACCTCATTTTTCATCCATTTGTTGTGATGTCCATCTCTGCAAGGATAAATAGATGAGCAGCTAAAAAGAACAGACAGTCGAGGCTAGTAAAATGCCATTACCTTTATGCCAGGGCACTGGCAAGCTGTGGTGGCTGCCGTGGAGCAGTGTCCCCTGAGGAGCTCTCCTCCCCACTCGCTACCCCTGCATCCCCTTCTGCAGTCTGTATCTGCAGCTGTCCTATAGTGTGGCTGCCTATGGGCCTGTGTGTTGAGCAGCAATCATCTGCTGCTTAACCACTTGGCTGAAGAAATGGAAGAAAAGCTGCTGAGCTCATGCTCAAGCTTTCCTGCCATGGCAGTATTAATTTGAGCCTTTTTCTTTCCACCTGTGTAATGACATTTTGTTCAGTGTCTGCAAGGCACTGCTCTATTGAATTTAATCTGAAGTTTCCCAAAAGGTTCAGCCCTGTAAGTCAGGGGAGTGTTTGGACCAGCAGACCAACACTGGGATCATGTAGGGTTTCTTTTTCCCCTTTGAAGACAAGTTTTAAAAGAGCTTTGCAATTTTCTGGTAAAGCAGTTTTATACATTTAATGTGTTGCTTAGCATTAATTTAGTAACAGACATATAGGTTATATCATTATTTTAATGTAAAAAACTTTAAAGTTTAAGTTTAAAACTTTTATTGCTTGCTTAATCTCACTTTTTAAAAACCCAAGTGATTCACAGACCTTATAGCATTGCTGGGAAATCTTTTTTCTAATTGCTACTTTCAGTAAAATAAATTTTGTTACTGTTACTATAGCAATAACTCTAGACTCAAAGTAGCTGCAACTGAAACTATGAAGTATTATGTTGATATCTATTGCTAAGAGGCTGCTTATAAGTGATTTCTATCAGAGATGCATGAGAAGAATTGCAGGATAATAATCTTTGAAGTGTCTGTGCTGCACTAGGTTACAGACCTGCACAGACTTCCTTGGAAAGTTTAGTCTGGGAGTCAGTTCAGGTGTGAGCCTTTCTGTGCTCTAACTACTCTAAACTTTGTCATATCTGCTAACTCTGCAGCTTGCATCTTAGAATGTCATTTTATTTCTTTAACAGTAATTATGGATCAGATTGGCGATTGCTGTATCTCTGGTTTTGTCAGTTTGCATGAAACTGCTGCTCTGTGGGTCTGGCCCTATGAATTCCTGATAAATGTGGTGTTGCTGTGCTACTTAATTGAAGTTGTGATTGTGCTTGTCGTTCAAGTTTTGATTTATGTAAAAGTAGAGATTATGTAGTTGATTAAAAAAAATTGATGATAAGGAGTAGTGGAGCTTATTTTTTAATTTCATCATTTTCTTTAGAGGGAAAAAATGTATAATTTTCATGACTAAAATGAAGAATTCTACTACTTTTTCCTTATTTCAATCAGAATGCTTTCAAGAAAGTGAGCATCTCAAGGAAAGTCTAAAATGTTGTTTGCTACATCTCTTTGGAGCTATTGTGGCTGGTGGTCAGGTAAGGATGTTCAACTTTTTTTCAACTTCTGAAGGCTCCAAATTTCTCTTCACTCCTTAAAATCTATGGGTTATGGGAAATGTGTAAGAGAGATTTACTGCTGAGTATATATATACTTTTTTTCTTGTTAAGTTTGAGGTCATTCTCTGCAATAGTATCTAATTGCTAAAAGCCTGATCAAATGGCAGTGGAAAAACTGTTGTCCACAAGGAGTAAACATTAATGTGAACTTAGTAATATTTTCATGACACTCAGAACTCTGATAAATGCTTGCTAATTATTCTCTGTGTGGGATTTTTTTTTTTTTTTTTTAAGTTCGAAGTATTATAACTCTGGCTATGTGGAAAGAGGAATTGAAAAAGTCTTCAAATCAAGATTTATTTAGATTTGACAGAATTTATTGAGGCAGTCTTAAAAGAAATGTCATTTAAATGAAAGGCAGAACATCTTTTATTTTTATAAAATTCCTCTTCTCTGTAAGCATTATCTTTCAAATAGAAAGACTAATTAAATTGAATAAGATAAACAGCGTTTCACCTGTAGAATCAATATGATAGAATCAGTATGATTCAAGTAGTTGATTTAGTAGCTATTTAACAATTACTGTGCCTAAACCAGGACAAATACAGTATTGTAGCTTGTGCAATTTGGATGACTCAGATGAAAAAAGTTTGCTTGAAGAGATTTGAGAGGTTTATTTAATAGTCATATTAATAATCATATCAAAATAATCATTTTTTTTCCCCATGGGTTTCAGAGGAATGCTCTTCAAGCAGTATCTCCTGCCACCATGGAAGTCTTGATGCGTGTTTTAGCAGACTGTGACAACTGGGATGACAGGAACCCGGAGGAAGTGAGCAGGAAGGCTGAGCTGACTCTGAAGTGCCTGACAGAAGTTGTCCATATTCTTCTAACCAGCAGTTCTGACCAGCGGCAGGTGGAGACCAGTACAATCTTGGAGAACTATTTCAAATTGCTAAATTCAGACCATTCTGCTTTGCCTAATGCAAGGCGATGTAGGCAGTGGGAGAAGAGATTTATAGCACTGCAGGTCCAAATGCTGAGTGAGTATCCAGATATTCCTTTACAAGTCTTGTGATTTTTAACTCAGAAACAAGCAATGATCAAATTGAATTAATGATTCAGCAGTGTTTTTGGATAGCAAAGGACATTTATTCAAAGTAAAAAATTTCAAATGCTTTTCATTGACATTATTTTAAATATATTCTAATGCTTCACTCCAGAAAACAAAGTGTATCGGATTGCTACCATTTAACCAGAGTGTCAGGATTCAAGAATTGAGAAGGAAGAATTTTATGAGTCTAGAGCCTCAGTTCCTCTTTTTAAAAAAAAAAAAAAAAAAAAAAGGCAACAGTTGTCACTCATCAATACTTTGATAACTGCAGAATAAGAAGGGTCTGTAAGATGATGGCACCTGGTGACTGTTTTGTCATTGCTCACTCTGCAGATGGCATTATTGTGAAATTGGCCAAAGACGGTGGATTTAAAATTACCTCCGAAGTCCCTGGATAAACATTCAGAATATGGAGCTACCTCTCTTCCTCTCCCCCAATTATAGAATAGTTCAGAATAGCCAAAATAGTCATTTCCTTTACCTGACCCTCAAGAAAACTGGGGAAAAGTTTTGAGGTGATGAAGAATACTTATAATGCTGCTTAGAGTGCAAAAGGCATCACTTGAGGATGAAGCAAAGCAAGTCTGCATGCTTAAAAAAAAAATTGCTGCTCGTATCTATGTAAATGGCAATGAATTTAAAAAAGGGCCCAGAACAATCAAAGATATTTGGTAGCTGAGTTCTGGTCCAGATAATATGTGCTATGTGATAATTTGCATCAAATTGTTTAGCTTTAGGCCTAGAGCGCTGTGCTAAATTGCACATTACTTTTGATCAAAAAACATGGACTATGTATTTAGTTGTGTGTTATTTTTTTTCCCTCATGTTTGCTACATACCATTTCTTAATCCTTTTCAAAATGTATTATGGAGAAAAATACATGATGGGTTTGTAAAGTGTTTTGTCTCTGATGCCAGTTCTGTTTTGATTTTGTAGACACCATCACAGCCATGTTAGACTGCACAGATAGGCCTGTTCTGCAGGCAATTTTCCTTAACAGTAACTGCTTTGAGCATCTCATTCGACTGCTGCAGAACTGCAAGGTAAAATTTCCCCCACCACTGTATCTTTAATGAAACTTTACCCTTCTTGTAATAATGCAAGTAAAATAACCTTTGTAGTTTTCTTTTTATATTGGATACAATTGATAGTTTTTATGTGAAAGAGGGAAGAACTTCGGCTTCGTTAGAGCCACCAATGACATGATCTAAAGGGTCTGAATTTTTTTTTTCGAAATAAGGTAGAGGTGTTTATCATCTTCTTTGTGATAAGGTGATAAATGTACGTTCTGAAAAAAATATCTTTATAGACACTGTTTTGTCCCTAAAACTCAAGGTGATTATGGGATCACCTCCCCTTCCCCTTTTTTCCCATAAATACCTTTTTGCTGGTTTCCTGAGAAGTTACTTAAAACTACTGCCAAATGGAACATTGAACTCTAATTTCAGAAAATTGTTTTTCAAATAAAAAAGAAAA
>JAUBNY010000563.1:64728-76439 GCA_032275445.1 Crypturellus soui | reverse complement strand
TCTAGGTGGCCCTGCGTGTGCAGGGGGGTTGGACTAGATGACCTCTAGAGGTCCCTTCCAACCTTAGGCATTCTATAATTCTATGATTCTATGAAATATCCCCCTATAATATAAAGGTCAGATGACAAAACCTTTGGCCCACACCTCAGTACATACTATAGGTGCCATTTACCCATCCCAGATCTTTTGGAAGGTCTAGGCTACAGCTATGAAATATTTGAGGTTAATCTTGAATGGAAAGTTGAAACAAGCTCTGGGAAAAGCTTTAAAACCTTTTGGCCTGTTTTACTGCTTTCTCTCCCTGCTTTATAAAGGTGAAGTTACACTACTTCTGGTCTTTTCTTTCTGCAAGTAACTAATCTCTCTGCTTACAGTCCTACACTCAGGAGTTATATCCAGACCAGACACAAAAGAAATCTGGAACCTTTCACAACATCTCTATTCTAATGTAGTACATGGTAGCAATTATACTGCTTCCTGAAAAGTATTACAGAATACATAGTTTTATATATGTGTATATATAAGAATACATACTATTTTGTCCAGGTCCCTGTAATTGGTTCGAAAGCACACATATTAAACTAGTGATGCAGTGACATACCTTCTTAGCAAGTGTATGTGGCACAGAGTAAAAGGGTTAAGTATAATTTGTTGTATACTATATGGTCTATAACTTATCAAATGACCAGCTTCCTAAATAGAGAGACACAGGTAGCCACAAATTAGAAGCGGTAGTGGTGGGCATGTGGGATATGAGAGAAGGAGGCTGAGGGTTCCCTTCTTCTCATTTAAAAAAAAAAAAAAAAGTTATTTGGCAATCCCTAACAATTTTCAGACAAGTCCCAAACCAAACTCACTGACTTGATTTTCCTGGACAGTGTGAATATCATGCCCTGCCTTTGCAATGTTAGTCTTTTCTCAGCTCAGGATTCTACACTAAAAGCCTCACCCTTTGCCTTTGGGAAGCCTTCTCCAGTACCAACCAATTTGCAGCCTGGTTCCTTAGTATGAGTTCTGAAAGAGAGGAAATGTGCTCAGAGATTCCCATGTGAAAAGTAAACAGGTTTATCAAAAGATTTCCAAGACTCAGAGAATTAGAAAATCAGACCTACAGCTACAGTAATACACAGGTTATTTATGACAGCTTTACAATTCCAAAAGTGTTTTTCATCATCATTAGCAAACACACACCAAGAGTACAGAGGCAAAATAGTTTTCCAGTTTACATTATCATCCATCGTATTTGACAAGCATTAAAACTTTCAGCCATTTAATTACTTTAATTATCATCAAATAGTAAAATGCAACTGACCTTTTCAATAAGCTACTATTTTGGCTATTTCTTGTCTATGGTACTACTTGTTAGCAGTTACCTCTGCAGGTATTACAATTTTGCTTCTAAAAATTAGATCTCTTTCTTTTGGCTGTATAACATTCAAGAATCATCCACACACTATGTGTGTTCTACAGTAGTGTTTTACTACCTGAAAGTCTAGATTTCTTTTCTACTTCTTCATGATGCTGAGGACAATTATTTTATACCTACTTTAAAAATGTTGTGAGAAAAAAAATGTGGAAAAGTGTTTTTGTTTATTTTTAATATATATTCTCAAAAAAAAAAAAAATAAAATAAAGATTTCTGATTATATGACAACAAAGCCAGAGAAGAACAAATGACTGAACTGAGAACAGCTGTATCCCCTCGATTTTTAGATAGATTTCACTGTGTCTTTCTGGAAGTGAAATAATGAAAACCTAATTAGGAAGTTCTTTTGTGCAATAAGCAAGTTTTATCTAACATTGTGTCACATTTTCACAAAGATAATGTTGAACTTGAAAATATGAGAGTTTGCCTTAGGAAATCCATTACAAGTTTTCAGGTTGTTTGCACTTACTTGAGGATTCACCTTACCACCTGGGCATTCTCATTGCACTTCATAAAATGGGCTATGAATAAGACACTACTCCAGGAGGGAAAAATGACATTTGATACAACTATAAAACATATTTATTTACACAAGAACTGGAGTACTGACCTATCAATATGGCCAATAAAATTTCCTCTTCATTTTAGTGCACACCACTGTTCTACAGTGAACAAGTAGAAACAACCACAAAGAACAATTATTCCCAGACTTATTCCTAGTATATGATTTTGACTACAGAACTAAACAATATAACTGACTTAGTTTTGACTAGAGAACTAAACAACTAAACAAATACTAAACTAAGAATATGTTACAGACCAACTTACGAAAAGGAGATTGAGGGGCAAAGATTTCACCAAACAATTTAAGAGATGATTTATCTTGCTGGAATCATTGACCAAATTCTAGACGAAACAGCACAACCCTCCCGTTTGTGCTGTAAATCACTCTATATCTACCCTAATAAATAATAAAGCATATGCAAAAGCTACAATGTGGACAAAATACTGCCTATGGGTTTGGGGACAGAAATCAGTTGCAAAGTCAATTATTAATGGATAAAAAGAAAAAAGCTGAATCATTAAGCTCTTTGCAGGAGCTGAAGCTTTACTTTGAATGAAAGAATGACTATATTAATTATTGGACAAATTTACTATATTTTCACATGAATATAGGTTAAAGACCATGTTTGAGAAATTAAGAGAGACCCTGGCACAATTTCAAAACTAGTCTGCAAAACCAAAGAACCATAAGCTTGAGCTTTCCACACTAAAAGACTTTCTGTGTGGTTCAAGACCACTCTTGAAGTACATCTTCCTCTTTTCGGTAGAGCTCACATATAAGTTAAAGTAGATGTGCAGAGTTTTACTATATTACTGTCCCTGAATTTAAACCAAGAAAGTTAAGCCCTAGATTTCTAATTTGAGACCTGAAGTGAAAAAGTAAGTAAACACCTCCTTATCCTCCCTCTCTTCAAGACTCTGCAGTTTTTCTGAATCTCAAATTCAGTAAAGAAAAAAATTCTGCAATACATTAATCTGTTCATCGCTGTTCATTTCATCTGCTGCTTAAAGTGTATAATATTGTTGCTTATAAAGATAAATGTAAGCTTAAGCAAAACAATGACATAGATACCTGACCTTCCTTCAAATTCCATAGAGAAAACAAAAACTTATAAGTTCCAAAGCCTTACAAAATATAGTCAATGAAATCAGCAAGAAAATATCAATGACATTTGTGCATATGAAACATAAGCCTCAACTGCAACATAAGAGATATATTTCAAATAAATCAATGAATCAATGAAATGAAGTACACTTTTTTTAAGGTGCTCAAATAATGAGTAAGCATTTCGACAAATTCTTCGAATATAACTCAGAATCAGGCAGTTTTCTACATCCTGTCATACAGAAACATGGAATAATCTGAAGTTCAAGGAAGCACTGTACTTTTCAGTCATCAAAGTTACAGATTCCAGCAGCATTATTTTTATTTCTGGCAGACTTGCAGCTGTGAAGCTAAGCAGAAGAGCCGAGCATTACCATGATTAGCTATAGTCAAAGGAAACCTTTCTGACCTTATTACTATAAAACTTCAAATACTTCGTATTATCTTTGGTATCTCTTGCACTTTGCTAAAGTAAATGGAATCAAACCAATCAATCCAGTAGGTGAAAGCCAAATGGAGCATCTAGTTCAACATTAAATCAATTCAAGCAAAGTTTTACCACAGGTTTCAATGCAGAACCTCAGTGCAGAACTTTTCTAATTTCTAATTTCTATTTCTAAAAAACGTTATTCTAATAAAAGTTAATAAGATCATGTCCCATGTAACCTAACACCATGCACAAGCAGATAACCAAATCACTCTTTCTTTGTTGCTGCTCACTTACACACACTCCCACCACCTTAGAGGGGTTAAGAGCTGACATCAAAATTACCACCTCAGGACAGGGAGATTTCAACCTATCTGACCAGTAGGTCAATAACCTGCAGTTGCTCCTTGGACCTATAATTCAATTATATGAAACAGGTTTCTTTCTTGTTCACGAATGATGTCTCATTAAATGGGGCTTCATCTGTGAGCTGATTCTCCAAATACCTTGCTAGCAACGGCCACTAAAAATCTCTCGTCAGAAGGATTATAAATTTTATTCTGTTTCCACATCAGTAATGCTGGTTAATGCACTACAATGTCACATTACGTAAATAGGGCATGTGGGGAAACCAAAGCAGAAGGGACAAGCAGAGTTACACTGCATAGTTTCAAAATATTCATTCATTTTTTTCTGTTTGAAAATCGTGATTTTGTCTACAGTAATCTGTCCTGCGCAGCTATGTGGTGCTAATGGCATTGTATGTAAAACATGAAAAATTAAACAAATGCCTACTGAAGTTATACTAGATAATAAATAATTAAATGGATGAGTCATGTGGAATGTGAACATTCACAAATTACTTTGCCATGAATTAGTAACAAAAAGTGAAAATATTTAAATTTTTGCCGCAAAGGGGAGATTTAATAAGATCATAAAGGTTCTTTGTAAAACAAGGTGACACAAAAAGTATGCTTTCCAGGAAGGTTATTTATTGTCCAATAATTTATAGTTATAAAATTGTGTTTTTGAAGTCAGAATGATTTATTTTCTGCACTTACCACAATGAATTTTTGAAGTACTGTGATAACCTTCCTTTGCAGGTGTGCACTATCATGAACACCAGAAAGGGCTTTCAATAAATAGCAGAACTCTTAGTCTAATCCTCCAGGAGCTCCCTTCAAGTAGTAGGCATGTGAGAATACAGTCATAGCTGTAATTTATTTACATTGTAATTAATTTTCAAGAGTAATATGCCAAAGAATAAAAACACTAGAGGAGACAAGACATTTAAATATATAGAAGCAACTATCCAACAGCCTCATCTCTATGAGACTTTACTATAACAGATGACTGAAGATTTCTTCTTATTCTGAAGTCCTGAATACTGTTTCTTGATTATTGTAGTTTTTTATTTTCTCATGATAAGGTTGCACTTTTACTTCCAATGTTTTTAATTCAATTTAGATTTTCGGCACAAGGACAAAGCACTAAATAGATCCAAGATAAAAAAGAGTGAATATCAGATTACTGTTTAAGTTGATGATAAAGTAGATGAGACCGCCTCACTTACCATACCTCGAAAACTGTGAAAATGCAAAGATCTGTCAATACAACTGCATAATCCATTTCAGTTAATTAGTTAGGCACCTTATGTATATGCATATAAGTATACATAAAAATGATTTTAGCCTACATGAAATTATTAGATCAGCTCAAGGTTATCCAGTGCTTTCATTTGTTACAAGTTCATTTCTGTGAAATGATTTTAAAAGAGGAAAAGATTCTTCCTTCAACAACAAAAAGGAGACTACTCACTCAAGATACAGGTGATTAATAGACAAGAACAGAGCACAATAATTAGTTTTTTGAAAGATTTTGAGTGCTGACTACCACCAGCAATCACTAAATGGTCTTTTTTTTTTAATGTTTGCTAATGGTTTATCATATATACCCCACATGTGCTCTCAGTCACATCCATAAGAGGGCAGCCGGAGTAACACTGCTGCACCGGGATGAGCAGCACCCATTCATGCAAGAGGAAGGTGGTGCCCTAGGGGATCATCCTGAAGGATGCATCAGCTCTGCAAAGTGGGGCCCAGAGGTTCAGCAAGAAGGTGGCAGCAAAACTATTAAGATGGTAGGATTCTGCTGGAAACACAGATGGCAACTAAAATAGTTTCAAAGAACACTTTCTACTCTATCTATAAAAAATAAGAGTAAAAAGACTGACAGAAGATAGTCTGGAAGCAGTGCCTTAAAATTATATATTTAATTTCTGTGGTTGGTTTTGTCACCCCAAATAACATTGAAATTATTTTTTCTTTTCTTAATGGTTTATAACAATCAGAAGGATCTTGAGAATTATACATATATTTAGAAAAAACAGTTTTATTATTTTCAGATTATTCAGTTCTGACAATTACAATTAACTACAAATTAAATTAATTAAAATTAAATTTAAACTGTTTAAAGAATAAAATCAGACATAACCTAATGCAGTTTAAAAATTTGTGTTTTCTTCTTTAGTTCGTTTGGTATGAAATGGAGGTGCTGCTTAGCACTCAGGAAGGTTTTGGCATCAGCTCCACATTCCTTTTGTTCCCTGTTGTATGTTTGAAAGCCCAGCTTGTATCCAAATAGGTGGTGGTGAGGAAGCACTTGCAGTGCAAAAGTATTGTCTTAATTTCAGAGAACCTGAACAGTCCTTGTAATAATGTAAATTGCACTGGCAATTTTTATAGGACGTGAATTCAACTGGTAAGTGAAAATTGCTTTGTTAATACTCTTAAGTACAAACAAATAAAGTCAGAAGAGCTAAAAGAATTCAAGATATAGACATGCTTCAGTAAGAAGGTTGCACAAGTAAGGAGTCTATAGGGAGAGCACACACAGCCCAGTGATGAGAGAATGCCCCTGCATCAATCTCCACGCAGACTTTTTGATGTTTTCAGAGAGCAGAACAAAGGCTGCAAAATGAACACAAGAGAAAGAAAGAAAGAAAGAAAGAAAGAAAGAAAGAAAGAAAGAAAGAAAGAAAGAAAGAAAGAAAGAAAGAAAGAAAAGAAAGAAAACAGTGGGTGGGAATTTAATTCAGCCTCCTTCAAACCGATCTGATGGACTGATGAATTATGGTGTTACAGCTTTTGGCAATGAGTTGATAAAATGATGCCCTTTCCGTGGTCTGGTGGTAAAGATAATCCTTTGAACTGAAACTTTTCTTTCATTTTATGAGAAGAATGGAAAGAAACACATGCAAAATGGAAAATTTCCCATAGCCTTGTTATAATGAGAAGCTTATTTCATCAAAGATGTGGTTTTTTTCCCAAATGGAGGTAATCTGTGAATCACTAGCCTGTCTGCTTTATGTTTAAAGTACTGTTATGATACGAGGCCTGAATTAATATCATTCCATCGAGAAAATATAAATTCATTCTTTTTTAAAGAAGAATAAGAAATAAGAAGGAGGAGG
Source organism: Crypturellus soui (assembly GCA_032275445.1). Taxonomy (NCBI): domain Eukaryota; kingdom Metazoa; phylum Chordata; class Aves; order Tinamiformes; family Tinamidae; genus Crypturellus; species Crypturellus soui. The sequence goes on along the minus strand of JAUBNY010000563.1, from coordinate 69,445 downwards.
AGGAAGAAGAAGAAGAATAAAGAAGAAGAGTGACAGTCAGTCTGAAAAATAGTCACCAAAAAGCAAGCTAAATATGATGTCATCAATCTTACCATGGTCATCATATGAAGGAAGCTCTCTCTACTTTGGTCAGGGAAAGCAGAGTAAGTCATTTACACAATCCAAATATTTTAACAGAAGATGTACGGAATTTTTATGAACTTACTTACCTAATCTTGTTGTTTCCAGCACACTTGTCCCTGTCATTTCCCCAGCTCCAGAGACATCTTATCCCTGATTTGGTCTGAATGTTCAGAAATTAGTCTTCACCAGACAAGTAAAAAAGACCTACTTCTTGGGCAATAAAAAGAGCATTAGACAAAGCAACTGCTTTTCTGTGACAGGACTGTGAATTCATATAAATCAAAGAATAATATCCAGTAATACAAGGACACACTAGCATTATAAATGTTCCCATGCAAAAGTGATAGCAGCTTGAGAATAAAGATAATGAGTCTTAACAACTATCAAGACAAAATTTATTGCAGAATTTACTATTTAACCATTAACCATTCTGTTAGAGGTATTAATTTTAGCACTGGTGTAATTGCCTTGGAAATAAACTTGGTAATAGGTTTTGTGACTTTTTAAAATTTAGAAGTGTGAGTCAGTCAGCAAGGTAAATACTGAGAAAAAAAACTCTGCTAACTTTAATAAATCATGCTTTTCTGTGAAGATGAGGGGCAGTAAGACAGGCGGGGCAATGTAGAGCCCTATTATAGTGAAATAAATGATGGACGGAGATGAGTGTAAATAGCAGTGAGGTCTCAAGCAATATTTCTGACCACTGAAGGCTAAAATTAAAAAATGATAGTTTAATAATACAATAGCAGACCTGGCAGATTACTTAACAGTTATTTGAAAGCTGTAATTAACAATCAGACTCCCAAGGGTGAGCGATTTTAACTGATCTGTTAAGTTAAAACCAAAAATGAAGGCCAAAATCCACCCCTCAAATTCATACATATTTGGCAGATAGTGGTGCTGGGTGAGAATAGTGTTATTAGACAGCATTGTTGGGTGTAGTCTGATATCATAATCTAAATAATGATTTAATTTGCAATGAAAACAGCTGACCAGAGACCTTGTGTCCCCAGAATCCTAAAGCTGATAAAGGTTTTAAGGGACACAAGGATAAAGATTTTATGACACACTTTTACTTCAATCTGAGTAAGTTTTTAAAGATTAAAGTTGGAAGAATGTGTCACAATTTTGATTGCTACAGAACAGAAGATTTTCAGAGCAGAGAGCAACCCCTCATAGTCCAAACACCAATTTTAATCTTCTCAAGATCATCCTTAGAGGATTTTAACAGTCGGTAACTAGACAATTTAGAATTTGGTCTAGTGATTGTAGTTCGTGTTTACAGTTAGAACTTGGCCTTCAAAGCTGCTGATGAACTAGCAGTTGTCTAGAACAACAAAGTTTCCCAAACCTTTTATTTATTTTTATGCCTCTGCAATACCATTCAAATGAGCTGCAAATTAATCCTTTCCATTTCTGTAATCTGACTCAGTGGCATACGTTTAAATGATTTAATCAAAATGCATGGCATCTTTTAAAATGTCTTGCTTATCTTAGCTTTATCTGTTCTCACCACCTACCTAACTGTCTATGCCTTATACCAAAGCCAAACCCATTTCAGTGCTCTAGCACGAGTTACTGAGTCCTGTTTAAACACAGGTATTTCTTTCTTCTGATATAATGTAATTACCAGATCAGCACAATATATAAAAAGCTGCATACTCTACTTTCCTTTGTTCCTAGATACATTTTTATATTTGTTGTACTTCGCCTATTTTGAACCTAAGTAATTTAACTGAGTGAGTATACTCACTATAGCTATTTCTTCATCTTTTCCAAGTTCCTCCTTCATCCTTAATGGAGTGTGAGATAATCCATTTGCCATTTCTGTGACTTCTCTTCATGTTTCCAATTATCCAGGTGCTTGTACTTCTCGCAGGTATTTTTTGGTATTTCCATTTGCTCCTACGGAGGCTTCTGCATTCTTCCCAGTCTGTTTTCCTTTTCTATGCTCTGGTCATCTTCACTTATAGGTTTTCATCTGTCTCTTAAGTATGACCCCATTTAAACTCTGTTTTTAACATGTTATCTTCATCTACAAATGCACAGTGTCATGAGCAGCTGCTGAGCTTCCCATTCGTCTTTTGTGTCTAGTGAGCCTTGGGTCTTCTCATGAAAGTTCTTAGTTTGAATGAAAGTGTTTTCAAATGGCTCAGACATTTCAAATAGGTTGGAGACTTATGATCATCAAGTATGATTTGTCCATTGGATTCACAATTTCTTTCTTTCAGTCCCACGTATATTTGAAACTGTTCAAGCTTTTAAGTTGCTGGCCATCTGTCTCCTTCAGGTCCTGCAAACACCAGCACCATACAGTTCCTTCCACCTGGCCATGCTTTCAGAAATGTTTCTGTTTTGAAGTCTACTGGAGAGATTTTTCTAATCTCAACTAATTGTATTTGCCATTTTAATTTTCCTTTGACACCTTGCCTTGTACGCAGACACTATGTCAGAAGAAATCTTTAATTCATTTTCCCAAAATCTAAAGAATTGCTTGGCTCCCCAGTGTGTGTCTCTCATTTAGACTGTGTACACACACAGAAGAGAGAAATTCTCTCTTAGTGTACAGTTTATGATAATGATAGTAGTAACCACAGCCAAATAACAGCCGCATCATATTAGGCATCATGCAAACACAGTAAAACAACAGCCCTTGTTCCAAAGTCGTTTCCCTCTACCTTCTGCTTTTGAGATCACTGACCTCTACGCTATTGAGAGAAATCAATACAAAAACACCAGAAAAAAGACCAATATGGGAACCTTTTACATTACAAAGAAGGTGACTAAATTATAGCACATTTGCATAGTAAATTGCTTATTTAATGGGCACATAATCACCTGGTATTTCTAGACACAGTTTAATCTATTCATTTAGGCACAAAATAGAAGCATTAAGTATTTACTCTGACTGCACTCTTCCTGTTATTTCCAAGCCTAAGAATAGCAGAAAAACACTATGGTAGATTTAAATACAGTGAATGGATAATGTTCAGTTTTTAATGACATCCGCTGTATGTTTCTCTCATCAACAGATCAGAAGGGGAAAAATAATGACTCTGCTTTGACTTTTGCTTTGTCCCTCAAAATTTCCTAACTCCTGATATAAGATATGAAGCATTCCCTTTGTGCTTCATCAAAGTTTAACATATTCAATAAAACACTATGAGGGTATTCAATTTCCCATTTTCTTAACTTTTCTTTCATCTCTATTGTAAAACACCCCATCCTTGGAACATTCTCCTGTTCTAAAAACACTGGAAATGAATCCCTTTTATTCTTTGCTAAATTCTTTCAATAAATTAACGGGGAACATACAGGAGGTCGAAATGAAAAACTGATTTTCCTTTTATGATCTCAATAAAGTAACCTAACTGATAGAAGGAAAAATCACACATTGACAAATCACAGTGTAATACAATAAATCTCCTCTGCCTTATGAGCTTCAGTGCCATGTCAACAGGTTGAAAGTCAACAAAAGCCATAAAGTTCAGGTTAGAAGTTTAGCAAGGAAGGAGTGAGAAGGAGGGAGAGCAATCTGTCAAATGGCCCAGCTCCTTTCCCTGAGAAAAGCAGGAACATCTAAAACAGGGCATAGCCTGGGTGAGCAACTCTATTGAACTCAGAGAAAAGCAGCTAGTTTGGCATCCAAATACAGACTCTTAAAATCTATGAGGCACTCTCTTTTTCTGGCATCTTTACACACAACTCCTTATGTTTAATTACCGGATACTCTATAATATGCAAACACTTCCTCAATGACTGTAAACTTGTTGCAATGCACAGATCGTATTATGGGAACACTTTTGCTTTCTTTCCACATAATTCCACTTTTCTGGATGTTTCAAAAGGACCTTATTCTCTCCCTAAAGACTTTATTTTTAAGGATCTGGGTGGGATGAGTCAGAAGTCAGAGGAAGAGAAAGTCCCTCATTTGCCCCATACTTAAGCCAAAAGCTAGACAAATAAAATTAACATCTTTTGTGAAACTTTTTCACATATTAACTGTAGCAGTGAAATAAAATATACTTCGGTGAGATGACATTTATCCTAATGACAGGCAACAGATAGTCAACTGAGTGTGAAAAAAATGCTGTTCAGAAAATTTAAATGTCCCTCAGATACTGTCTGAAAATGTCATTGCAATATTCATCATCTTCATGGTGTTAGATAATGTAATAATATATGCACAGTAATACAATAATGCTAGTAGATTATTTCTCAATCCCTTGATACATTTACATGTATCGATTGTTCACCATAAAGCTGGATCTGAAACTGGATTGAGATCCTTATGCAGAGAGAAGTTATTAACTTATAACATATAACATGGTATTTTCTACATCATCCGTTTGACTGCACATACCTTGGCTAAAGTTACAACATGGCTGAAAATCTATATATTTTCCCGTGCTACCACAATACTGCAAAAACTGTCACTCTTGCATATTTTTGAATATGCTACAAAATAAAAAGAGAAATGCCATTATATAGAGACACATTTGCAGCTGGAAAAAGAGAAAAAGGAAAAAGAAAAAGAAAAAGAAAAAGAAAAAGAAAAAGAAAAAGAAAAAGAAAAAGAAAAAGAAAAAGAAAA
>JAUBNY010000563.1:40829-52874 GCA_032275445.1 Crypturellus soui | reverse complement strand
AGGACTTTTTTTTCCTCCTAAATCACAAAAAAAAAAAAAAAAAAAGACTTCTTCATAGAAAAGTCTCAAAATGTTAGCTTATCCTGCATAATATAGGAGGCATATCAAGACGTGGTAAATCATTAGCTCCCTACATGGTGGGATTAAACATAAGCCTGAGTTTCCTGCAGATAAGCCTTTAAAAACAGAGTACTTAAATCACTCCAATTACCTGTTAAATTAGGTTAAAGGAAAATTCTACCTGCTTAGTAAGTAAAATCAAAATGAAATGCTTATCCAAACAAAACTTGGAATCACATAGATATGTATTGTGGAGCAGGTTCCTGGGTATGCAGCCATTCTCAAAAATTATTACTCATGGCCAGCTGAAAGAAAAAAGAAACACTTTTTCCTAAATACATAAATAATTCATGAACTGATGGTTGAATGGCAGTGTTCAAAGAATGAACAGAATGAGCAAACCTGGGGAAGCACTTCCCACAGCTTTTTCACCACTCCATACTACTACCTGACAGCTTTCATTAACTGCTAGACAACAAAGACCTAACACTCTCTAATTATTTGGAGGCAAAGTCTCAAATATCCTCTACAGATACACCAAGTATAAAAGTTTTTTGTTCAGGGGAAAGTGCTATTGAAATACTAAAGGATATCAGCATTTTTGTCATCAGTGATGCTTAGAGACAGTCGTGCATATGTATAGGTATGTATAGTCTTATAGTGTCTCCAATGCTAAATTAGGAGATATTTATAAGATTTTCAACTTCTGAAGGGAACTCTGTTGTTCATCCATCACTCTTCTGCCTAGGAAGCACTTCTGCTAGCTCCTGTCTCATTCAGACAGACCATAAACAAAACACAAGCATCAAAAACCCCAACCTTTGAGGAAGATTTAGATTGGATTCAGACCTATATGCTGAGTCTATTTGCTGAACTGATTTTGTTGGAAATTTTAGATATCTTGTAGTTTTCTACTTTGAATCCAAATACGAGCTTTGCGCCTGACCCTGCACTCTGTTGAATGAACTGATTTGAGAGGACAAACCTATATTACTAAACTGCAGGTACTAAACTGCTTGTAACTTAAGTGTTACTCCACAGATATCCTCTTAATTTCCACCAATGAAGTTTCAAAATTTCACCAGAAGCACTGGGTATTCCACGGGATATCTTCCCACTCTCTGGGACTCTAAATAATTTGCTCAAATGGTTGTTCTGGATTCCTAACTGGATAAACTTCTCATTAATATTTCACAACATTAATTTATATCTGAATAGCAAAACAAATGCAAATTGTCAAATGATGTCAAGAATTCTATTGCAGACACTTTTTCTCAATAAGTGTCATTTTGCAATAGCTTTTCATTGACTTTTAACCCCCAAATTGACTGGTTAATGTATTTGTTAAATCATGCAACTTACTGACTTTTTTCCTTTCCAAAATCAGCTGGTTTCTGCACTTCTAATACGTGTTCGCTTGTCCCTGCTTACACAAATAGCTCACAAACTTTTTGGAAGCTGTAATATTTCTTTAAAGAAATAAAAAGTCTATTTAAACTGTTAACTTTTATGTTTCATCAAGAGTTACACCAGACATCAAAATTAAAAGTACTTTATGATATCCCCGGAGTTTCAGTGTGATAAATTAGTTTTTATATAATTAAATTTAATATGACAAAATGAAGCTTGTCAATCCACATTGCCACAATGAATTTTGTTAATAACAGCTCTGCAAATGTGGAAATATACTATACCATAAAAACAAAAACTAAACTTTTCTTATAGCTATTGTGGCTTGATGTGGAGGGCAAATTTGGTAAGGGATGAATCCCTTTGCATTCCAGCCAATCCTCAAAGGTTAGAGGGACTGGAGGCAGCTGGACTCATCTCTTAATAGGGATACCAAATACTATGTATGTTAGCTATATGCCAAACTGTGGCAGTATCAGATTCACGAACAGTCTGTAGACCTTTAGCCTGATCGCCTTCCTAGGAGTGAATCGAGTTCCCAAACAGTGTGATCAACTATAAGCTCAATTCTGGCAGTATCGGATTCACCAACAGTCTGCTTACCATAGGTCCAATCGCCTTCAAAACAAGTGGTCAGGTTCATGAATAGCACAATTTATTCAAATGCAACATTTGGAAAACAGGTTTCAGATGTCGGTATAGGAAATTCTCTACTACAGTGTGGGATTCTTAGCTAGTGCCTAGTATACAAATGCACCATCATCACTCACCCAGAGGATGGAAGAGGGCGCTCAGTCTTGAGGAGTCTCCTCAGGCAGTGTCCTGACCTGAGGGGAGGAAAGGTGTTCAGCCTGTTGGCTAATCCAGGAGTTACGATAGAATCTTCCCTCTCTCCTTTTCCTTCTTCCTTAGTCCCTTTTCCTCCGTTCTTACTGTCCCATTCTTCCTTCCTAGTTCTTACCACCCCATTCTTCCTTCCTCCTATATCCCTCCTTTGTTCACCTTTTATATATTTTTTTTCATCTAGGTGGAGCTTCAGTGACTCTAGTCATATTTACTTTCATTGTTCATTGATTTAAAAAAATCTCCCGAGTTAATTGAAAATCTAGAGAGCATGCTCAGTGAGAAAGGGTCATTCTTGGAAGTGGGTAACTTCTGCGATGGGGTTGTGCATTGGCATTATATTGAGACTAGAAGGAGGAGAAGTTTCAGCAAAGTCTATTGAAAGGGACTAATCTGCCACCATCGTTGGCCCAGCACCAGACACACTATGTGGCTTATCAGCTGCATGTGGTATGACCAGGTTGCCACCACTGTATGGAGTACAACAGAGTTTGGCCACTCCACTCCACCCTCCATTCACTCATCCTCTATATGGCACCATCAGATTACCCCCTCCACAAGGAAGTCAACAAAGTTTGGCCGTGGTGTCTCCGTTCTGTTCCACTCTTGTTTACTCTTATTAATGTGTGCTAGGAGGGCAGAATGTGTTGCCAAGGAGATGTAGATGGAGAAGTAGATTGCACATATACCAACCATCCTGGAAGTGGTAACTGTCTTTCTCTGCAAGCCTCTGGAATGCCATACCTTCTGTTAGGCTTTAGTTTTCTCTAAGTAAGTTCCCCTTTCTCAAGCAATTCTCTCACAATTGCTATAATGATGGCAATAGCTTATGTTTTAGATCTCTTTGTGAAAAAGGCTAGTAAAATTGAACAACTCATCCAATCTCAAAAGACACAGCATTTATGCTTTTTATTGATTTAAGTTTTAAATACAATAAAATGAAAGAAGAGTACTAAAAATTAATATAATAAAAACAGGAGCCAACATTAATTATGACTAACTCTAAGAGACAAGATGGACTTCTTAGAAATGAGTATTGAGTTACATCATTAAGAAAGAAAAAGGTTTAAGCTGCTACGTAAATCCTAACAGAGGGGGATAGATGGTATAAGAAAAGTGAGAAGTATTTTTTTTAATCAGGAGTGACATTATGAATTGGGATTTTGAAGCAAGTAACACTTTAAATCTGTAAGATAAGAATTTTTGCCCTATGAAAAAAAAATATTTTCAGAGTCTCCATGCTCCCTACTAGTGCTGGGCAGTCCCACAAGAACTTCTGGTGAAATTCCACACTCCAGCAACCTTTGTCATTTTTCTCATGCTGGCTGAGATTACACTGCCTGTCTTCAGTTTGAGATTGCTCACAGCACTGAACCCCAAGTGATGATACTCCATACTCCTCTGCAAATAAATGAGATGCTCAGAAAGGGGAACTCTTATGATAAATTAAAGTCTGACTGGGCTTTCAGTTATAACACTTCTTGACGAGGGAAATACAACACCCTGTTGACAACATGCTTACCTGTAAGGACATGAAAAAATGCAAGAAATGGGCTCAAAGATGAGAAAAAAATGGTATATGAACAGGTTTGGGCAATTTCATACTCTTCAGGTACAACTGAGATGATAGATATATTATATCACTTGCTCCAGGGATGATTCTGAATTTATTGATCAATAAATCTAATGCAACCTTTCTTAATGGTCATGTGGCGTTTCAGTTTGAGACTGACTTACCTTCTAGCATTTCCCTTTCCCTGTCAGAGCTATGACAAAGATAAGAGCAACAGTATTTTCAGTTGCACATAACAATATCAGTGACGCTTAGACTCCCATATGCTCTTCCTTATATCCAAAGAAGTCCACAGAGCCAAAAGATACCTGCTGATATTCTTATTAACTGGAAACACAGGTTAAAACAAAGATGAATTTCTACGCTTTGCAGGCTTTAATATGTATACAATTTTCTTTGACAAATAATGAGATTTCCAAATCTATGAAAAAGCAGTTATCTTGCACTGAATTCTTCATTAGCAAAGTCAATTGCGTCTGGTTTGACTTTGAAATTGTCCACCGAAGCACTTCAGAAGGATAAGATACTTGCTTAACATTAAATCCTTATCCAGCTCTATAGGAAGGGCAGAGTCCCTTCTACCCAAGAGCTGAACCTCATCTTGTGAGTAATTCAGGCAGAAGGATTTTATTTCAAGTAAAATTTCAAATGTATTGACAAAATGCCCAGAACAAAACCCAGAACAACCTGAGCATAGGATTTATCTCAGGTGATATTTAAAGGTTACATGTTTAGTTAAAGTTAATTGTCTAGCCCCTTTCTGTAGACATTGGAAGAGATATCCAGATTGTAATTTATCCTACCTGGGATGAAGGTCTACTGGTTTGGGTGTGAAGATACTGGAGACTTTCCATGTACCATATCTATACCCTAAGAAATTAAGTAGACATTTAAATTATTAGATGGATAAGGTGTGATGAATCATACTGTGAAGCAGTCACAGTGATAACTGAACTTTGTATAACCTTGATTCAAAGAACTGAAATGGTACCGGGAAGGTGCACTAAACAGCAAAAATAATCAACCCTGAAGAAGATCCTTCTTTTTTTTTTTTTTATTTGTATAGTGCTACTGGTTTCAGTAAGTAGTAAACTAAGAAAACACCTACTAAATAAATGCTAGAGCAGCATATTGAAAGTCAGTGGCAAAGTCAAGATGACATCCTTCATTTCTGTGTTCCTCTTCCAGTGATCCAACCTGTAGAGCATACCTGTAGAGCAACTCCACTAGTTCCCACTTGTCCTTGTCCATTTTTTAAAATCAGAAAATAGAGGTAAAATCCTCTCCTATCTTAAAGTATATAAGCGAAACAGAAAGGAAAAATAATGTGCAACTTTTGACCAGTAGATAAAGGATTTTCATTTCAATTATTTTATGTGTGATAGAGAAGAATTCCCTGTAAAGGCATTTTAATTGAAATCTTGAAAAGTTCTATTTCCCATTAGAGAAAAAAGTGGCCTTTCCACTTAAGAAGCTAAAAAGAACAAAATGTAATGCACAATACCAACTATAACCTGCTAATGAAGTAATTTGGATTTCCTTATTATTAAACTATCTAGCAATGGTATAATACTGTGCTTTAAACAACTTAAAGGAAATCAATTAATTTGTCACTGGAACGTAATGTGGCTGCCCTGTCATTGCTGCTCTTGTTCCTGATAATAACTACTATTTATTTGTAGGCTCATGTTACTTCCAGACGAGTTTTAATTAATTACTGGAGTCTTTTTTTGTAGCAAAGCTCTTCTTTCTTCATTTTTTTTCCCTTTTAGAGAGTGACTTTCAAATAACACTTTATTTCAATTGCAAATGAGTTCCAACTTACTGGACCTTTAAAATATTCATAAATCTGAGTGGTGAATCTGTCAGGTTTAACTTAAATCTATGCACTGAAGAGAGCTTTTCTACATGATTTCAGGGCACTGAAGGACTCTTGCTGTACTGGTACTTGGCAAGGTGTATTCTTAGTTGGTGTTTTCTACAGCCCTATTCCTTTTCCTCTCTTTCTTTCTTTTTTTTTTTTTTTGGTGTGTGTGTGTTTAACCATAGATTCTAAACACTGGAGAATATCCCCCACATCCAAACTCCTAGCTGACAGTTAAATCAGTAGGATCATAATTTAGCAATGCTAAACCACGCTTTCTACTTCATGCGTGTGTTTTGAGCTGATTATGTGTATACAAAATGTACTTTAAAAGCTGCTGTCAGTTCATTGCAGGCAAAAATACAAGTTTATGGTTCAAGTAGCTAAATTCCCATAGCTGAAGCTCCTGAAATATTTCATTGATGTCTTACTGTTAAGAGAGACCTTTGTGTCGGGAAACAATTATGAATGAAAAATATTACGCTAATACCCGGAAGCTTCTATGTGCTGCTGCTGTGTTGACCAAGAAAATAAAACCGCATTACATCAGAGACTATTTTTTTCTCTCTCTCATAGTAAATATATATAAATATATATAAATATATATAAATATATGTGTGTGTGATGGATTCCAATCACATCTGACTAAAAGGACAGATCTTACCCAGCTGCCATTATATACATGCCCTAAGCTACCCAGTAGATTCTCCCAGTGTAGAAATCAGTGTATTAGGTAGTTTCTTGAAGGAGTCATGGAAAAAGTAAGGTTTGAGGGGTTTTAAATAGTTTCAAAGAAAGAATTATTTTATTATTCAATATTATTCAATACATCCCCATCCAGATAAGACAATGGGAATATAAATAGCTTTCCCGATGAATAGGATTTAAAAGTTAGGTGAGTTATTGTGGCAAATGTTCCTGGGTGTGCTTAGTGATTTCAGACAATTAACTTAGACAACAGTGAAAACTAAAGACTATTAGTATAGTTAATAGATTGGCTATGGCTAATTGAAGTTTAATTATGCTGTCTTTCATTGTTACTGATATATTTGACTGGGAAACAAAGAATTGTATCTTTAAGTGAGTCTAGCATAAGCCAATTGAATTCTAAAAGTCATGTGCTTAGAGGATTGTTTTACATTTGAAAAAAAAAACATTGTATGAAGTACATCTCTGTCAGAGTCCTGACTTATTCAGGACTGATTTTAAGACTTCCCCAGTAAGCAGTACAGCCCTGCTAAGTCTCTCCTTTATTTTAAACACCTACTTCCCAGAATTATGCTTAGAAAATATTTACTTAACAGCTTAAGCCCTCAAGGATATTCTGAAAATTAGAGTGAATGTTGTATTTTAAAATCAGTACTTGATACTATCAGTCTCTTTTGCAGAGCTTTTGGCATTCTTATCTCCCCTGAGGCCGATGGACAGAGTTGTAAAGTCATTCAGTGACTGGGCTTCAAAGTCATATCAAAGGAAGTGTGTTCAGTTGTTAGCAGTGCTAGTTTACTTCCTTAGATATTGTTTGTTTATAGACCTAAATTAGGAGATTTAATATACACTAACACTTATAATGAAATACAGAATTAATAACATCAAATTATATGTATACCTCTAAAAGAATCATTCACTTTTTCCAAAATAACTTTGCTAAAAAATCATCTTATTATTACATGACATAGGTCAGCAGCAGGAATTATTTTCCACCAGAACTGCTTTCCAGTATAACATAAGCTAAACTGATAAATGTACTACCTGTCAATATGGTTCTCAGATTCACTGCCTTAACTAGATTCACTGGCTTTACTAGATTCAACTTTCTGGACTTTCTGTCAGGTTTCTTTCCTTTAATGCTGTTGAATAACTTAGTTTTGCTGGAGAGATTTTGGAGTGCCCAAATATGCCCAGTCAAGTACACCCGGTTTTATTGGACTGACTACAAAGCTGCATGATGGATGGATCACACCAAAATCTCTCCTTATCCAACAGAGTCAACCCGGAAGGCTTCACCTGAAGCAGGAGGTAAGGTCCCTAGGTAGTTGTCTGAGGTCCCTAAGTAGTTGTCTTCTAGAACATGGATGCATTATGATTTATATATATATTTGTATGTTGGTTAACTCTAGCTGAGATTGCTTTCTATATTAGCCTTCCTGAATCAAGATGGATGTCTCCATCACGTGATATTTAACAGAAGCAATTTCTTGTGCATCTATCTTTGCAATTGCTGTTTTTTGATTTGTTTAAGAGTTTAAGAGTTATGAATCCAATTGACAATGTTTCCAGGCTCTTCCAAAATATCAGCAGACCAAATGCTATCTGTCACCTATCCATGTATTTCATGAAGGAGGGGGAGGAAAGGGCAAAATCTTTGAAATGTAGTTAAAATGCAAAGAAGTGCTGGTTTGGAAAGCTAAACTCTGCATGTAGCAAACCCAGGACAAGGTCAATTTTCATTTTCATTTTGGTTTCAGATCATTTGAATGGAGAAGGATATAACTTAATAGGCTGTAGATCTGTAATTTTCTTCTTCATTTCTCCTCTTGTTCTTGATTTGCTGTCTTGGTAAATTTGTCACATTTTCTTTTCCCAGAGGTGATGGTGTAGATCTGTAGCTTTTCAAAATTATGTTAGCAATTTTTATCATGATAGTATTTAGTCCAATATGGTATAATCAATAACAACAATTTTATGATCATTTTCTTAGGGATGTGAAAGGAGGAGGGGGAATTTTTGTTTCCTTTTTGTTTTGTTTCATCACCAAGTTTCATTTAGCACATTTGTTTTGGAAGAGCCTCTTTAATGTTATTTTAATACAACTTTTATATGCAACTCTGACACTCAAGTAATAGCACTTCTGAACAAAACCTGCTTTTTATTATGACATCATTCAAATATTTTTAATGGAACAAGAGAGGATGAGGAAAACATATTGCTAAAATTATCACATTTTTTGTGTGTGCACAGTAACATAAATGATTTTGAAAAATCCTTTTGTATTACTGCTCTTTAAATACCTGTCATTGATGGTAGAAACAATGAAAGGAATATAGTCTTTTTAAGTATCACATAAAAAAGGAACCCTGAAAATGGTGACCATGCTATGCCTTGTTTTGTTTTTAATGGACAAAAAATAACAAGAAAATTGCTGAAAAAATCTCTTATACACAAGTGCCATGCTTTACTGCACTTTTATTTGAAATGGTAGGAAGACTTAACCCATTAAGAAGTTTAGTTATTCAAATTGAGGAAGAAAGATAGTCTTACAGGACTTCTTAACTTAAAACAAAATCTTGTTTTTGTTCTTACCATCTTGTTCACCTCTTCCAACCTCAAAGAACTGACAAAGTCGAGTTGGAAGGAACACTACACCATTTCCATCCACACCAAAGTATCTCAGACAAATCTCTCTCACATTAAGGACTGCAGGTCGGAGCAGAGACCACTCTCAGACTCATCTCAGTGCACTGTTCACACCACCGTTTCCACTATGAACAATTTACTTCCTGTCATTTCAATACAAAAGCTTTCCATCTATTGCTTTTCACCTTTTCAATGTTTCACAAAAATGAGTTATAGTGGTTGTAGTATTTACACTACTTGGATCTGCATATAAGGGAAAAAAAAACAATTCATTTGCATCCAAATAGTTTTGTGCTGCATCAGACACCTTTTAACTCTCTAAAAGCTCTCAGACTGTTAGGAAGCTTTTCATATGCTCTTTCAAGTGCTCTTCTAGCACCATCTAATGCAAATATGCTTTAAGTGATATATGTTGGAGATGTGTTTACATAAACTGGATATGACATATTTGCCTGTCAGAAAGATACCAGTACTGTAAACTGATCATTCTCCTACATTCACATAAAAATAGCTACTAAAAGTAGCCTTAAATGCATGATTCCCACCAGAAAAGGCATTAAGTTTAAAGAAACTCACCTCAAACATTTCTAAACTATTGTCCCCATCCACTGTCGGGGGAGGTTTCAATATGATCCCAAGAGCGAGATTAAGACACCAACAGGGTCAGATGCCATACAGCCTTGTTAGCTTTATTCTTATAAGCATGATAGGTCAGAGAGAAGAAGGAGAATATAAAGAAAAAGGAGAAGAGAAAAAAGAAAGATAAGCAAGCAAGCAAGCAGGAGAGATGCAACAAGATTAACCACCACCACCAGTCCAACTGGGTTCCATTGGCTCTGTCTCAGTGCAGGTCCCTCAGTGCCTTGGTGCAGGTGATGTTCCAGAGGCAGGGGGAAGAAGGCCGTGCATGCTAGTGCAGGTGATGTTCAAAGGCAGAAGGCCCTGACCACCGGGAGAGGAATACATAGTCCTTTTATGTCCCCCTTCTCAAAGAGTCCGCCCACTTTCCTGAAGTTTTCTGGTACGTGTTGTTTGTGTCATATGTGCGGTGTGCTTTGGTGTTCCTCTTCATTCGAATGCAAGCTGCTCTGATGGGCACAGCTGAGATAAGATGCCAGGATTAAGAAGTGTAAATAGTGAGAGATAATGTCCTTGTTTGGGTCTTGAGCTGATCTTCCCAGAGAAAAGATACCAGGACATTGTTCAGGTAAATTGCTTGTCAACAATACTGAGATAAAGACAATCCATAACTGTCTCTTACAGCTACAACTCATTAGTTGTTCATTTTTTGCTAAGCTGCCCAAGACATGGAGGTTGGGTAGAAGGAAACAATTATTTCTTGACAAAAATCAAAATGAATAATCCCATTCCTCTTATGACAATGGTGATAGGATTAACTGGATGTATTGGGACCAAGACAGCTTTTATTTTAGAGATTCCCAGCTCTGGCATTAGTTTTGACTGCCATAAGAATAAGAACGAGCAAGAATATTCATTCCTAAAGTATAGGTGTCATCTAGAGGGCTCAGAGGTCATGTCTTTTTCTCTCAAATAATTCTTCCAGAATAATATTGTCTTCCCATAGCAAATTATTAACATTCAATTTTATGAAAGCTGTAACTCAGAAGAAGTCATAAGCTGAACACTTTGATTATCCTTCCTTCCCTCATTCTTGTCTGAACCTCTGTGCTTTGAATAAAATGAAGACAATATCCTATTCATCTCTACTTTTGTTTTTGCAAAACTAAACCTATATTGATAAGGGTTCTACAAAACAAACCCAGCTTTCTAGGTTGAACTGTAGCAGTTTCACACTTTAAATGAAACGGTGTAGTGAAAATCTCCATAGTTCAGGTATTGACAAGCATCTGGATTGCAATGCAGTTGAAACAACCACTGTCCGATCTGACACTTCTTTATGTCAGACTTTAATTAAGACTTCGTACAGTGGAATATGCATGGTCTTACTGATGGAGCAAATACATTGCATTACAGCCATTTCACAAAAGAATGCCTCACTAATAGTCACGTTCTACCCAGAAGGGTGATTTCTGTTCCAAGTAGCCTGTCACAATATGCTAGTGAATGCTTCTCACAGGAAGGAACTTAGGGCCATGGTTGAACTGGCAGAGGAGAAGGAGTTGGGAATGTTACAGGTTGGTACCAGAGGCAAATAACAAATTCAGAAAATTCTTTTTGACAAAATCCTCCCAGAACAACTCAAGTGCTGACTTAGGTCTTTTCATTGAATTGGCTCAATTTATTTCAAGCATTCTTATAAACTGTCATGATTAATAAATGATAACAAATATTTACCATTAAACTTGTAGAAATTAGTGTAGAATGTTTAAAATTTAGAAACTGAACAAGTAGAAATTGGTCTCAAACTCAGGAACGCTGGCCACCAATATGCTAATAGGCTCTTCGTGACCTAACCTGTACTAATATTCAAAGTATGAGCATTTTCTCTGGAAAAAGAGCCACGGTAGCTTGTTGGTCTAGGAGAATGATTCTTGCTTTGGGTGTGAAAGGTCCTGGGTTCAAATCCTGGCCGAGCCCCTCTCTTGGGCTGAAATAGCATGATGTCTGTCAGGCTGCTCCGTGGGACCCTGTCACAGGCCATGAGCAGAGCCAGGGCAGTGGTGCCCAAGGCAATGGGGACAGGCAGCTTGGAACATGCTGCTGCCAGGTCTGGTCCGAGTGAGAGCCATGTACTGCCCCGTGCCACACAGGAACACCTCCCCTCACAGGTACTCCACAGCCTGCAGCTCCCAGACACCAGTACAGGCTGGGGACCCACCTGCTGGAGAGCAGCTCTGCTGAGAAGGACCTGGGCGTCATGGTGGACGACAGGTTGACCCTGAGGCAGCAGTGTGCCCTCGTGGCCAAGAAGGCCAATGGGATCCTGGGATGCATTAAGAGGAGCGTCTCCAGCAGG
>JAUBNY010000563.1:16292-33092 GCA_032275445.1 Crypturellus soui | reverse complement strand
CAACTGTTTGTCCCATGACATGCTGAATAAGGTACCAATGTCAGATAAACCTCTGTGTGCACAGAGAGATCTCGCATACAGCATAGTTTTCTCATTCTCAGTAACAAGCCCATCTTTTCAAGATGGATGATTCTTAATCTGGATTAAGGAGAAAAAAAAAAAGGCAAAGATGAGCCAAAACCTCTCTGCCAGAGAGCACAGTAGTGGTATGATCTGTAATATGCTACGAGGCTACAAAACAGCTGCTTTCCAAAAAATACAGCTAGGAAGAACTTGAAGGCACAGGAAATGAATTACTAATAGTAAGCTTATTTCACTATATGCATCATAACTCTAACAACTTTCCCTTCGACTTTGGCTACTTCCCCCCTCCTTCCTTCTCTATGTCTGTTTCTGAAAAGGATACATTTTTTCCTAACCTGTTTTTACTGTCACTTGTAACTGTCACTTTGTTTATTCAGTTGTTTGTTTGTTTCTGTTTTTTTATTTTACAAAGTGGCACAATTCAGACAATATCTGCAGGCTGCAGAAGGAGAGATCATGGCAACTGGTCTTTTCGATAATAAGTTTCTCTCATTTTGCAGTATCAAACATGAAAAGGATGCTTGGGCAGTATTGAACTCCTGCCAGCTTCCATCAAATCTTGCTAAGTTTCAAAACAAACACTTTTGTGCTTCCTCCCACTCCTTCTTTCTGTATCTCAGAAACATCTGCAATCTGCCTCACTCTTGTTATCCAAACCTCCTTCGAGTGCTGTCATTGTTGGTGCCTGCATAACACGAAAATGGTTAAGCTTCTGCTGTGCTGAGGACACTGCCTATCGTGTTAACTAATAACACCACTTTATTTCTGTCATTCCCCATCTGCCTATATCCGTCTGGTGTAGCTTATTCCTCAAATATAAACTCTATCTTTATTGCTGGGTTTGCACAACTTCTCCAGACAATAATAGGACACTGCAACAGTACAAATATTTCAGTGGGTCAAAGTCTAGTAGATTTAGCCTGTTTGGACAATAAAGGAGAGTTACAATTAAACTGCTAGATGCTTTAGCTGCAAATATGTAGGCAGAAAAACAGCAAAAGCAACTAATTCCAAAGATGTTGAGCTAGAAGAAATTCTAAATCTGCAGAAGAAGGTGCAGTGATGAAATAACAGTGATGAAATATTGTTTCCTGATTTTTTTTCTGACCACAAGTCAAACAGCATAACTAAAGCTGGTATTTCTAAAAACTGTAAAAGTGCCATACTTCCATAACCTAGGACTGTCCTATTCAAATGCTGAATTATACTCCTCATTCAGACTACCAGTGTTTTTACTGAGACTTTGCCTGGTTCCCAGCTATATGACACATTCCTGTGCAACTCTGTGTTCTTACCACTCTCCTAAATTCCTGGGATGATGAATGTGTGAGGCTGAGGAAGGCAGGCTCCACCACTGCAAAACAGTATGTCGCAACCATTTGCAGCATTAAGAAAGAAAGACGCCTGCTTGGGTCATTTTGCAGAGAATGAGTGCAACAAATTATTATATTTGGAAAAAAAAAAAGGAGGAAAAAAGCCTATATTTTAAAATGTAAGATAAGATGAGAGGCTGAATGGATACTCCTGTATCACAGCAATTGAGTGAGCATGTGTGTGTGTGTGTGTGCCTGCACACATGAGCATTGTGTGTGTACACATCTTACCCCATCATAGTACCTACATGTAATAATTTGGTTATTCTAAATCCAAGATGCTGTGGATTTTGATAAAAAATCCCTTCTCTAATCTACCACCATCACAAGTTGCAAACTATCAAGGGTTTGATCTCATTTACAATAGTCTATGTCAAGAATGACTCTGGACTAAAGTCAGAACATAAAACAGGAATCACAAGCTTTCTGCAGAGAAAGACTCCTTAATTGCTGCACCTAACAACAGTTAAACTTTGACAGTGATTTTCATATTCATATTCTGCTTGAACAACATAATTTTAGTTTTTGGTCACATTCTCCTAAGGACTTGAAAAATACACACTAAAAACACTAGGATTCAGTCCTGGAACAGCCCCAGACCTAGGCCCATGTTCTTGCTGCTGCAGTTTATTTCTGCTCAGCTTTGCACATATCAGCATCCCAACGGCTATAGATATATCTGAATTCTTTGCACTGTCACTGCTTTCTAGTTGTGGCCAGAAATCACAGAGGAATAATGTTTCTCAAGAGATTCCTATGTTTTCTACTGCTATTCCCATATATATATATATTATATTTTGAAACCTTTTCTTCTACGAATTTGGTTCTGGAAAAAGAGGTTTGCAGCGATGACAACTGCACAGAATAATATCAGTTTATACCATGTTTCTGACAACTTCAGAAATGTCTGGCTCAGGTGTTTAATGCTAGGCACAACAGAAAACCACCTGCTTAGACACACATGGCAAATGTTTCCCATACAGCTGGCAGTATGTTTCTTGAATGGATTTTAGGAAACACTGTCACTAAATGCAATAGGGCTCACCAGGTCCCTGAAGCTTGTCTCTATCTGCAGAACATTTAACTATTGTTCAATCACCATTTCCAAATTTTTGAAGAGACGGAGAGATAAAGACTGAACTTCAACATAAAATATATTTTATCCATTTTAGCACCTTAAGCAAAAGATCACTTTGGTGGGCATGTGACAGAGAGGGGCACTATTTTTCTCCCACATGAAAAGTCTTTTCCACTTCAGCTTCATCCCCAAAGGTTAAATCCTGGCAATATTAACGATTAAAAAGAAAATAAAAAACATATGGGCTTTTCTAATTGCTGCCCTGCTGTAGCTTATTAAAATAATAATACGTTTTATTTATGTAACACCTATCCACAAAAGCATCCCAGACACTTTAAATACAGAGCAGACGATAAAAATAACTATGCACAAGAGTAAAACAGAAATCATTAAACATAATTCAAAATAATAAATGCATCCATGTGCCTCAAAAGCAGCATTATCATTAAAATAATCCTATGGAACTAAGTTTCTAAAAGAGTTGTTTTCAAGTGCCATTTTGAGTCCAAGGAGGAAATATAGTCCAATGCACCAAAGCCACAAGAACAAAGATACGGACAGTTTTGATATAGCTCTTGCAAACAGTGTTAAAGCTACATGTTTTTAAGCTCTCAGTGGAAAAGATTCTGTGATTGTTATTTACATTACCTTAGTGCCTCAGAGGTAGAAGCAGCTGGGACAAGAACTCCATTAAACTAAACATTGTTTAGATTTAACACTTGGCTCAATGCACAGTGCAAGCCCTGTCCAGGATATGAATTGTGCCAGCCACCCACTGCAGGCCTTTCCCCTGAGCAGTGGCACCTCATGTCATCAAATCCAGATGTCTTTACTTTCAGTCAGTCAGATGGGGCCATCGCAGAGGGCAAAAATTGTGCATGTCACAGCTATAAGCTGCATAAAAATGAGAGGGGAAGGAAAGGAAAACAGAGATTGAGGAACAGGAGATTCCTTCCACCAATTTAATCTGCAAGGCAGTGCCCAAAGGCAGAAAGACAACTGAGATTTTCCACATCCAAGGTAAAATCCTTGTTCCTTAGACTCAACAAGAGTCACAAAAGAGGCTAATATGAGAGCATACCTGTGAATCAAATTGTTATGAGATTAGACTAAAAAGGAAAAGATGAGGTCATGCCTAATTTTACTTACAGCTGATACAGCAAATTCAGTAGCAGATGAGCAGAATCTCATCTTCCTTCATCATGTATACATACATACAGAAATCTACATTTACACACACAGGCACATAAGCCCTATAACATTACCATCCTATACCAGACATTTTACAGAAAATGAGTTCCCTCACTTTTCTTCCCCAGCCCCTCTGGCCTTTCTCCTTGCAGATTCCTCGCAGTTCTGAGTGACCTAGTTTTTGACAGCACAAGTAAATAAGTCTGTGACATATTTCCCCTGCCCCTGCTGCAAAACAAGTAAGAGAAAATGTTGCTGCCTCTTATTGGGGGCACTATGGGCCACATTTCACCAAGAGATCTTTAAAACGCAAAACTGAGCAAAAAATGAAGCATGTGGAGGCTAGCAGCAGAGCAAGCTCTGCTGAGGACTGCTCAATAGGTCTGTGAAGCTCCAGTCTGCTCTGATTATGGACGGTCCAAAATATCTAAACTGCCAGAGTAACCACCTGGTGTGCTAGTGTCTAGTGACCCACAGTACCAGATGCTACTGAAATCTGGAAATACTAACAAGAGCTTTTCTGGCCATCTATGATAAAAAAGTCACTACTGAGTGACAAGAGGAACCTGGGATCCAACTGTAATGGGACTGACCTTCTCTGTATAAATCAATGCTGTTTATATAACAACATCCATGAACCTAGATGTATCACAAAATACTGCTATTTCACCAGTTTTGTGGCATTCCAATCATTTCCCCTGACTCAAATAAGATAAAAATGGACAAAATGGTCAAGACTATGTATTATACTTCTGCTTGATTTTTCAAAACCAAAGCTCTTCAGGAATAATGCTACCAATTTTGCTAATAAACCAATCACTAGGGACAATTCCCTATTCTTTACAGTGTTACAGCAAATGTAATGCATGAGGCAGTCCGCAATCTGAGCAAAGTTTGGGAGATGGAGAAAGAGCTCAAAAAAATGAAATAAATGTCATTTTCCTCACATTTCACCTATGTAGGGTATTCTGTATCTCTCACTACACTCAGCTCTTCTTATAGGACATTTGCTGAGGCATGAAACATGGGTACCTTACCCAGGGATACAGTCTGCCAGGAAATCACTAGAGAGGACAATATGGACAGCTGCACAATACGGAGCAGCTGCATTAGGCACATGCCTTTGTAATTAGGACTGAATTTGATTTCTTAAATTAGGTCTTGCCAGATTCTTCCCTTCCTTTTTAAATTGAACCCACATCACAGAAACAAGGATTGTTCAAAGATAAAGTGAGGCCAAGGCATAAACTTTTGCTGCTTTACTAACTGTCAGTATTGGCCTATTGGTGAACCCAGGTCAGAAAGAACATTTCCCCACATCTGCTGGAGTGGGCTAGAAAACATAGCACAGGATAATCACAGAGACCTGAACGTGGGTTATTGTCCTTCTAACATTATCAACACCTTGTGGCAGAGGGGAGAGATTCTGGTTCCCATTACATTTATTTTGGAAACAAGATGTTAGAGAAGTGACAACTTTTTCATCAATTCCTCCGAAGATTTGTTTCCACCATTTGAAGATGCTGGTGTATATCTCTGCCTGATAGTGACGAGAGAAAGATTTGTGCAGTGTTTTCTCCAAGTTTAAGTGTGCTACTGCATATAAGTCATTTGTTTTCCCAAGTCCCCTTGTTCATGTTTCAGAACCTATTCAGTCTAAAGGATTATGTGTCCATGGTTAACAATATGATGTTTACTTCACGCTTTTCAACCACCCACATCTACCTGCAAGATTACATGCTGTGGCAGCCATGCATAGAAGCCTCATTCCCATGAGGCGAATATTATTCTGCTTACTCTTAGACAAACAATAGAGAATCGAGGAATTAATCTGACTTGATTTAGTCTGTATGATTTTCAGATTTAATGTGCAGCTAAAAAACACTCACAAAGAATAGCAATACTGTACAGTGTGGGAGAAAAAGAAAAAGAATAAAAATTAAAACAGCAAATCAGTAATCGCAGTTCTCATCTGGGCTATGTTCAAATCCCCAGATGCCAACAATTTTGTAGCAGTAAGAATGATATAGCCAAATCCTCTGCTGTAGGGAGTGGGGACACAACTCATTTTCCTAAGCCATTTCCATAGACAGCATCTTGATCTGGCTTTGCCTCAGGAGCATTCTCAGGGCAGAGTTCCCCGAGCTGACCCGCATCAGGAAGAG
This sequence comes from Crypturellus soui, assembly GCA_032275445.1. NCBI lineage: Eukaryota > Metazoa > Chordata > Aves > Tinamiformes > Tinamidae > Crypturellus > Crypturellus soui. The sequence goes on along the minus strand of JAUBNY010000563.1, from coordinate 27,201 downwards.
TGTTGTCAGCAGGTGGAAGAAGGTGATCCTGCCCCTCTACTCACCTCTGGTGAGGCTGCACCTGGGGTGTTGTGTGCACTTCTGGGCTCCCCTGTACAAGAGGGACAGGGAACTTCTAGAGAGGGTCCAGGGTTGAGCAACAAAATGGTTAAGGAACTGGAGCATCTGTTGTAAGAAGGAAGACTAAGTGAGCCGGGCCTGTTTAGCCTGGAGAAGACTGGGAGGAGATCTCATCAACATATACAAATATCTGACGGGAGAATGTAGAGAGGATGGGCCCAAACTCTTCTTTGTGGTGGCCAGTAGCAGAACAAGCGGTAATCGGTATAAATTGAAACACGGGAAGTTCCATCCCCATATGAGGAAGAACTTTGTTCCTGTGAGGGGGACAGAGCCCTGGAACAGGCTGCCCAGAGAGGCTGTGGAGTCTCCTTCTCTGGAGATCTTCAAAACCCATCTGGGTGCGACCCTGTGCAAAGTGCTCTAGGTATTCGTGCTTGAGCAGAGGGGTTGGACTTCATGGTCTCTAGAGGTCCCTTCCAACCTCAACCATTCTGAGATTCTGAGGAAGGAAGCGCTCAGCCCTGAAGCAAAGAATAATGATTCCCATGCCTACGGGCAGCTGAAAGACACAGGAATGAACTTCCCTAGGGTCAGAAAGAGTTTCCTGTTCCCTATGCTCTGAAAACTGCTTTTAGTGCTCATGCATGTGGCCCAGTTCAAAGCAGGCAGGAATTTAGAGCTAATCCTCCCCCCTAAAAAAAGATACTTAAAAATGTATCAGATCAAAGCTACTGACTACCCTGCAACTTTCATCTCAGTCTCTTCTGTTCCAATGCAACATGGCCATGAAAATAATGCAGTCACTCAGGAAGAAGTTTCTCCCCACAGAAGAGAGGTTCCACTCTGAACAGCAACAGCTCCTGAACGAGGAATGAGCTGCAGTCCAGATGACCTAAGGAAGGCAGAGAAAACACACTGAGTGCCTTCATCTTTACAGTCACTGGCCAATATAGTATAATATACTGTAAAAAGAGACCAAAGAACCTAAGAAAGAGCCCAGAACAGCCTATCACAGTCAATTGTTAGAAACAGATTTCTAACAATTATAATCAATTTCTAATTGATTTCTGCACATAGTTGATTATTAGTAATTACAGACTTACTATTGCTTTTCCTCAGGGAAGAATTCAAGGGAGAAAAGACTTGCCTGGAACACATCTGCAATACAGTGGTCTCAGGACTAAGGCCAGTGCAAACACTTCATGCGGGGATAGGATGAAGACCAGGTCTAGAAAGAAACAAATACGAGGTCAAAACAGTCTAAAGCCAATTTATGCTTTGTTTCTTCTATCATCAAAGCCACAGGACTCAGATTGTGATTTATTCCACTTGTTTTACAACTCATGATTCAAAGATGCACACTGGGCCATGCGCTTCTGCTGGCAACACATGCTCCTTTAAATTCATCCTTTGATGCACTCAAGCACAGTCTGACACTTTAGGTATATTGGGCTGCAGATCATCCCTGTTATTGCTCTGCTAGAGGGAAAGGTCCTCATAGCCCTCCTGGTCCTGATGCATTTCTGCCTTCCTCCTCACTCTCTGAGAGTCTCATTTCAATATGTGCCATATCCCTGAGGTAACTTGCAAAACGAAATCATAAATAATGCAGACAATATGCTAGTATGTCTTACTTTCTCTCAGACACACTGGGGAAAAAAAAAAAAAAACATGAATGCCATTTCACCTAACCAAAACAGCACAAGGTGCTCATAACACATGAGGATATCTAGCCCGCTGCAGGTGCAGATAATTCTGCAACTGAGCTGCCAGCTAGTTCCTAATCTACCTTCTACAGACGAATAACTCGGTGACCAACCCTGCTGCTTCAGCTTCTCAAGAGAGAAATCCCTCTCTTGAATGGCTTCCAGCATTGCTTAAAAGTTCGAACAGGGCAGAGAGTATGCAAAAAAAACACCATTCCCCAGCTCTAGGGAACACAGAACAGAATATGAAAATGGTAGAAAACATTCTACACATAGAATTTCAAAGATTCAGATTTTATATTTTATCTGAACTTACTTCATTGCATTACTTCTTTACCTCCACTTTAAAACTACTATTGAAAGATCTCTGGTACAGACATCAATGAGCAACATATAAAGAAGAGTTATATTTTATTTTCTCATCACCGATTGAAAGAAGTTACTACAAAATTCTCTCACTGGTAGAGAGGATTCTTGGAATTAGCACAAATACAATATGGTATTCATTTTTTTAATCTTCAGGTTTATCTGTAAATACAAGCATATAGTGTTGGTATATATCTTCACAAATTTACAGCTTGGTGCTAATAAAAGTAGTCTAGAGAGAGTTACAATAATAAAAAACATGCCTTCCAAAGGTGGAAAATGACACAGAAGAGTTGTAATGAGTTTTTACACTGCAGAGTCTTTCCTCAATTACTCAGGAGATAAGGATGACTTGAGGATTCTGTCATTCAATTGCAAATTAAAGCATCACTTCACACAGAGCAGGATCAGGCACTGAAATCACTTGTCAGGAGTTTGACACTTATAAGAGCTTCAGTGTCTGGAACTCATCATATCTTTTCCTGCTGACTTGTGCACCGGCGTCAAGCTTCTCTGTGCATTCAGACATTAGGGTTGCAGTAGAGCTGTTAGTCCAGCCAGAAATATTCTTAATAAAATGGAATGAGGAGGAGAATGATAAGAGAGAACATAGCTCTATGCTGATTTCCTAGCTTGGGATCGATAATTTTGCATTCCAAAATGATGTAAACCACTATGATCCCTTATGACTATCAGCTGTACATACTAAGCAAGTTTTTTAAACATGCGCAGAGCACTTTTAACTTCAAAGATACCAGTTAAGGAAAGTGGGGAAAGTGTCCTCAGGACATACAAAGCAATCTGAGTATTGCCACTTCTTCCCTGGCTTAATTCCCTAAGGGCTAGAGAAATTTCCTTCAACCAAGACTGTTACTTTTAAATCTCTTTTTCCTGACGGGTTATTTTTCCAACATTCAAGCCCAGTCATGTGGCTACACACTGTTCAGGAGATTGGGATGCATTCCTCCACCTTGCCAGTTGCTTTCACAACTTTTCTATAGAAAGATTTAAAACTGATTGAAACAGAGACCAGAAACAAGTTCTTCCTCCACTACTGAATGGGCATCGCAAGGACCCTTTCACCCAAGTACCCACATTATGTATATATTTATGTCTAAAATGTAATTATTTTCATGTGGCCTGTAATGAGTTCAGCAAGCAGGAGTTAAGGGAATTCCAATGATGAAATGCCCTGTTACTTGAAATTTAGGACACTCTGAAACAGACCTGAAACAGTCTTTGAGTGCTCTCAGCAGCTGAGGGCTGGATGCTTTGTGTTCTATATTCCAAGCGACTTGTCTAACCATTAGGCACTTGGAAGAACTGAAATAATGACATGTCCATTTCTCATTACTCTCTTTTGTTTGAGGGATGATCTGGCAGATCTAGGCCTCCTAGAAAAATTAAGAGGGGGAATTCATAGCTAAATCATGACCTTCAGTGACAGCCTTGAATTATTTTCTCTCACAAGTGTGAGAAAATAGTGGGGGTCTTTTTGTGTGTTTTCCTGAAGATTTATGTCTATTCACCAAGTGGGCAGGCTCCCTTGAAAGTGTATCTTTCACTTTAAATGGTTTCTTAAATCAAGACCAAGATTACTTTCCACTACTACATCTAAAGAAACTATGCGATTTAGCCTTGCATGGCATCAGGACTACCTGATACTCTAAAAACAAACACAGTAACATCTTTTCAATGTCAGCATTAAAAGGAAACTTTTAAGATCAGCTCTAAAGAACCTGACACACACACAAAAAAAAGTGTATTGCTAAAAATAGTACAAACTGCATACTATGGAATACCTAAGGAAACAGTAAATAGAACTAAAGCAGAGCTCACTTTGAATTCCAAACACCCTAGTGGGTTGCCAACTGCAGTTACAAAAGGTATGTAACCGAGAAACACAGGGTTTCTGTTCTAACAACAACAACAAAAAAAGTGAATTCCCTATCCATCTGCTTAGGCAGTGACAGGTGGTTTGAAGCAAATTCCACATGTAGTTTAGAAAGACACTCCCTCAGCAGCTCCCTCCAGTAAATCACAAGACACAACATAATTTTAAAAAGCATAAAGTGCTCTATCCCTTTAACTCGTTAATTTCTATTAATTATCCATAGATCCCATGCACAAGAAGCAATCCTCTTCTCCACCTCCTAGTCCTTAACACACACAGCTGGCACAATCCAGCTGCTCCAAAGACTCTGGCTCAGACAAGGGAAGGTTTGCAAGAAGACTAAAGCCAGGAGTCCCCTCCATCAGCATCTTGCCTACCTCCTATTACCATATCAGATTACTTCTGAACACTCAGCAGGAGAGCCACCACTATGTGATGAAAAGATAGGGGTTTGCCCGCATAAGAGGTGCATCAAGATACACCTTCCCATCATCCATGCATTCACAAGGCATTTGCAAAAGTAAGTTCTTACTACTGTTGTTGAGAAAAAGAAGGAGGCAGAGAAGAAAAAAAGAGGCAGCACTAGGGTATCTTGCTGCTTTTTCCCCTGCTTGTGAACCAGATTTTTTACATGGAATATAATTTATAAGAAAGGTAATATATGACAAAAAATAGTTTTTGAAACTCTGAAGATAGTCTATAAAAATTTGGATTGCATGATTGATCATGCAAGATCATGCAAGAAAAAAAGATTTTTATAATTTAAATATATATATATATTTAAATATTTTTAGAGCTCAGAGCATAAATGAGGTTGAGTCTAGCTGGTGGCCTGTGGCCAGTGGTGTCCCCCAAGGGTTAGTACTGGGCCCAGTGCTCTTAAACTTGTTCATCAATGACTTGGATGAGGGGACAGAGTGCATCCTCAGCAAGTCAGCAGACGATACTAAACTGGGTGGAGTGACCAACACTCCAGAGGGCTGTGCTGCCTATTCAGAGGAAGCTAGATAGTTTGGAGAGCTAGGCAGAGAGGAACCTCATGAGGTTCAACAAAGACAAGGGCAGGGTCCTGCACCTGGGGAGGAATAACCCCAGGCACCAGTACAGATTAGGGTTTGACCTGTTGGAAAGCAGATCCACAGAGAGGGATTTGGGAGTCCCGGTTCACAACAAGTTAATCATGAGTCAGCAGTGTGCCCTCATGGTCAAGAAAGCCAATGAGATCCTGGCCAGCAGGTCGAGAGAGGGGATCCTGCTCCTCTACTCAGCTTTGGTGAGGCTGCACCCGGAGTACTGTGTGCAGGTCTGGGCTCCCCTGTACAAGAGAGACATGGAGAGAAGGTCCAGCGTAGAGCCACAAAGATGATTAAGGGACTGGAGCATCTGTCATATGAGGAAAGACTAAGCGAGCTGGGCCTGTCTAACCTGGAGAAGAGAAGATTGAGAGGGAATCTGGTGAATATATATAAACACTTGAGGAACGAATGTAAAAAGGATGGGGCCAAACGGGGCCAAACTCTTCTTGGTGGTGACCAGTGACAGGACAAGGGGTAAGGGATACAAGCTGAAACACAGGAGGTTTCACTTGCATATGAGAAAGAACTTCTTTCCTGTGAGGAGGGCAGAGCCCTGGAACAGGCTGCCCAGTGAGGTTGTGGAGTCTCCTTCTTTGGAGATCTTCAAAACCCACCTGGATGTCACCCTGGGCCACATGTTCAAGGCATCTGTGTTTGAGCAGGGGGCTTGGACTAGATGATCTCTAGAGGCCCTTTCCAACTTCAATCATTTGGTATTCTGGGATTCTGTAAATGAATATGTTTTCACCCTTGCAAGAAGCTCTAGTTTAGCACCAATTAGCATACAGCATGCTTCATGTGTCACTTCTTTATATCTAAATGGTCTCCTACAGTACTGAGTTTCTTGATCAGATGACTGACAACATTTTACTTCTTTTTTTCTTACCAATGAAAAATATCCACTTTTGATATGCAGCATGGCCCCATGCTTAGCCCCATTCACTTTTCCAAATGTGCAACTTTAACTCACTAGATGAAATATCCCTGCTGGTATTTCAAAACATGAATAGATTGGAAGCTTGTATGTCTCTTTAATTATTAGTGAAATTAAATTACTTTGATTCCCTGTGTCTAGGAATTGTCATTTTGAATGATTGTGCATACAGATTCATCTGAAAATCTTGAATACTTCCAAGCAAGAGAAGTCATATAGAATTTGAATATCTTTTGTTTGAGGTTGACTGCTGGCTATCTGACAGCTGCCTGTGCTAACATTTACCATCTAAGATGAAACAAGGTCTATATCTGAAATTTATTGCTATTATTAAACAAACAACCTGTAGTTGATCACTAATAAAACAGATCCCTTGAAAGATAATGTGCTGTTTGTAAGCAAAAGGGAATGTTTTATTTAGTTTCAAGCTGTGTTTGATCTGATCACATATTAATAATAATAAATCAGTGAAAATGTATTAAGCCCTTCCCCTATCTTGGTGCATCAATGATATCCTTGATTTTTTTTTTAAGGAAAAAGTCATATCACAGTTGTATGTCATTGACTTTTTACTCGACTATGCTGCAAAAGAACTGTGTAATTTTTTTAAAATTCATAGATTATCCATTGTATTTTGACTTTTAGAATTAGATTACCTCTTTAGTACTAGAGTTATCAAAAAACAAATATCTCATATTATCGTATGGAAATATTTCATGTGAATTTGTGAAAAATCTCGATATAAAAATAGTCACCATCCAAGTAACTGTAATAGAATTGTAATAGTAATGCTGATCACATTGAAAACTTAATATATTCATTTTGATTCTCTCATTTGCACTTTTGCTCCTTTTCTCCGTAGTATCCATTCTTTCAGTGAGAAAAAAAAACAAAAATTACTACAAGTAATTATTTTTAAAGGAGATATGGATACAATGAACATTTTCTTCCATTTAGGTTCGGACACTTTGTTGCACTTAAGTAAAAAATGTCTAACAAATTGGATATTTCCTTTAATACCATTATATTAGTTAACAGACACATCCTGTAGACAACAGTGGCAAAAATGCGGGCATTGTCTACTTTTGTATTTATTTGATTGTTGTCATTGAATACCTAATCTTTATACGCATTGTTTGTGTTCTCAAGAAAGCTTTGAAAATATATAATTTTAGATACTCATGCATATTTCATTGCAAAATAAACCATCCACTAGCAAATTATAATAAATGAATACCTATTTATCAAAGCCCAGTTAAGATTATAGCAATTTTCCTATCATTACACTAATATCTTTTTAATACCATTTTAAAAACAACAAAATCATTATTTTCAGTATAGACATCTGACAGTTGAAAATCCCTCTGCTGTGAACAATTTCCTATAATCCTGTTCAAAATCCAAGAATGGTGTTTTCTTTGGAAACTGAAATCACCCAGCCTTAATTACTCATGGAGTAAGCAGCAAGTCTACTTGCTCCGTTTCACAGTTCTTAAGTAATCACTTCTCTTGTATGGTGCCTTATATGGTATTTAAGGCAAAAGAGTTACTATTTTCTTGGAAGTAGATCAAGTCTTTGCTTTTTTTTTTTCAATGGGGAAACTAAACTTATATGAATGATAGAGCTCCCTGTTTTACTTATGGACGGTATATGCAGTATTCTGAGACCTGCAGTATTTCTCCTAAGGAAACCTAGGCACCGAACTCTCCAAGCCCCTTCTAAAATATTAAGTTTAACATCTTCCATTACATAATTGTCTGGCTTATTCCAGTTAATTGGACTCGCCTGCTTATTAGAATTGGAAAATGAGTAAACAGCTCTCAGCATGAATATGCAAAAATGCATGTTTTGCCTTAGAGCAGCATGACAAAACTTCCCTTAAGGTAGGAGCTACCTTCAACCCTCATTAAGAGCAGCAGGAGCTAGGACTGCATGACAGTCAGAGTAGGTACCCTCACATTTTCTCAACTAGAGCTAGTGACAGGCTATGTGGGCAGTAGCCAGATTGCCACTTTTTTTTTTTATTATTTATTACAATTTCACAGTATCCTATGAGAATGCTAATAAACACACAGATAGAAAATTCAGGCTTTGCTTCAGACATCACTGGCGCATATCCAAACACAAGAAATTAATCTGTGAGCCCTTTTCCAGAGACACAACTGTACAGAAGTATCAAGGACTGAGATACTTTTAAAAGTATTCTCAGAAGTTGTATTTTTTTTTTTAATTTTTGTTTTTGGTTTTCCCCTCCCCAAAAGCTTAAAATGCTAGGAGCCTTTGTATGATTTACTTTTATGTATAATGTACATTTAAACAAAATAAAACATCTTATTCATTAACTTAGATAATGCCTATAATCTGTAGACCAAAAAAATCTTGCATCAGAAGACAGCCAGGAATAAAATCTTTTCATAATCCATGTTTTACTCATAAGAATATGAATGTTTCTAATTAAAAGAAGGGTAACTGATGCAGAGAACAGTTTGACTTGCTCGTCAAGACCCAATTCTTCAAAGTCTGCCAAAGCCTCTCCATAGATGTCACTCGTCCACGTACTGGAGCCAAGAACAGTGTCAAAACCAGGGAAACATTTTCTTAGGCTAAAGGGGTAGATATGCTAACCCCTTCCCATGGAGACAACTCTCTGTTCCATCTAGAGTTCTATTTTGGATGTTTGCTAGCTTTCTCAGCTGTTCTGCTGGGTTAAATATTTTGCTACCTGTATGAATTCCACATGAATGCTGGTTCCAGCCAGCACTCTTGGGAGTTGTGGGAAAAACACATCAGAAAACAGGATGTCTAGAAAGATTCTGGAATGACAAAATCCATCGTTCAAGCAAATAAACAGACAGCCTAAGATTTCAGTAACCAAAACCTGCAATAGACATTTAAATCAAACTTAGTTACTACGTTTAATATGTAAGAGTATGAACTTATAGGGAATTTCAATGATTAACAGCATTTCGTTTGTTTTATTATATCATGCACTGTGGGCTATTAAAAGCAGAAGGCTTGAATTAATTACATATAGAGAATTTTTGAGATATTGAACAGCAGAATGTGAACAGTTCTCTAAATCACATAAAATTAATGACATTCAAGTCAGTGTGTGACTTGCACACTCTGAAAATAGTTTGCTTTACCATAGGGTGAAATTTGGCTCCTAGAGTTAAACTACTTACAGTGAAAGGGGCCCAGAACAAGCTAAAGCTTGGTGACCTGTATGTGGTGTACATGCCTTTTGCTGAAACTGCTGTTCTTTTTCTTCCCAGAGCATCTGGATGTCTGAAACATTAATTCATAAGCTAAAAGACTGCCTTTTAAAAAAATATCTTTAAGACATTAACCACAGAAGAGGTTGAGATTCCTGTCTAGTCTCAATTATATCAGCTAAATCTGAAAATTATAAAATCTCCTTGTCACTGATGAAGCAGAACAGCCTCCATTTTAACAAAATCTGTAAGCAGATTACTGCAAATTAATTTATAGAGCTTCAAATTAAATGATTAATTCTCTTAAAATATATATATACACAGGTTGTTGCATATCTAACCAGGGATGATTAATGGCCTAAATCAGTTTCAGAGCCAAAATATGTTATACTGTAACTACTGTAAATAGCACAGCCTAGAGAAGGTCAAGAATCTTTCTGAATTCACAGCACTTCTAGAAAAGGTCTCTCACCCACAAATTTCTATTTTAAGTAATAATTACATGTACTATGCATATCTGATTTCAAAGTTATCTGAGCAGTCTACTAAAAACAAAGGCAGAAGACTATTTCATGCCAGTGTCACTATACCAAAAAAAAAAAAAAAAAAAAGAACTATGAATCAACTACAGCTTTGAGGGTACTCTCACTATTTCTTTTTCCTCAATCTCTCACTCATCTTTAACAGGAAGAAAAAGAATCCGGGTCGACAGAGGAGCCAGCAGGGCTGCAGGGTTCTGCGCACCTGCCAGAAGAGCAGCAGCTGGACGAATCCATCTCTGTCTGTAGGATCTGGGTCCGGCCGAGTCTGCAGAGTCTATTAGCTGTGACCCCCTTGCGCAATGACACCCAGGTGCCCTGCTCACTCGACAGCCAGGACACTGATGCTGAAGGAGAAGCAGCCAGGACCTTGCAAGGTGCCCCTCTCCCCGATGCGGTGACCTTAGGAGCCAAGGAGGAAGCCTGGCCCTCGGCCAGAGGCTCACAGCAAGAAGGGACTAGCTCACCTCTCCCCACTTCAGCCTCCCCAGCAGCAGAGCCAGCAGCTTTGCCCTCAGCCAGAGGCCCTCAACACCAGGTGAGCAAGGAGCAGGTGGCCAGCACCGGCCGTCAAGGGGAACAGACAGGGGAGGCCCAGCTGGGCTCCGCGTTGTGGGCAGATGCCCAGTGCTCCTCTGCTCAGCCCACCTAAGGCACCAGGAGTGGCACCTCCTCCAAGCCCTGCCTTGTGATTGCACCTGGAGGATGTTTGCAAAGTGAGGAGGGAAGGCGCCAGCTACAGCAGCAGCCATCTCTCCCCTTCCAGCCCCCTCCCACTGGTGCCACTTGACCCCCAGCCCTTTACGGTCTCCAGGCCTGCCCTGCTCTCACGGCCCTGTCACAAGCATCAGCCCATCAGCCCACCAGCTGCAGGAGCCGTAGTCCCTTGACACTTGTGGCCATCAGCAGCCACCCCACACCGTGTGCCATTTCCTCAACGCGCCCCAGGACACGAGCGCCCTGAGCTTGGTGAGCTGAGGACACTCACCTGTGCTCATTTGCTCTCCCCCTACAGTTTCTTTCTGAGTCCAAAGCAAAGGCAACATCATCCGCCTGCAGAGACACGCCAGAGGGTGACACAGGTACGGATGGGAGTTGAGAGGCCTGCTGTGGGC
>JAUBNY010000563.1:0-16192 GCA_032275445.1 Crypturellus soui | reverse complement strand
GGCCCAGCAAGGGGCACTTTGCTCAGCAGCACAAAGTCACGACCAGGGCTCAGGAGAGCCCTTGGTGGCGACGGGCAGCAGGTGCTTTCCGTGCGCTCACACAGCCCCAAACCCGCGCCCCTCTGTCCTCACAGCCATCTCCGCTGTCCCAGAGCAACCGGTTCCCAGGCAGCGGCCTTCGATCCTCGCGAGGGTGCTGCGGGCCCTGCGCACATCTTTCACTTGCAGCTGTCCCATGGGCAACAGCAATGACCGTGCCAGGACACACGTGCCAGGCAGCTCCACTAAGATCACAGCTGAGCACACGGAGGGACAGCAACGGAGAGGCGTGAGACCGCACCAGAGGAGTTCAGCTCGATGCAGAGCATGTGCTCCTGCCTCATACAAGGCACATAAATCACGGAATCACAGAACACTTGCGGTTGGAAGGGACCTTGAGAGACTGTCTAGTCCAAACCCCCTGCTCAAGGAGAGACACCTAGAGCATGTAGCACAGGGTCGCATCCACGCAGCTGTTGAAGATCTCCAAAAAACCTCTCCAGTTTTTATCCCTCGTCCTGTTGCCGATCACCACCAAGAAGAGTTTGGCCCCATCCTCTTTACATTCTCCCTGCCTCTTCTCTCTCCTCAGGTATTTGTACTTGGTCATAAGATCCCTTCTGAATCTTCTCTTCTCCAGGCTAGACAGGCCCAGCTCACTTAGTCTTTCCTCATACGACAGAAGCTCCAGTCCCTTAATCATCTTCGTGGCTCCACACTGGACCTTCTCTAGAAGTTCCACATCCCTCTTGTACCGGGGAGCCCAGACCTGCACACAATACTCCAGGCGCAGCCTCACCAGCACTGAGTAGAGGAACAGGATCCCCTCCCTTGACCTGCTGGACCTGGCTCCTCCGAAGGCAGGCCAGGATCCCATTGGCCTTCTTAGTCACACTGCTGATTCCTGGTTAACTTCTTGCCAGCCAGAACTCCCAAATCCTCTTCCCAGAGCTGTCTTTCCAGCAGGTCAAGCCCTAATCTGTACTGGTGCCTGGCGTTACTCCTCCCCAGGTGCAGGACCCTGCCTTTGTCTTGGTTGAACCTCATGAGGTACCTCTCTTCCCATCTCTCCAGCATTCCCAAATTCCTCTCAGTGGCCGCACAGCCCTCAGCTGTATCAGCCAGTTCTCCCAGTTTTGTAGCATGAACAATCTTGCTCTGTCCCTTCATCCAGGTCACTGAAGAAAAAGGTGAACAGGACCCAGTACCAACACTGATAGCTACAAGACTACAAGGCCATTGATCACAACGCCCTGAGCTCTATCATTTAGCCTTTTTTCAATCCACCTCACTGTCTGCTCATCTCATCATAGTTGTTCTGCCCTGGTCGCATCTAAGTATTTCCAGAAGTGACTTCATAGAAGAAGGAATGTTTCAAACTACTGTTTTGTTTATTTAAATAAACAGAGAACATTGTCAGCTTTTTGTAATTAATTAGGAAAAATAATTTAAACATTTCTGAGTAACTGGAATTTGCAGTATAAGACTTTAGAAATTATTTCATTAATTTGTTTTTCCATCCTCTGCTCTAGTCAAAACTGGCACATTTTTACAGTCTCAAATTCTAGTGCTTATTATCCTAATCCTTAATGAAATTGCAAAGTGGAAGACTGCAAATTTTCAATCTATTTTTCTGAGAAAGAGAAGAATCCACAGATAATTTAAAGCTTCTTTTTCATGATAAGGTACTCATTTAAAAGTCAGTATTGATTTTAGATGCAATGCATTTTTAATACTTCAAAAATTCAATATGGAGCAAAAGAATGCAATGCAAACGAATAACACAGGAAAAACTATTCCTGCTAGATTTCTATATAAGTTGAACATGGAGGGAAGAGGATCAGGAAGGAGAATATCAAATCAATGGCAAATATTGTAGCACTTATTTTTCAAAGTTCACTGGAAATCTTTTACTCTGAAAATCTTATGAAAATCACCATTTTGGAGGCACAAGGCAATTCATTCTGAGAGTATCTGTTTAGGATTTTCCTTCCTTTCTTGACACACAGATCTACCAAGCAAATCTATCCCTTTATAGTTCAGTTTTCTGTGTGTGCTTATTTTGTATCTTTGAAATGGGTCCAAACCCAAAGTCTTGGCTCAGCCAGTGTTTTAAACCATCACTACTGTATCCAGATTAGAAGACTAACTAAACCGAGAGACTTACAGCCAAATGGCTTCCTCGAGGTAGCCGACATTTCCCATCACATCCTGCCCAGCAGCAACTTGGACTATGTGCAAACTACTCAGTGGTTCCAGAGTGCAAGTTCACTCTCACACAGTTGTATTGAGTGATCATACTTGTGTTCGTCTACCCACTTAAAGGCACATGCCTGCCAGAGGCAGTTGATGCTTCCAAAGAGGCCTAACTGTCCTCTCATCAGATCTTTCAGGCATGGTCAGAAGAATCTATAGGTTGGGCAACACAGAGAGATTGAAAATTGTCTGAAAGGATTACTTAGGATTAACACTCTAGTTTAAAATCAGAATTAACAATGATAAACCTAATTTGTGTGTGTTTGTGTGCACACATCTTCACATCAGCAACTTCACAGTGAATTTCTGGTTAATGCTGATGCCATATCCTGAGGGCCAGAAATCCACCTTAAAACTTCCTATATGAACATTCAAACAAGGAAATATAACTTCTTCATGTACAAATCCTACTGAACCTTGACTGTGAAATAAATACACCAATCCATTAAGTTCCTTCAAAAATTCAAACCTCACATCTTCATTTTTTTCCCTCCTGACTAGGTATTTGCTTAGAGGGTTTACACTCTGATGATTTACAATGGTGGGCTCTCAATTACACTCTCTAAATCAGGAGTAAGTCTACTCAAATAAAAAGTCATATTGGGGCATTCTGTAAAACAGAATGCATGGCTACATGCCAAGAGTGTGAACTGCTTTTTAGATATAAACTTTTCTAATGTCCATCGAATAGTTCTAGGGTACTTTAAAAACTGAAATTAGAGGTAAGAGACAAGCACCCAGTCAAAAATATGTTATAAAAATGGTAATAAAATGATTCAGTAGAGTCAGCAGAAAGAAAAATATTAAAAAAAAAAAAACTTCAAATGCAGTCCAAACAATGAAAAAGTAATATGCAAGGACCAACTGGAAACATATTAAATGACTAATTTACAATACCAGGCACCTACTGCAAAATGAAGATCACTTTTGTTTGCACAAATGTTTGAAGAACGACCTTTTCTCCTGACATAGTTCTGATTCACATGTAATAAGGCTTTTTATGCACAGTCAGGTGTACATATTATTTGGAATCCACTCTGGGCACTTGCCCATTTGCCAGAGCACTTACCAGAGTTGTCTGGCTTACACCAACAGTAAATTTACTGACACATAGATTAGATAACCAACGACAGCACAACTAAGAAAGAGCAAGTAATAATGCTAGTCAAATAACCCATAATTGACTGTATAATCAAATTTGATCACAATTTTTTCACTGCTTAGACACACAGAAATAAGAAACCAGTATAAAGGGAAATAGGCTGAATTTCCTATTCTTTTTTCTTTTTTTTTTTCAGTAGAATTGCGCTTGATTAAACTCCAAATTTCAAAACTGTGCTCCATGAAACCAGAAACTCTCTCTGCTCTTGTTCAGTCAGGATGTTCTTACCCATGTGGCGCAGGGCGGGGAGCAATTGTTTAAGACTACTGGTGCAGAGATGCTTTAAGAATCTTCACCACAGTATATTAATGTGCTTGAATTCAATTGTTTGGCTTTACTAAACAACAATTATAGTTATATAGGAATGGAAGAAAAAGGGCAGATAAGGAAATAGTGCTTCAGCAATACAGATGAAGAACACAAATCAGGTATCAAAACATTGATACCTGATAAGATTGAAAAACATCCTCAAACCTTCAAAATTTCCATGAAAGACTCACAGCGATGACCCAGAACAGGCAAGAGACTCATGCCCTTTACGAAAAACAGGTCACGAGGGACAGGTTGGATCATTTTAAATGGTGTTGGAAGACTATATTTAGGCATCCAAGAGTGCACTTTGATAGGCTATTTTAGACAGAAGAATTTCACATATTGAAATATGCTGTGCATAGCCTATGCACCCTGCAGAAATAAGCAGTGAACACAGAGCCGCAAGACAAAAATTCCAGTTTCTGCTCCCTGTCCCACTACAGCTTCTCTTTGAACGCACTAGCAAGAATGAGAATATGACATCTAGCAGACATGCCATGTAGTGTAGGTGAATATATCTCCTTTCACCAAAGGAACTGTGATCCAAGACCTAAGCAGCTCACGGATCTTAGAGCAGTTCCAAATGCCCACCATTAGCAGTGCCAACCAGCTCCATCACAGCTCACCTCCATGGGAAGACCATGCAGAGTATGTGGCTGCTCTTTTATCCCCACACACTGATTTCTATGGGAAGGAGGCTCAGGAGTCCACAAAGCAAAAGAACCTTAGTATGTTGCAGAAGGTCAGGGCTAACTAGGGAATGACCACCATGGGAAATACAGTTGTGTCCACCCAAATGGGGGCTCAATCGAAATGTAGCTAAAATGAATAAGAATTAGATCTTGGAGTCATTCTACAGGCTGATGTGCTTGGATACCTCCCAAAAGCTAGATTTCACTTGACACTGGCTGCTTCTGCTCACTACCTGAAAAAGTCACTGCATGACATCCTGTTTGTTCTATGATTATCCATTTTGCAATAAAAAATATTACCTTTTTTTTTCCAACTTCCTCTATTTCTATTCTAGCAGATCTGCCTTACCATGCCTGTCATCTAAAATATCAGCCATTTCAGGTAACCAGTGAGCCACCTCAACAGCACAGATATTTTACAAGACCTATTAATGTGGTCGATCAGTACAGAGTTAAAGTCAGTGACTAGAAGGAATCTTGCAGATTTTCATCCTCTGGTAACAGTACTGGGAACTAGGACTCTCAGTTTTGTCTCTGGCCTCTTGGGTGACATTCTTTTCTCTGTGTTTACCTTTGGGAAAAACAATTCTGATATCCTTCATAAAACATATGAAGGCTACCAGCCCTGACTTTCGCGGTTCCAAAGAAAACCTACATTTATGACATTCTCACTGAAATCCAAACGGCAAAAAAAAACACTTAATGGCTCATATCTTCCAACTTCCTGAGTACAGGCACTGAGAAAGTGTGCGAAAGATACACAGAACAAACAACTCTCAAAACACTTCGTATTGCAAATAGAAGAGTGGAGATAGATGGTCTAACAAAGCAAGGGTAGCATACGTTTCAGGGCATTTTGAACCTGTTTACTTGGAGATAGGAGGCTGCTTTAATAAGATTGCTATATTTTACAGCTTTCACTATATTGCACTGCAATTTTCCTTTATGTTTTTAAGCCACATATATGCAATTCAAATTAAAGATGCTGTTGCCCTGACATCTCCAATATAATTGCTTCACAAAAGATGAGAATGGATTGTCATCAGGCAAAATCAGAATTTCACATTATGTTGATTAGTTGAGCCATTAAGATAATATATCTATTAACATCCATATGAAGAAAGAGATGAAGCTGAACTGAATAGTTTCAGCTTTGCTGATTTTTTTGCATATACCTATCACTACCTTACTAAAATAAGTTTTTTTTTTTTTTAAACACACCTCCCAACTTATGCTTGGTGATGGAAGAAGAGGAGGTCAACCAGGATTTAAGCAAATTTATAACCCAATTAGACCATTCTTTTATAGTTTTATGTTTGTTTCTCTGTAATTCAGATCTCTAATTGGATGTGAACTTACAGAAATGTCATCTGTGAAACAATAACATATTTTAACTACGGTTATGGGTTCTTTTCTGTTTTAGAACTCTGCAAATGGTATTACAGAATCATAGAATCATTAAAGCTAGAAAAGACCTTCAAGATCATTGAGTCCAACTGTAAACCTTTCAACATCATGCTTACTAAACCATGTCCCTACATGTCTCATCTACACATTTCTTGAACACCGCCAAGGATGATGACTCCAACACTACCCAGGGCAGCCTGTTCCAATGCTTGACTATTCTTTCTGTGTATTCTTCCTATTGTCTAATCTGAACTTCCCCTGGTGCACCTTGAGGCCACTTCCTCTTGCCCTATCAGGAGTTTTTCTGGAGAAGAGATCAGCCCCTGTTTCATTACAACCTCCTTTCAGGTAGCTGTAGAGAGGGATAAGGTCTCTCCCCCAGCCTCCTATCCTCCACAGGAAACAACCTCAGCTCCCTCAGTTGCTCTTCATAAGGTCTGTGCTCCAGCCCCTTCACCAGCTTCACTGCCCTTCTTCGGATACACTCCAACATCTCCATGCTTTGTAGTGAGGAGACCAAAACTGAACACAGTATTCAAGATGCGGCCTCACCAGCATCAAGCACAGGGGAACAATCACTTCCCTAGTCCTGCTGGCTTCACTGTTCCTGATAGAAGCCAGAAGGCTGCTAGCCTTCTTGGCCACCTGGGCACACTGCTGGCTCATGTTCAGCCCACTGTTGACCAACGCCCCCAGATCCTTTTCTGACGTACAGCTCTCTAGCCACTCTGCCCAAGGACTTTAGCACTATATGGGGCTCACCTCATCTACTATTTCTTTCTATAAATGTATAAAACATTTCACACTGGTAAAATTATAGAGGCGCTTTAAAGATTACTTAATTATCTACTATTCCATAAAACCAAGAAATAAAAATTAATTCAATGAAAACTATTTTTCATTGTGAATACTGATATAACAGCTTAATTTTGCAGAGAGAGGTTATCATGCCAATTTTAAGTAATTGTTTTATCAAAATAAAAATATTTATACACTTAATGAAAATAAAAACATAAATTGACTTTTACAATTAGTATTAATTAAGTATTAATTAAAAAGATTTCTCATGCAGTAGTATTTACATAGAAATTAAATATAGGCACGTCTTTCACATCTCAAATTTCTGAGTTTTTTTTTCTCTACTACTTTTGTGTACCAGTCGAAATTGGGCTGCAGATGATATTCACAAGATACCACAGAAATCTGCATAATTGAATTCTTTTTATTTTCCTTCCTTCCTTCCTTCCTTCCTTCCTTCCTTCCTTCCTTCCTTCCTTCCTTCCTTCCTTTTTCTACACTGCTCCTTCTCTTCTTCTTCTATTTTTCATCTGGCTCTCACTGTAAAACTAAGAATTGGAGACCTTATTTTTCTTACTTGTTTAAGCTGTCATATATAGTATTACACAATAAAACTGTTGCTTTACATTTAACCACAGAATAGGCAGTGAGAATCCAAACTATTAGAAGAAAAGTGAGGAGTAGGAGTCAATAGCTATAGAAAGGGGAAATTATCTGCTAGGATCAAAGCTTCTGTGTCAGAAAATGATGCAGTGATCCTAATACAAGTATTAATACCACACACTGATGTTACTTCCTCATGAACTGTTAATTCTTCCCTCTCAGTATATGTTCTTCCCTCTATAAATTATGATTTTTTTTCTCAGCAAGATTGACTCCTGATAAATAATGACAGCAAAAAGACTCCTATAAAGGAGGGCATCTCACAGGGCCATCCAAATGCATCACTAGAGAAAGATCTCATTTATTTTCACTTTTCCTCCCATTTACATGGATTGCCAACAGTTAAGGGAGAAAAACATCTGTAACTAAAAGATAACAACAGTGCCCTTTATGCTGTTCTGATTAAGACACATGTGCTGCAACCTAGTGCACCATTCACCCAGAAACCATGCATCTGAGTTTGCAAATTTGCTTAGCAAAGCTGAAACCAGTGGAGAAGGATATCCTATACTGTCCTTAGTTATCAGAAAAGATTACTAGTATTTCTCACTGTTAACTGCCTCTTACCATTTTAACTTTTTTCAAAGTGAGTGTTAATTGTAAAGTAAGTGTAATTGCAAAAGTAAACAACACCTAACTCTTCCACAAAGATCATCTGAATTACTGAGCTGCAAAATCAATCAGTCTCTTTAGAGAAAAGGAAAAACATGCATTTTCCTCCTTGCCCCTGGGATGAGAGAACGTGACTCACTGCAGAGCAAGAGATGATTCAAACTGCAAACAGAGATTTGCTGAACCATTTGGTATTGATCTGCCTATAGATGAGAAATGAGCGAGTTTTTCTCCTGCTGCAACAGCAGGTCTTGGCAGGAGGTAGAACAAAAAGATGGAAGATAAAAGTCTAAATGATAGGATTTAATTACTTCCATGCTTCTTGCAACACGAATCAATAAAGAATAAAAATAAATAAATAAAATAAAAAGAGCTATTTTGTCATATAAGAAACTTAAGATTGGGAAACATACAAGGCAGACTGAGGCTTTCCAACAATATAACTAGGAATTAAAAGGACTAAACCATCTTGAGAGAAAAATGAAGATCATGAAAGCGTTCCAAAAATAAATAAATAAATAAATAAATAAATAAATAAAATATAAAGTAAATAAAATTCAGTTCAGGAAATTCAGCTATAAAGTTAAAGCAATAATATGACTGCCCCCTACTTTCCTCTTTCCACAATTCCTCTGGAGCATCTCAGATCTCTGCTACCCTAATTAAGCATCGTGATCACCAGACATGTCAGCTACTTTAATATATACCCTATTTTAAGGAATAGGAATAAAACACCGTGCAGCTTTGACCCTATTAGTTAACTCTCATCATAGGTCCTCCTTCCCGCCCTTTCAAGGTGATGGTGGTGGTGGGAGTTCATCTTTGTGATAAACAAGCGGCAAAACACTGAACTGCTACAGTGTAAATGACAGTCCCCAGGGGGAAGTCTCTGTCAACCTGCTTTCCTCCTCTTGATTCAACTGGAAGACATGGTTGTCTGAGGGAAGGACAGGGGATGGCAGTGCAAAATTCTCCTCCTTCCTCAGAGCGTGGAAGTCGAAGAACCTTTGCATCTACCCCAAATATACATTATTGCAGCAAGAAATTAACTGTGAGTGACAATCACTGATCTTTTGCAAAAAAAAAAAAAAAAAAAAAAAAATAGGTTGCAAAATGTTGCAAAATGTTTCAAAGACTATATTTTTTTTCTTTTATCCCTAACTAACTTCAACAAATCATAACATTTCCTAATGGGACACTTTCAAAATCTAAGCAAATTTCAGTTACAAAACCTTGTTCGTGTTCTGTAGTCTCACAATTGGTATTTCTACCATTTTTTTTCTACCTACTGTTCATGAGCTTAGGAACAGATCAGGATGATTTGCCAGGCTCCAATCAGATTTGTGAGAAATGCAAATCTATTTCATGTTAAGGTCAAGAAATGATGCTCATGTTTTGTTTACCTGCCCAAATCTACTATTTGGAAGAATAGTCAAATAATATTGGCAGTCTTTTTGTTTGTTTGTTTGTTTGTTTTTAACATTCATATTCACAGCCCTATAGCAGCCCAAACACTTTGAAGACGAAACAAAGACAAGATCTCTGCCCTAAAAGCGTACAAGCTAATTTTCCGCAGCAAGAATCTTTCCTTATAGCAGACTTTAGGGGAGAAAAACCTTACTATAGATGGCATTTGCCAGACAGTTTTCCAGTATCGGTTTCCGATGAACTCTTTTTACTTGCCCATTTGGTCCAACCAAATGACTGCACTGGCTCCTTCTGCCAGGTATGGGCCTAGCAAGCTTCAGGGCTCTTTATTAGCTCCATTTTCCCTGCAGTCTCACTGCTGCTTCTCAACAGGAGTTAGGCCACTCTGTTATTTCTATCTATCCGACCTAGTGCCAGCAGAAAAATGTCTGCTCTGGTTTACACATGCAGCCTTTTTTTCAGCCAGCTGCCTAATCTTGCATGTCACTCAGTAGTCTTTCACTCAGCTGCTCACTATAGCTCAGAAAGCAAGAACTGCGAAAGCTGCTCATCTTCCTTAGCAAGACTTTTAATTTTTGAATTAGAGCCCCCTAACCTCTTTAAAATTGCTGAAGTAGCCATTTCTTTTCTACTTCTTCCTCACAGGCCAATCTTCCTTGGGTCATATCTTCTATGGAAAAATATTCTCCCTCTTTTTAAAAGAAATTAGTTATTCTGGGATATTTTGCAGGTAGAAATAGATTTGACTTCACAAGGATAGCCATATAATTGCTCCTATAAAAGGCATTAATTCAAATCTGACATTACATAGCTATGACACTGTCTAAAATCTTAAATCCAAAAAAAAAAAAAAAAAAGAACTGCACATTGAGGCCAGGAAGGACATTGAAAAAAAAAGGAGAGTGTCATTAGGTCATTTCATATTTAGAAAACACAGTGGGAAGAAGGGGAAATACAGTGGGAATATAGGGAAAAATAGAGATGAAGCTGGCAATAGGTCTGTTAAGCACTAAACAGGCACTCGAATATGATTAAGTGGCAATATTTGCAGAGTCACTGATCAAATGTGTGTTTCAGTCTGCAATTTTGCCTAGGATTAATATTTAATAATAGATTAATATTTAAACAAAACACCTAGGGCATGAGGTAATATGACAAACAGAACCAGGTCAGTTTTTAAAAACTTATATAATGATATGTGTACTCTTTCTCTTGTATTGCAGTTGAGTTCCTATACCATTGGTATATGTTATTCATGGAATTCTAACACAATAAACTCATAAATAAACATCTATTACTGCATATTCCGTTCTGCCTAAGCACAGCCTGAAGTGGATAATGCCTCACGTGCTGACAGCATTTTTGCAGAAGGGTTTTTTTTTCCTTAATCTGTGAAAAATTCATGAACAGATGATGTGTATATGGATGGAACATAGAAAGGCTACTTCATTATCTTAATTCTTTCATATTCTCTTATCTTTTCCTCATCTCAGAGTAGAAACAGTTTCCCATTTATACAATATGTATTTAAGCTTGGAACCTGGCTGTCAAAGCTTAAACCATTCTTAGACAACTCAAAATGTAATATGATTTCAAAGATACAAAGCTGCCACAGTTTTATCAGCAAGAAAAAACCCTGCACTATGCACAATTAATCCATTTTTTTAAATAAATATTCTAAAAATATAAAGACAGATTTACTCAATGAGAAATGGTTTCCACAGCTCACTGAATTTAAGCTTATTCTTCCATAACACAGAATAATAATAAAAAGCTGAATTCTCAGAAATCAAAATTCCAAGGATCAAAATTTCAAGTGGAAAGTGACTCTAGCTGATAAAATATTTACTTGTGGTCATCCTGAATTGCTTTTTTTCCATTTCTATGAGTTTTGTTTTGTTTTGTTTTTAATAGTCTGTTCATAAGTGAAAAGTCACTTTGAAAGGGAAAATGATCTGGAAATATTTTTAAAATTATAGGAACAGCCAATACTTTTAACTGTAAGCAATTATTTGAATCAATTTTCCCAGATGAATGGTGTTTTGTTATGCAAACATTTGTTTTCCAAAACCTTGTTCCTGAGCAGGAACTTTGAAAAGTTCTCCATTTATCTATGTTTCAGTATGTCTCCCCCATTTTTAGTTGGAAGCACAGACTTTCCTTCCAAAAGAAGGATAGACATTATTTTAGCTACTTCACTTTGCATAAGAATCCTAACTTCTTACACTAAAGGAGGTTTAAGTGTACAAAAAAAAAATCCTAGAAACCATTGTCTTTGGCAGAGTCACTGAACTTCATCATGAACAGTACAGTACAGTACAAGAACAGTACAAGGAGCAAAAAATTCTTGCTGTCTCTTTTGCTTTGGAAAAAAAGTTTAGCTCAGTAAGGTCACATCAGTTCGAATAAGCTGATACATAGGTTGTTTCTATCTTTGGCTATAAAGAAGCCTGGAAAGTGCACTTTACTGTCCATAGCACTGAAAGTACCTGAGTGAGAAAAGGGCCTTCTTTGTCTCTTTAGGCAAAATACAACAGACGCAGTTGCTCTTCTTAGGGCAAATGCTGCAGCCCTCTGTGAAGGGGCAGTGCAGCTATCTATTCACTTCAAGGATCACCACTGTGTAGGCATCTGTTCAATATGTGTTAACTGAAGGACCATGTTTCAGGAAACTAATCAGAAATGCTAACTCTTCATTCCCTACATATTTGTTTTCACTCTCAAACTTCCCCTCTGAATATGATCTTCCATTGCATTTCCTTGTGGTAGTGCTTAGCCCCTCTCCTGTGCCTGACTGGCTGCTTAAACTCCCACAAGACTTCACTGGAAATAATTTGCTCTGGGACTGACACTTCCCTCTATTACATGGCTAAGAGTTTCAAAGATTATTGAAGCTACACACACATCTATATGCAATCTGTAGGAAAGCTGGCTACCAGTCAAGGGATGAGATTCAAGAATTTGAATCTTATATGACTGTTGCTACCATTCTTTACCTTCTTTGTACTCTGCTGCTTTTTTCCAAGTGATTTTTTCTTCCTGATGCTTCATTTGGTCCAAAGCAATGCAGATTTGCCACATAAGCTTTGCCTATGTACAAAAGACCGGAATATAAATAAGGCTGCTACAGGACTGTTTCACTGACAAATGAATTTTGAGCCCAGGTTTCTGCAAGTAGATAGTAAAATAGGTAGAACTATTCAAGTTTTTATTCCAGTGCAATGTTTTATTCCAGTGTAATGTTTAAGGATATCCACTGTCATAGACAGGGAAGAGAATAACTATTTTTTAAAAAAATGGATCCTAACAATTCTGTAACTGTCATAATATTTAGGTTTTATTATTTTTTAAAGTTGATCAGATCCCATTTCCAGAGAAATGTCTATTAAAATGAGGGTCTCCAAATTGCAAAACTCTTGCTAATGAATCAAACCTTTAGCATGAAAAAAAATATTTTACAAAAAAAAAAAAAGGCAGGAAAAATACACAAGTTATTCTTTTGAAAACACACATATTGATCAGAAAATCTGACCCTATAGACTTCTTAATTCCCTTGCACCTATTTGTTCCAAGACAATAAAATACCCTTACATAGTTACAAAAAAGCCAAACAAAAATTCATGAAAATAAATACTTTGGTTATATTTGTATTCTGTGACTGTAATTGCCTGTCTCCCTCTCAGTGGTCCAGAAAATTAAAATCACCTGTCAAGCCTTACATTATCAAATTAATCATATAGCTGGAAGTTAGGAACAGTAAAAGAAGCTATAATGTACGTGAATGTTTGAATGTTCACAAGCATATTAACTACCAGCCATTGGAGGAAGCGGTGCTGATATCACCTATGAAATGCACTAAAAGAGCACCAAGCATATTCTTGGACCATAACTGAACATTTACTTCTTTGACAAGAGGTATAAACTACTTTATGAAACTATTTTTCACCACGATATTCCTAGAAGAAGAGAGTGAGAGGTGAAAGAAGAGAAAAGGTAAATATTTGATATTAAAAAAAATGCTTCTAGACTTTAAGCTTTCTTAAGCCAGTAAAATTTATTCTCAGTGCAACAGATTAGATTTCTAAGACTTTTGAATGAGTTTTCAAGGCAAATTACCAAGAGAAATACCAGCTGTTCAAGCATGGTGCTTGAAAATTTTAAAGTACATGGGACCATTATGACCAGTTAGTGTGAAATTCAGTACAGAAATAAGGAAGACAGATGCACTCAACAGAATATTTTTTAAATACACAGCTTATCAGTCTATATGACAAATAGCACACTCAGAAATAAAAAAAAAATGGTGGGGAATAAAGAAACAGTATGTGAAACCTTAATTGAGCTCATTTAGAGTAATAATTTTAAATGTTTTCGAAATAAACATGATATTATAGTAAAGAATATTTTGGGGGTCCTTGTTCTGTCCATAAATGGTGACAATAGTTCCAGAGCTCCTGGAATGCAGGCTTTCAACCGCCCAAACCGCAGCAATTGCTAGATGTGAACACCAATGTGAAGAATGTTCAAAATGTGAACGTGGAATAAAAGAGCAGTATAGTCAGAGTCGATTTTTGTAGTGATCAGAAAGTACCAGAGGCACTCATCAGTGACCATGAATTTTCAGAGTGTCACGGGTTGCACGTAACAAAAAGAAGTTTCTGTAAATTTGAACTGACAGCCTCAATAATTAGAAATACTGATTCCCTGACTCCATAAATATGAGACAGAAATGTCCTAAAACTGCCTCTTCAGTGCTATTTCTAATATTTTAACGCATCACAACAATAAAAAAAAAAAGTGAAAAAGTCATGGAAGTTTCTTTAAGAATTTTATTTCACACCTGGTTAATATTGCAGAAAAAGGCAAAGATTGGTTTATGTTTATCTGTGATACTTCACATTCTTAATACACATTCTTCTTTTAAAGTAAGAGATGTTTCTGCTGCTAACTCATGTAAACTCCTACAAAAATAACTTCTTCATTAAATATATCTTCACTTTATTGAACTATGTATTTTAAAAAGCACCAAAATAAGTCTCAGGGGAAGTTACATTAAAATGTATTAGATTTGGAAGGAAGCACTGTAGAAATATAAAACTCTTCCTGTTTCAAAACAATACAATTTCTTATTCACTTCTTCCCGGTGTGGTTAAGTAATCTGATGCCCAGTGAATATTAGCTGTTTGGTTCAATTCATTTCTTATTGTTTCTCTTCCTCTTTTGTTTTTTCCTGTCTCTAGCCAGCTAGTGAGAAAACAGAGGAAAGTAAAATAATTATTTTTTCATTCGTCAACTAGCATTCAACAGATACCTTTTTTTGTAGATGTAGTTGCTTATTTTTAGAAGTGAGTGGCTCATTATCAGTGATTGTTATTGTCTGAATGTACTACTTTCACTCTTGCACAGTATCATATATCTTACTATAGGATCAGTACTGTCAAATACAAAAATATACATAAACCCTTTCATCCGTTCATTCTGTAAACTGGCATTACATCTGTCCATCTAGAGAAGAACTAACTAATGCTGGCCTTCAGCAAGGAAAGGAGCTGGGAGTTCGGAAGGCTGAGTCACTTTTCTGCACTATTAAGTACCTGTTTTTGAGGCACTGCTCAGCAAACAGTGATTTGTGAAAGTAAGAGGTGGTGAAATCAAATCTTGGTTAAGTGAGATGACTCTTAACAATTTATACTGGAGTCACTGCTAAGTCAGTTAGCTAGATTCTCCACAAGATTAAAGAATTCAGTTTGATGGCACAGAAAGAAAAAAAAAAAAAACAGAGAATTTAAGCAACTAGCCAAAGATCAAGCAACTGTAGGCACAGGCCCACTTCTATAGGCTAAATACCTGACACATTGGATCGAATAGTCTTTTATTGAAAATCTCTGCCTCTGCTCAATACAATCTTTTACATTTCTTTTAGTGAAATCTAGAGATTTTTCATTTATCTAGCAAGCAAAATTAAATATTAAAAGGTAAGCTAGAGCAGAATAGTCATGGGTGTCATGACAGTAGAAGAGACCACCTAGCAAAGACCCCCAAATTGATTCTTTAACGTGATAATCAAACAAAATCCTTTTTTTTTCAAATCTCGCAAAATATTGTGGAATGCATACCGTGTCCTGAGAGCCATTTTGAAAAACTCCAATTAACCTGGATATAGCATAGACATAGCCAAAACACACTTAATGGTCTAAGTGAAAACTCAGCACATCAATTGGTGAAATTTTCATTCTGCAAATGCAAATGTCCTTCCTCTCCAACATTCTGAAACAAAAGAGCTTGCACTGTTTTTTTTTTCTTCTTTAACAGAAAAATGGCTGAATGAGTGCAGCTCAAATTAAAAAACAAACAAAAAAAAACCCACTTAAGACCAAGAATATTAGTTGAAAGACAAATATTACAGACATTGTTCCCCCCAAAAATCACGGAAAACAAGGCAAACAACTTTTTGTACGTGTTAGCTTAGGTGTGTTTACAGTTTAACACACAAGCTAAATTTACAAAATGACTCTTTGTAACATGGAATTCCCAGGTCCCCAAAAGAGATATAATTTTTTACAACATATTTCCAATAATTTATTTTCCTAATTCCATGATATTTACAAAACCCAAAGAAATAATTAACACCACAATTCACTTTTGTCACAGGACGAGTGGTGGCGGGGGTGAGTGACACTTCACTCGTGGGAAAGAAATAGTAATAGCTTTTATTGATAGTGACGAGACTCTATGGCAAGGTCACTTATTATTTACTGCATGGAGGTTCAAGATACACACAGAATTACCAAGGACACCCTCCCGTTGGGTCACAAGGTTCAGA
>JAUBNY010000562.1:70960-87061 GCA_032275445.1 Crypturellus soui | reverse complement strand
TTTAAGGCCGCGGGCGGGCTCAGCGCGGCGCGGCGGGAGCGGGAGAACCGGCGGAGCGCGCGCGCGGCCAGGGCGGGCCGGGCCGGGTCGGGTCCCTCCCGCCGCTAAAGTAGGTTGCGGGAAGTGGGGCGGTTGTGTAACGGCGCCCGCCGGTTCCTAGGGCGGGCGGCCGGGCCGGGCGGTGAGTGCGGCGCGGCCCGGGGCGCCGGGACCGCAGAGACCCAG
Source organism: Crypturellus soui (assembly GCA_032275445.1). Classification (NCBI taxonomy): domain Eukaryota; kingdom Metazoa; phylum Chordata; class Aves; order Tinamiformes; family Tinamidae; genus Crypturellus; species Crypturellus soui. Next base: position 86,836 of record JAUBNY010000562.1, on the reverse strand, counting down.
CGGGGCCCCGGCGCTGCGTGCCGGGAGCGGCGGATGCTCCAGGGGGCCACGCGGCGGCGGGGACCGGCTGCTGCCCCAGAGCTGGGGCCGCCGATGCCGCGGGCACAAGGGCGCTGAGCGGCAGCTGGTGCAGGGAGCGGTGGGGCCGGGAGTGGGGGCGGCGGCACCAGCGGCGCCCTGTGGGGCTCCGGGACCGGTGGCGGGTGGGAGGGCTCGCGGGGTGCGGGCCGTTCCCACTGAGCCCGGCGCCCGCCCCGAAGGCACCGCGGGCCCCGCGCGGCTGCATGGACTTGTACATGATGAACTGCGAGCTGCTGGCCACGTGCAGCGCCCTGGGCTACCTCGAAGGCGACGTCTACCACCGCGAGCCCGACTGCCTGGGTACGTGCGGCCAGGGCGGTGGCGGTGCCGGTGCAGGCGGGGGCTCACGCGCTCCCCTGTCCCGCAGAGAGCGTCAAGGACCTGATCCGCTACTTGCGCCATGAGGACGAGACGCGGGACGTGCGGCAGCAGCTGGGAGCGGCGCAGATCCTGCAGAACGATCTGCTGCCGCTGCTGGTGCAGCACGCGCGGGATGCGCCACTCTTCGACGCAGTGCTCAGGTGCGGCCCACGGCGGTGACACGGGGCGGGGGGAGCCCCTGGCATGGCCGAGCGCCCACTGACCCCGACCCTGCAGGCTCATGGTGAACCTGACGCAACCGGCGCTGCTCTGCTTCGGCAAGGTGCCCGCCGATGCCGCCGCGCGGCACCACTTCCTGCAGGTCGTGTCCTACCTGCAGGCCTACAAGGAGGTGAGTGTCCCCCCCGACACGGCGGTCAGGGGGACGGGCGCTGCTCCCGCCCTCACCGCGTTTTCCACAGGCGTTTGCGAGCGAGAAGGTTTTCGTCGTGCTCAGTGAGAAGCTCTACGAGCTGCTGCAGCTGGTGAGCGTCGCGGCCCCCCTCACAGAGCCCCCCACGCGCGGAGCCGCCGCGGTGCCCACGGCAGCCCCTGCCGCCCACAGGACTGGGAGCAGCGGCAGGAGGAGGACGCACTGCTCGTCGAGCGCATCCTGCTGCTCGTGCGCAACGTGCTGCACGTGCCCGCGGACCCCGCTGAAGAGCAGGTACCACACGGGGTGGCGCCGCAGTAGCAGGCCGCCTCTCCGGTCACCCACTCACCCCCACGGCTGGCCCCAGCAGGGCGTGGACGGCGATGCCAGCACACACGACCGGGTGCTGTGGGCCCTGCACATCAGTGGCATGGACGACCTGCTCAAGTTCCTGGCCAGCGCGCAGGCAGAGCAGCAATGGGCCCTGCATGTCCTCGAGATCATCTCCCTCATGTTCCGTGACCAGGTGAGCAGCAGCGGCACATGGGGGGGCACCCACCGCCCCTTCCGCAGGACACTGACCCCTTGGGCTCTCCCCCAGGACCCTGAGGAGCTGGCAGCTGTGGGGCAGGGCCGCGCGGACGCTGAGCGCGGCCAGGACGCGCAGGAGCTGGACGTCCTGCGGCAGCGGGAGCTGGCGGAGCGCAAGAGCCGTGCGCTGCAGCGCCCAACCAGGTGAGCAGGGCCGGGGGTGCGGTGGGAGCCACACGGTGGGAGCCACGCGGTGCCGCCTCCGCTTACCCCCTGCACCCCCCAGGCACTCCCGCTTCGGCGGCTCCTACGTCATCCAGGGCCTGAAGGCCATCGGCGACCGGGACGTCGTGTTCCACAAGGGGCTGCACAACGTGAGTGTGGGGCGACGACGGCGCCCGGCGCACGGGGACTGCAGGCAGTGCTGCCCCTTCTGCCCTTGTGCTCCACAGCTGCGGAGCTACAGCCACGACCTGGGCAAGGAGCCACGGCGGGTGCCCAAGCGGCGGCTGGCGGCCCGCGAGGCCGAGGCGCCCCGGCGCTCCGTGCGCAGCGTCCGCCTCTTCCTGCGTGACTTCTGCCAGGACTTCCTGGAGAACTGCTACAACCGCCTCATGTTCCTGGTCAAGGTAAGCGAAATGCAGCCGCGTTCCCGGAGGTGCTGGAGCCGTGTTCCTGGGGGCGCTGCAGCCACGTTCCCGGTGCTGAGCCCCTCCGCTGCGCGCAGGACCAGCTCCTGCGGGAGAAGGCGCAGCAGCATGACGAGACCTATTACCTGTGGGCCACGGCCTTCTTCATGGCCTTCAACCGGCGGCTGCGCTTCCGCCCGGAGCTGGTCTCGGAGACGGTTGGTGTCCGTGCCTTCCACTTCATCGAGCAGAACCTCACGTCCTACTATGAGATGGCGCTCATGGACAAGAAGGACACTGCGACCTGGGCTCGCAGGTGCGAGCGGGTGGCCGGGGCGTCACCGTGGGGCCGGGCAGCACTGTGGGGCTGACGCGGTGCCCGCAGGATGCACCTGGCCCTCAAGGCCTACCAGGAGCTGCTGCGGACGGTGCAGGAGATGGAGCGCTCGCCCGAGGCGGCCGTGCGGGACAGCAGCCAGATCATCAAGAGTGAGTATGGTCGCCGGCACCGCCGCCCGTGTGCTGCACTCTTGCGGTTCCCGAGCGCTCACCATTCCCACAGACAACATCTTCTACCTGATGGAGTACCGGGAGCTCTTCCTCACACTCTTCCGCAAGTTCGACGAGACCAAGCAGCCGCGCAGCTTCCTGCGGGACCTGGTAGAGACAACCCATCTCTTCTTGCGCATGCTGGAGCGCTTCTGCCGTGGCCGCGCCAGCCTCGTGGTACAGGTGGGATGCAGCCCCGGCGCGGGGCCCAGCGCGGCCTGGCCCTGTGCTGACGCTGACTCGTCCGCAGAGCAAGCGTGTGCGGAGGAAGAGGAGGTCCCGGCCTGTGGCCACCCTCGCAGAGCAGCCGCCCGGCCCTGAGGAACTCGAGGGGCTCTGGGCTGCCCTAACGCCGCAGCTCCAGGCCTGCCTGCAGGTAGGGGCGACCCAGCCTTGCACCTGCCCGGGGGTCCCTGACGCGGGCACTCACGGACGCCGGCGCCCCCAGGGTGAGGAGCCTCTGCCCGAGGACCTGGTGCCCTTCGATGCTGCCTCGGAGACGCCGGTGGAGGAGCAGCGCGCGAGGGCCCTGCTGCGCATCCAGGACTGCCTGCACGATGGCCGGGCGCCTGCGGCGCTGCGGCTGCTCCGCTGTGCCAGGTACCCGCGCAGCCCCGTGCGTCCCCTGCCCGTGGCACCCGGGTCCGCGGGGCCACCCTGTCCCCCTCCCCTGCAGGGACGTGTGGCCCGAAGGGGACGTGTTCGGCCCCAGCACGGTGGAGCCAGCGGAGGAGGCCAAGCTCCTGCGCGAGATCCTCTTCGCCCCGCTGCCCCGTGAGCGTTGGGGACCCGCGGCAGGACCAGGGCAGGTGCCGTAGCCAGGGAGGTGACTGCTTGTGTCCCCAACGCAGGGCCTGCAGCCCCGGAGGAGCCCGAGGAGCCGGATGAAGAGGAGGAAGAGGAGGAGGAGGAGGCCGTGCGCGTCTCGGAGAAGGAGTTCAACTTCCTTGACTACCTCAAGCAGTGAGGAGGGTGGTGGGGCGGGAGGCCACCCGGGCACTGGGGCCCTGCACGGGCTCACGGGGTGCCCGGGTGGGGGCAGGTTCGCCAGGGCGCCTGTGGTGCGCGCGTATGTGGTGCTGCTGCGCGGCTACGCCCAGAACAGCGCCCACACCAACCACTGTGTCGCGCGCATGCTGCACCGCCTGGCCTGCGACCTGCGCATGGAGGCCCTGCTCTTCCAGCTCTCTCTCTTCTCCCTCTTCAACCGCCTGCTCAGCGACCCCTGCGCCGGCGCCTACCAGGTGCGACGGCACCCGGAGCCCCAGCCCTCGGGCCCGTGTTGGGTCCCAGCATCCCCCCAGCCTGTCCCTGGCCCCCGCAGGAGCTGGTCACTCTGGCCAAGTTCATCCTGGGCAAGTTCTTCGCGCTGGCAGCCACCAACAAGAAGGCCTTCGTGGAGCTGCTCTTCTGGAAGAGCCCGGCCGCTGTGCGCGAGATGGCCGAGGGCTATGGCTCGTTGCGCGAGGACGAGGGGTGAGTGGAGTTGCTGGGGACGCAGCGGGGGTCCCTGCTGCCTTCACCGTCCCCTCATGCTGCCTGCCCTTGTGCCCACGCCTGGCAGGCAGCGGGCGCTGCTCTGGACCCCCCAGGAGGAACAGGAGCTGCAGCAGCTTTACTGGAAGTTCAAGGAGGTGGAAGGTATCAGCCTTGGGGCAGCCCTGGGGGCAGCAGGACTCCTGGGCACTCTGTGCAGGAGCGCGGCCAGCTCCTGTCCTGCCCCCCGACACCCTGTCCCGCTTTGCCAGGCGAGGACGTCGTGGCCAACATCCTGGCGCACCTGCCGGCACCAGGGCGCACGCGCAGACACGTGGTGAAGCAGCTCGTGCGCCTGGGGCTGGCCAGCAGCGCCAGGGACTTCCCGCGCAAGAGGTGGGGCTGGGGGTGCCCGTGCGGCTGCCGCGTCCTCGTCCTGCTCCCACGTAGGGCTGAGCCCCCGTTTCCCCTAGGAAAGGCACCAACATCGTCCTGTGGACGGAGGAACAGGAGCTGGAGCTGGAGCGGCTCTTCGAGGAGTTTCGGGGCACGGACGGTGAGGGGGCCGGGCCAGGGCCACAAGTGGGCGCTGCGGCCCCCGCTGAGCCCTCGCGGCCCTGCAGATGTCCTGGGTGGCATCATGAAGAACCTGACGGCCCGGCGCTCCCGTGCCCGCGTGGTCGACAAGCTGCTGGCGCTGGGGCTGGTGGCAGAGCGCAAGGAGCTGCACAAGAAGCGCCGCAGGAAGGGCCGAGCCGCCATGGTAGGAGGGGATGCGGGAAGGGCCACGAGGGAGCTGGGCCCCCCGCGCGCTCACATCAGAACTGTTGGGGGTAGGATGAGATGGAGACGCTCGGGGCACCCACACACAACAGCTCAGCCGAGGAGGGAGACAGTGATGATGAAGACGAGGAGGAGGAGGAAGAGGAGGACAAGGAGGAAGATGCCTTGGAGGAGCCATGGGCGCTGGAGGAGGGGGCCGGGACGGTGCTGACGCTGGCGCAGCGTCTGTGGCAGGAAGGTGAGCGGGGCCAGCGGTGCGCGAGGCGGCTGCACGCCCTGGGCTGGATCCGGTGTTACCCACTCTGCGCATGCAGGCCTGGCCAGACCCCTGCAGTGGCTGGCGAACTACCTGACACGGACAGCCGGAGACCGCGAGGAGGACGGTGAGCGCCGGCAACGGGGCCGGGACGGGGCCATGGGGTCCGTGCGGGCTCACGGCGCGGCCGCCCCTAGGCATCTCCCAGCCCGTGCCCCTGGTGCCGCTCTCCGAGGCCAACGAGGATGCCATGGAGGACCGGCGTTTCCAGGCGTTGCTGCGGAAAGTGGGGCTGCGCCCCCCGGCCAGCGAGCAGGTGAGGAGCCTCCCGGTCCCTGCTCCATTCATGTCCCCCCTGGCCCTCCAGGTCTACCCAGGCTGTGCGCGGTGGCCCTCGCCCTGTAGCCTCTGCCTCCACCCAGGAGTCCTTCTGGCGCATCCCGGCCGCGCTGACCCCCCGGCAGCTCCGCTGCGCCGCCGCCGCCCTCGTGAGCTCAGAGCCCCACGGGGCCCTGCGGAGCCCCCTGGCTGAGGGGCCAGGCCGGGCACAAGGCTCCCCTGGCGCCAGCCTGGATCCGCTCCTTCCGTCTGTGGAGCGGCCACCGCCACCGGGATCAGACTCGGAGAGGTGAGGACGAGGCAGGGCTCCTGCCGTACCCCATGGCCCCTACCTGGGTCCCCTCACCGCCACGGAGACTCGGGCTCCTCCTGGAGCGGTGGCAGCAGCCTGTGCTGCTCCCCTGTCCCCTGTCGCAGGGATGAGCCCGGCCTCAGCGGCACCAAGCGCCCATGGCAGGGGGACAGCGAGGACGAGGACGCCGCCAGCCCAGGTGAGCTGGGCCTGGACTGGCCCTGCAGTCCCCGCAACATGTGGGGCAGCGAGTCCTGACTCCCTCTGTCCCCCAGGCCCCAGCGCGGCCCCCATCAGGCCCCGCACAGAGGAGGACGAGGAGCTGCAGCCCCCGAGGCGGCACAAGCGTGTCCGACTTGTGGAGGAGGAGGAAGACGAGGACGAGGAGGATTGAGAGGCGCCCGGGGCCACGGCCGCCTCCCGGCCCTGCTCCCTGCAGCCTCCCTGCCCTTCGCACTTGGCCTTTCCTGCCTGTTTTCAAGCTGCTCCTCCGGGCTGGAGGCTGCGGCTCTCCCCCGCTGGCCGCCTGGCCCTGTTGGTGCTTCTGTGTTAAAGGTCACTGCGCCCAGGGGCTTGTGCTTTTCTAATGCTACTTTTTACGGTGGGGAAGAAAGAAATCCAATAAAAAAGAGAAAAGAAAATAAAAAAGGGGAAGTTGTGCCCAGCCCCTTGTGCGCTCAGGGGTGGTGGCGCCTGTCCCAACTGTCTGGTGCGGGGGAAGGGGCCAGGATGCCCCGGGGCTGGGCCTGGCCCCCGTGGTGTCGCAACAGCCCTCGATAAGGGCCAGGGCGGCTATAAAGGGGTTGACGGGGCTCGCGTCCGTGCGGCCACACGGCACCTGGGTCTGGACCAGCCACTCCTCAGAGGTGAGTGGGCGCCGGAGGGCTGGGGGCGGCAGCCGGGGGACGCCCGCGCTCTGCCCCTTCTCCTGCCTTGCCAGGTGCTGCCCCAGCCGCCCGCCATGCGCCGGGCCCTGCTCTGCCTCCTGCTCGCGGGGCTCCGTGCCGCCACCGCTATCACCGCGGCGCCCACGGGCCCTGCCCGCACCCCCGAGGCGTCCGATGCGCCCGCGGTCCCTGTCACCGTCCCCGTGGCTCCTGCTGCACCCAGGGCTCCTGTGGCACCCAGGGCCCCTACCGCCCACTCTGTGGCTCTTGCTATGCCCAGGGCCTCTGTCGCACCCAGGGCCCCTGTGGGCCCTGACCCCATCGTGGCCGTGCAGAATATGCTGGCACAGCTCGGCCCGCTGACGTCGCTGCAGCCCATGCCCGGCCTCTCCTGCAAGGACCTGCAGCCCATGGTGCTGCCCGGCCTCTCGCGGCTGCCGCCACTGCCCTGGGCGCTGACACAGGCCGCGCTGGTGCTGGTGCAGCAGGGGGCTGGCTGCCACGTGCAGGCCACGGCGCTGGTCAGGCAGCTGGTGCGGGCGCTCGACATGCGCACAGCGCAGGACCTGCTGCGCTTGATGGCGCAGCTGAACACTGCCCCTGCGCGCAGCCGCCTGCTGCAGCTCTACCGGCTGGCACTGACGGGCACTGGCGTCCCCGTGGCACCCTGCGCTGGCCTCACCCCCGTGCTTGGTGTGCGGCTCTGGGGCTCCACGCACAGCACCTATGACAACCTGCACGCAGCCATGCTCACCTGCAACCGCCTGCAGGCCGCCTGCGCCGGTGTGGCACCCCTGGGGCGGCACTACTACATGGTCATGTGGCGCCGCGGCATCGAGCTGCATCCGGCGCCCGGGGCGCGTGCATGGCTGCACCGCTGCAGCTCGGCGCCGCGCGGCCGCTGGCGCCGCAACACCGACGACGCCTGCAGCCCGCCGGGCGAGGACGAGGTACACCGCATGCTTGAGTGGGTGCCCGGCGTCAGCACACTCTACAACCTGGGCACCAGCATCTACTTTGCCTATGAGGGCTGTGAGGAGGTGGCGTCGCAGCGCGCGCTGGAGGCCGCCGTGGACCTGGGCTATGATGGGCTCGCTGTGCTCAGCGCCAGCGCCGGCGGCCCCGTCGCCTACGGCATCCACCTGGGGCTGCAGCCGGGCCTCAAGGCCGGCGTCCGTGGCCTCATCCGCTACTTCACTTCGGACGAGGCGCCCCCGCCGGCGCCCACAGCCCATGCCGGCCCCGTACGCGTGGTCTGAGCTGCCAGTAAAGCCCATCCGCACCTGCCTCCTGCATCCATGTCTGCCCGAGCGCCGCGTGGGTCACTGCGCCCCGGGAGCGCCTCGACCTTGACTGGGCTGCCCAGGCCCCACGCCAGGACAGCCAGCTGGCCCTGCCTCATAGGGAGCTGCCCCAGGGCCCTGCCACATAGCGCTGCCTGAGGGTCTTGCTCCATAGCGGCCCTAGGGCGTTTCCCCATAGCGCTGCCCCATAGCCCTGCCCAAGGGTCTTGCTCCATAGCGGCCCTAGGGTGTTTCCCCACAGCGCTTCCTGAGGGTCTTGCTCCATAGCTGCCCCAAGGCGCTTCCCCACAGCGCTGCCCCAGGACCCTGCCTCATAGCGCGGCCCCAGGACCCTGCCCCATAGGGCTGCCCCATAGCGCTGCCCCAGGACCCTGCCCCATAGCGCTGCCCCGTGCCGGTGCCCGCAGCGCGTCCTGGCCCCGTCTCGGCACCTCCCGCACCCCCAGTTAGCCCCGCCCCTGCTGGCCCCGCCTCCCTCCTACGTCATTTCTAGGAAACGGCCTCCCCGCGGGAACACGGTGCCGGCTGTCGAGGGGGCGTGGCCTGGCCGCCGCTCTCCTCCAATGGGCGGGCGGAGTGGCGGGGGGCGTGGCCTCGCTCCCGCCGTCCCGGTAGTGCGGCCGCCGCGCAGGGAAGCGAGGTGGGAGCGGGACAGGGGGGGCACCGGGCACTGGGGGGGCACCGGGTGGGGAGACCCTCACGGGGCCCAGGAGGGTCTCGGGAGCCCCGGTTGGCGGGGCGGGGCGGGGCATGGGGCGGGACTGGGTTGTCGGGGCAGCCCCGGTTACCGGGGGCCCCCGCGGGTCCCGGGAGCCCCGTTCGTGGGAGCGGGCGCGGTCTGGGCTGGGGGGGCCGCGGGGCTGCTCTGGGCGCCCTGATCCCGGCCCCCCGCGCCTGTCCCAGCCCCAGCCCCAGCCCCGTCCCCGGCCGGCAGTTGCGGGACTGGGACCGGCACCTCCGGGCCGGGCTGCGGGCCCGAGCCGGGCTGCCCCACGCACAGGAGCCCGCGGGCACCGCCATGGCGCAGTGGCAGGAGCTGCAGGGCCTGGGCAACGCGTCCCTGGAGCAGCTGCACCGGCTGTACAGTGGCACCGAGCTGCCCATGGAGGTGCGGCAGTGCCTGGCCGCCTGGATTGAGGACCAGAACTGGTAACGGGACGGGATGGGATGGGGACGGGGCCGCTCCCCGGCCGGGCCCTGCTGAGCGCACGGTGCCGCAGGCGCCAGGCGGCCGAGCCACGCTCCTCGCACGCGCGAATGCTCTTCCACTCGCTGCTGGCGCTGCTGGGCGAGCAGCTGGGCAGCCCCGGGCTGGGCGACGAAGACTTCATGCTCAAGCACAACCTGCGCAAGGCCCGGCGCGACCTCCAGGTGGGCACCGGGACCGGGCACGGGGCCGGGGGGAGCCCCGCGCCCTCTGACCCCCCCTGCCACCTCCATCCCAGGCCACCTTTGAGGAGACCCCAGAGAACTTGGCCAACCTGGTGGCCAACCTGCTGCAGGAGGAGCAGCGCATCCTGCGCCAGGCCCATGCGGGGCCGCAGGTAGGAAGGGTCCCCAGGTGCTCCTCATCCCGCAGCACCGGCCAGGGCCTCAGGAACCCCTGATGTGTTGGCAGAGGGGGCCGGCCCCAGCGCCTAGCGCAGCCCCATGGAGTGACCGGCACCAGGAGATCGAGCGGCGCCTGGCCGAGTTCCAGGCGGCCTTGCAGGTAACAGCCCTGCTGGGGCGGCGCAGCCACGGGGTACAGTGCAGCATGGCACCATGCAGCATGGCGTGGTGCAGCACAGCATGGCACGGTGCAGCACGGCGCGGTGCAGTGCAGCACGGCACAGTTTGGGTACATGGCACAGTGCAGCACGGCACCATGTGAGACAGCACAGTGCAGCATGGCGTGGTGCAACACAACACAGTGTGGGCACATGGCACAGTGCAGCACAGCGCGGGCCCACAGTGTGCTACGATGTAGCCGCCACCATCATACTCTGCCCGCAGGATGCTGACCGCACCTTCCGACACCTGGAGGACGCGCAGGAGATGTTTGACTTCTGCTACAAGGTGCACTACCACCCGGGTAAGCGGCTTCGCGGTGCACAGCCCCCTGCGGCCGCCCCACCAGGCCTGGCCGAGGGGACACTGGGAGCTGCTCCCGCTGTCCCGCAGGTGAGACCCGGCCCAACGACCCTGAGTACGTGAAGCAGCTGCAGGGCCTGCAGGCCAAGCTGCAGAAGCTGGACCGGAGCCGCAGGGTGAGCAGGACGAGGGGCCAGGGGGGCCGGCCTGCCCCGTGCCTCCCGCTCAGCCCCGTCTTCCCCCAGGACATGCTGGCGCAGATGCAGCAGCTGCTGGGGCGCAGCGAGACCCTGCGGGACTTCCTGCAGCAGGAGCTGGCGGCCTGGCGCGAGCGGCAGCGCAGCGCCTACCTGGGCGCCGCCGCCGACACCGGCCTGCTGCAGCTGCAGACCTGGTAGGGCTGCGCCGGGCTGGGCCGGGCCGGGCCGTGGTGCCCCCCGGGTCCCCCTGAGCCTCCCGCGGTGCCCACAGGTTCACGGCGCTGGGTGAGGGGCTCTTCCAGCTGCTGCAGCTGCTGCGGGCGCTGGGTGAGCTGCGCCTCAAGGTGACCTACGAGGGGGACCCTCTGCAGACGGAGCCGCCGCTGCTGGAGTCGCGGCTGCGGGAGCTGCTCACCTATCTGCTGCAGAGGTGGGCGCCGAGGCCCGGCGGCGCCGGCAGGTGTCGGCGCTGCGGGGCGGCCCTGACTCCCCCCTGCACTCGCTGCAGCGCCTTCGTGGTGGAGCTGCAGCCCTGCATGCCGGCCTGCAGCAAGCGGCCGCTCGTGCTGCGCACGGCCAGCAAGTTCTCGGTGCGCGCGCGGCTCCTCGTGCGCCTGCACGACCGCAGTCGCCCCATGGAGGCCAAGATCCACATCGACAGGTCGGGACCCCCCGCCCACGCCCACCCTGCTGTTCCCCCTGCTGCTGCCGCCCGCTGACCCCTTGTCCCCTCTTGCAGGGACCCCCCCAAGATCCGAGGGTGAGAGGCGAGCGCCGGCTCATAGCGTCCTGGCGCCCTGGGGGAGTCCTAGCCGTGACGGCCCCCACCCTCGACCTCCCTCTGCCCGCAGCTTCCGCAGGTTCAACATCCTGACGTCCAACAGCAAAACCCTCGCGCTGGGCGACAGCCCCCAGGACGGGCTGGTCTGCGACTTCCAACACCTGGTAGGGGCCCTGCCCAGACACCGGGGCCTCCTGGGTGGCGGGGCCAGAGGCTTGGGCCCCTCCTGGGCCCGACTCACTCTTTCTTGCCCCGCAGACGCTGAAGGAGCAGAAAGTTGGTGGATCAGGCAAGGGCAGCAAAGGCTCCGGCGAGGTGGGCACCACGTCCTGGGCTGTGTGGGGAGTCCCGGGTGGCGCATGGGGTCCTGGGCCGTGCAGAGGGTCCCAGGCAGCGCGGCGGGTCCCAGGCCGCAGCTCAGTGTGCCCATCCCTGCAGGGTCCCCTGGCCGTGACGGAGGAGCTGCACCTCATCACCTTCACGCTGGCCTACGCCTACCGCGGGCTGGAGCTGGAGCTGGAGGTGAGGCCGGAGCTGGGGCGGTGGGCCCGGGACCAGGCCGGGGCGGTGGCCGGCCTCACGCTGCCCTTCCTCCTGCACAGACCTCCACACTGCCCGTCGTCATCATCTCCAACAACACGCAGCTCTCGAGTGCCTGGGCCACTGTGCTCTGGTTCAACATGCTCAGCGCTGACCCCAAGGCCAGTGCGGTGCTTGTGCGGCCCCTCTCCCCTGTCCCCGTGTCCCACCTGTGTCCATACTCCGTCCCCTGCCCATCCTTGTCGCATCTGCTCCCCAGTCCCTGTGTCCCGTCCCTGTCCCGTGTTCCTGCCGGGTGCCCTGTCCCCATCCCCAGGGGCCGTCCCCCACTCACCCCGTGTCCTGCAGAACCAGCAGTTCTTTGCGGCGCCACCGGCGGCGCCGTGGCCGCGGCTGGCCGAGGTGCTGAGCTGGCAGTTCGAAAGCGTGGCCGAGCGCGGCCTGGCCAAGGAGCACCTGCACATGCTGGCCGAGAAGCTCTTCGGTGAGGCTGGGGCCGCCGCGCTCCTGCGGTGCCGCTGGGGGGTCCCGCCACCCGCTCATGCCACTGCCGTCCTGCAGGCTCGAAGCCGTCCCCGGAGAGCACCCTGGCTTGGCCCAAGTTCTCCAAGGTGGGCAGCCCCGGCCCTGGCGCGCCTGACCCCTGCGGCTCCTCGTCATGGGTCCTTTCCCGCAGGACGGCGCCTCCGGATTCTCCTTCTGGGCCTGGCTGGACGGGATCCTGGCGCTGCTGCAGGAGCACCTCAAGCAGCTCTGGAAGGAGGGGTAGGGCCGGGGCTGCAGCCGGCACGGCAGCTGGGGGTGACCAGGGGACCAAGGTGACGCTGTCCCCCTCCAGGCTCATCCTGGGCTTTGTGAGCCGGAAGCAGGAGAAGAAGCTGCTCAAGGGGAAGCGCACGGGGACGTTTCTGATCCGCTTCAGCGAGAGCATCCTCGGCGGCGTCACCTGCAGCTGGGTGGAGCATCCCGAGAGCGGTGAGCGCCCACCTGCCCGGGCACCGGCCCCTGTGCCCTCCGTGGCTGCGCTCAGCGCCACCTCTTCGCAGGGCCACCCACCTTCCAGGCCGTGGAGCCCTACACGGCACACGAGCTGGCGTCCCTGGCGCTGCCTGACATCATCCGCGACTACCAGCTGCTGGCGGACGAGAACATCCCTGAGAACCCGCTGAAGTTCCTGTACCCGGACCGGGACCGCGACGAGGCCTTTGGGCCCTACTACAGCCAGCGGCAGGCAGGTGCGATGCGGGGCCAGGCACGGTGGGACCTGGCACGTCCTGGGCCGCCGCCGCATGCTGCTGTCTGCCCCAGGGAGCCTCATGGAGAAGAAGGAGTATCTGAACCAGCGCCTCATCCGCGTCTCATCCCGGTGAGGCCGCACGCGCCCCTGCCTTTCCTCTGCAGGCCTGACCGCTAGCCTCCCCGCGACCCGAGCCCGGCCTGTCCCTCCCCGCAGGCAGGCGAATGAATCGTGGCAGGCGGAGGAGGAGCTGGTGGCCGCCACGCAGGACCTGGAGACGCTGCGGCTGCAGCCCGGGACCACGGGACCGTCGCAGGTTGTGCCCCGCAGCCCGGGGACGCTGGCGCTGGCGGGCCCAGAACCGCCGCTGCAGGTGGCAACGGGGGTCCCGGAGCTGCTGCCACCACCGCCCGGGGCTGTGGAGCCACCGCTGGTGCTGCAGCTGGTCCTGGAGGGCCAGGAGCCCCTCCAGGTGGCACCCGGGGGCCTGGGGACACTGCAAGTGCTGCCAGGGGGCCTGGAGATGCTGCAGCCGCTGCCAGCACTCCAGGGGCTGCAGCAAGTGGCACCTGGGGACCAAGTGACACTGCAGCTGGAGCCCAGGACCGTGGAGTCCCAGCTGGTGCTGCAGCTGCTCTCCGAGGGCCAAGGGACGCTGCAGGTGACACCCGAGGGCCTGGGAATGCTGCAGCCAGTGCTGGGGGACCTGGGGACACAGCAAGCGGGACCAGGGGACCAAGGGACATTGCAGCCAGCATCGGGGACCCCAGAGCCCCCACTGAACTTGCAGCTGGTCCCTGAGGAGCAGGGGCCGCTGCATGTGGCATCCGGGGACCTGGCAGCGCTGGTGCCGGAGGAGCTGGATGTGCAGAAGCTCCTGGACTCGCTGGAGGCGCCCGGCACCACCGCCCTAGACACACTTGAGGCTGCAGAGCTGATGCCCGGGGAGCTGGAGCCCAGCTGGAGCCCTGGCCCCACGTTGGCCTGTGAGTGTCCCGGGCAGGAGGGGCCACGGCTGCCCCCCCGATGCTGACCCACCGTGTCCTGCAGGCTCTGCAGCGCTCCTGGACCGCCGGGACCCCTTCCTGCCGCAGGCTGAAGCTGCCCTGCCCGCCGTGAGCTCCCTCTTCACAGAGGCCGCTGACTTCCCCCCGCTGTGCCTTGATGCCAGTGACTTCCAGTGACCCCCCCCCGCCTCCCCCCATGTAAATAAACCCTTTCGGCTCCAGCTGCTCCCAGGTTTTTGGGGCACCAAAACCCCCAAGCACCCACATGCCCATCTCTGTGTCCAGACCTTTATTAGAAACATATAAATATGTGAGATAACATATAAATATGTGCGATAAATAGTGGGGTAGGTGGCACATAAATAGCCCCTGGTGGGGAATAAATAGAGGGGGTTGTGGGGCAGGCTCAGCGGGTGCTGGCGCTGTGGGTGAAGACGCGGCTCATGACGGCCGTGAAGGACTGGAGCCGCTCGAGCGCCTGGTGCTGCAGCAGTGCCTGAGCCCAGGGCGGGCTGGGGGCTGGGGGGCGCCGGGGCGGGCGGCCGTGCTCCTGCTGGGGGGTAGTGGGTCAGGCGGCCCGAGGCCAGCGGTGGCCACGAGCCCGCCCCACGGCCCGCGCTCACCTGCACGAGCGCCAGCAGCTGCTCCAGGGCCCTCTGCAGCTTGGGCTGCCGGTGGCTGCTGAAGACATCCGAGTCCAGCAGGTCCCGGTAGTGCTGCAGCCCCTGAAGGATCCGCCGCAAGCAGCGCTGGGGGCAGCAGGGCATGAGGACAGGAGCACCGGGAACCCCACAGTGCATTCCCCTCCGCGCCCCGTCCCGTGAGCCTCCGAGCTTCCCCAGGCACACGCCCTTGGTCAGCCCCCCCAGCCCAGGGAGCTCCCGGCTCATCCGCCCTGGGACCCCTCAGGTGCTCTCCGGCGCTGCCCGGTCACGTTCCCCGCTGGTACCGTGTTGTTGGTGTCCAGCGTGGAGGGGTCGCAGGCGTCACTGCAGCGGATTCGGGGGGGCCAGTCCTCGTCGGGGGCCTCCTCATCCAGCCGAATGTCCTTCTGGCAGGGGGGCTTCAGCAGGGGGTGCTGGGACTCCCAGTACCGCGGCGCCCCCAGGCCCCTCGGCAGCCCCCGGCGCTCCAGGGACCCCCAGACTGGGCATCCCCTGCGCTGCCTGGGAGCCTCTGATCCGCCCCCAGCACCCGAGACTCCTCGGCTACGCAGTGCCCCGGGACTCCCCGGCATCCCCAGAGCCAGGAACCCCCCGGTCCCTCCGCACCCCTGGGCTCCATAGAGCTCCCAAGTCCCCCGGGACCCTCTGAGCACACCCGGGTCCGGGACCCAGAGATGTCCCCAGCACTGCCGGTTCTCCCCGGTCCCCTGGCACTCACCAGGACGCCGTGTGGCTCCTCGATCTCCCCCAGGAGCTGCGACAGACTCCGGGAGAGGCTCCTACAGGAGACCCAGTCGGTGCGGGGCGGCCGCGGGGCCGGCACCAGGGCCGGGAGCAGCAGCGCCAGGAGACAGAGGCAGAGGCGCGGGGTCATGGCGAACTGGTGCCGCCACCAGCGCCGCCACCGGGCTCTTATGGGCCGGCGACAGGTGGGGAATTCCCGGAGCAGGTGGCACCCGCCCCCCGTTACTGCGAAATCGCCGCCTCCCCCGAAAGCAGAACCGATACCGGGCCGGGGTCCCCGAGCTGCGCCCCGCCGCGCCCGGCCCGGCCCGGCCCGCGCCGGGAGACGCAGGAAAACCCGGGGCAGTTCCTGGCGGCGCCGCCACCGGGAGCGACCCTGGCGGACGGGCCCGTCCCCCCCGCCCCGCGACACCCCAGACCCCTCCGGGCGTGCGGGGCCCCGCGGCACCGGGTGCCCCGGACCTCCCCGGCCTCGCGGGACGCTCCGCTCCCGGAGTCGGTCCCGGTGCTGCCCGCGCCTGCGGCTCCAACGCGGTTCTCGGAGGATACGGAGAGAGCCCGGGCAGCGCCCGGTGCGGAGCGGGGCTCTCCGCCGCCGCCCCCCGCGGGGAATCTGCGGCTCCGCTGTGTCACGGCGGGGCTTCCCCCCGCCCGGTGCCGCGGCCGCCTCGCCGTGCGCCCCGCCGCGCCCGCCGTGCTGCCCGCGGCTCCGCAATCGCGGCGGCCCCGGCCATTCCCGTTCCCCGCCCGCGGGGCTGCCCGCGGCCCT